>OX387429.1:12600324-13200324 GCA_947563755.1 Lochmaea crataegi | reverse complement strand
CAAATTAATTATTTACGAAGTCCTTGGTACATAAATAACTATTGTAAGCAGATTGTTAATCTTCCCTTATAATTTCGTTTTCCCTCCAAAAATTTGCAGGTCGGCAACAAATTAACAGAAATGCACATTTCAATATATTGTTAATGAGTCTGGGAGTCTATACATCTTAAAATGAAGAAGTAAATAGACCTTTCCACAGCTTAACATTCAAAACTCCAGTTCAGAAATATAATATCACCATGAAATAGAAATCCTCTTATCCCTTCAATACTTATATAACATCGACAGGACCGACGATCGGTGACGCCAAGCATCGCGTCGGCAAAGCAAATCACTTGATACACAACAACAAATAGTCAAGTGGGACTCGAACCTCAATCGCCCTCGTCAGGTGCGGAAGGATGCTTCAGATTTAACCACTTTTTGTCCATATTGTTTACGGAAGGATTTACGTGTTGACTTTGGCTATTTATTATTCATGACTTTGAAGTTTGTTTTCGGGCTATTTACATACTCCTCTTTATTTTTAACGTATTCCGAAATCGAGTTTACGGAGTTTACTTAATATTTAGGACAGTTTTTGAAGACAGTGGAAAAGTATAGTTAGCTTTTGACTGCAATAAACCGCATATAAAAATTGTCACCAATATTTTTCTATTATATGAAATAAGATACAGAACTGCTATAATAAAATTATTTATTAACTGAACTGTTTCTGACATTTTTATTATAGTTTAATCGTCAACCATTTGTTCATCTATTATAATGCAACATCACTTATTATGGGAGTATAAGTAACTTCAAACTATTACAGCGAATAAATTAGTGGAAGAATGAGTTATTGTTTAGTGCTCGCACTTAAAACTTCAGTAAATGACTTTTTAAAAAGATCCAGTAATGTTTTCTGAAACTGTTAAGACGAAGACATGATTTATTAGTTAGTAAAACCGCCTTATGAGACTGTTAAAAGTTTAAACTTATAGCATTAATAAAGGGACGGAAATTGTACATTTCAAGCTAGTATTTCTAAATTTTTATTGCCACTTTTGCTTATGCATTTTCATCCTTCTTATTTCCAGTACATTTTACTCATCATAATTTTGATAACAATTTTCCTGATCCATCATAAAAAAATATCGTTCTCTTATTTGCTATTTCTTAATATAAGGCATGTGACAAAATAGATATTTGGCAAGGTGATTAATTAAGAACTATTACAGTTTTCTGTAAAATTGTCGTATTTAGTAAAGCGCGTTACCAACAGATATCGAAGAATAAATATGTATTATTCAACGCTTCACAACTAAGTTTTGAAAAATATTTTTCAAACCAGAATGGTTGGTTGAAATCTTGTAGATTTACCAACCCCGTTTGACTTAGAAGTGTAACTCAATGGCTGTCGGGTCATATAGCCCGGAAAGTAGTTGTTTTTTCTTAGTTGAACGGTCTCTGTTTTTGAGCATTAGAGACTTAGATCATTATTTCTTGTGATATTCTCACAATAAATAATAAGTAGGTACTTGGAGGTAAAAAGTAATTGTAACTTTGACACGCTTAATATTAATTCTTTGGAAAAATATTTTCTCCTTTTCACAAAATTCTTCGTTTTTTGAGTGGTTCTTAGTTGATTTTTATTCCATTCACAGGCCATTTTTATTGTAAAAACATTGAGTAGTAGGATTTTGCTTTCTAAAATATTATTTTTTTTTGTTTGATGATTTCCCCAAAATAGGAATAGAGATACTTTTTGTTCAGCGTTCCATTAAGACTTTTTTCTTTCGTCTTCCTTTCAGAGAGCGTAGATACTGGTCTATATTTGTCCGAAAGAATGGAGACAAAAGGACCTCTGCGTAGATGTCCCAGTCTTTTTCGTTTTAATGAGTATTGCACACTGAAAGCCACCGCCTTCGTATAGATGACGTTTTTTAATTAAACGAAATGGCTTAATGTTTCTGACAAGAAAACAGGACTGAAAGCAGCTGTCGCTGGAAAAATGTAAAATAAGTAATATGTTTATGTTTAAAAGTTTGTAGAAAATTCTGAAGGTAATTTTTCAACGCCAGTTTAAAGACAATTAAGCAGTTGTTTTGTTAAGGTGATATTCGTAAAAGCAGTTATTATATTTGTCAACAGGATAATGTATATTTTTAATAAAATGCGAAATATACGGTTTTCCAAAATGAAAACTACTACTTGGTGTATGGAAATGTAATAATTCACACTTCTATTAATAAATATGAGTGTTTTGTTTAATAACTGGATACATCTGAAATAATTTTTCTTCAGAAAATTTTAAAATATTAAACAAATTGCGATATCCGATGGATATATGCACAATATGATTGATAAAATGATAGAAAGAAGAAGATAGAATAGAATTGTAAAATGTTTGCGATGCGATACGACCCGGCCCGATCCGCCTAGCGGACGCTTACCTTTATTTTAGATAGAAAGAAGAAGATAGAATAGCCATCAATTCAATTTTTCCAAAACAAAATGAAGGAAAACATTTATATCTAAATCGATAACATACTTTCGGAAAATTTCGAAGATTATAACACACAATTCGAAGAATACTTTGTACTCACAAAAATATTGGGAATTCTTCAACAAATGCTGAAGAGAAATAAATTTTTTTTACAAAAATCAGGCGTTATAAGATCAAAAAATATATGGCAAGAAGTCGTCGTTTCTTATATTGGCTTCTCACTCCTTCTCCATACAATATACATCTCGCAGTTTCAAAACCCCCAAGAAAGAAAAAAAAGGTGAGCGGTCGTCGGACCGCCGACAGAAGCTTGCTTCTTATGCACAATAGAATGACCATTTTTCGTGAATTTTTCACCATTTTTCAAAAATTTTGACCATTTTTGACATTTATTGACCAATTTTGACAGTTTTGACAATTATTGATCATTTTTGACAATTTTTCAAAAATGTTGACCATTTTTCCAAATTTTAACAATTATTGACCATTTTTGACAATTTTTGAGCATTTTTGACAGGTTCTGACAATTATTGACCATTTTTGACAGGTTCTGACAATTATTGACCATTTTTGACAATTTTTCAAAAATTTTGACCATTTTTCAAAAATTTTGACAGTTTTCAATTATTATTGACCATTTTTGACAGTTTTCTATAATTATTGACCATTTTTACAAAATTTTGACAATTTTTGACCATTTTTGACAATTTTTCGAAAAATTTGACCATTTTAAAACATTTTGACAATTATTGACCATTTTCCCAAATTTTTGACAATTTTTGAAAATGTTTGGCAATTATTAACCATTTTTTCGAAATTTTGACAGTTTTTGACAATTTTTGACGATTTTTCCAAATTCTTGACAATTTTTAATAATCATTGACCATTTTTGACAGTTTTTTATAATTATTGACCATTTTTTCAAAATTTTGACAATTTTTCGGAAAATTTGACCATTTTCCAGAAATTTTAACAATTTTTGACAATTATTGAACATTTTTCCAAATTTTTGACAATTTTTGAAAATACTTGGCAGTTATTAACCATTTTTTCAAAATTTTGACAGTTTTTGATAATTTTTGACGATTTTTCCAAATTCTTGACAATTTTTGATCATATTTAAAAAATTTTGACAATTTTTCAAAAATTTTAACAATTATTGACCGTTTTTGACAGTTTCTGACGAATTTTGACAATTATTGACCGTCTTTGACAATTATTGACCATTTTTGACAATTTTTCAAAAATTTTAACATATTTGGCAATTATCGACCATTTTTTCAAAATGTTGACAATTTTTGACCATTTTTTAAAATTTTAACAATTAATGATCCTTTTGGACCATTTTTGACAATTTTTGACGAATTTTGATTGGTTTTGACAATTATTGGCCGTCTTTGACAATTATTGACCATTTTTGACGATTTTTCAAAAATTTTAAACATTTTTCAAAATTTTTGACAATTATTGAACAATTTTTGAAAATATTTGGCAATTATTAACCATTTTTTCTAAATTTTGACAGTTTTTGATCATTTTTCCAAATTTTTCAAAAATTTTAACATATCTGGCAATTATTAACCATTTTTTCAAAATTTTTGACCATTTTTGACAATTTTTCACACCTACAAAAATTTAAAAAAAAATGCTCAAAAAATATTCATACCGGCTGCAAATTTGCACATTGAGTGCTCGAAGGTCACTAAACGACGTATGTAAATCGTCAAACCACCCAAATCTATGCCAATTAGGTGTCAGACACACTCAAATTTGTAATTTATTTTGGAGCATTTTTTCTCACCTTCGTCTGACGTTTTAACATATTGCAATATTTTAACACAAAATAAAATCATCAGACGAAAACTCTCCTAAAATATTGCGAAATTCCACCCTAGATTATCTTGTCATACTATCAAATATCTATGTGCGAGATGTTTCAAGTCATCATTTTTTTTAACAAAGAGGCTCTAGTGCCCCTCGTATAATTAAAGTAAATGTAGGTTATTCATGGAGTCAGCTATTCCTCATTTAATACTTTTATAATATTGGATAGATATGTTTATTAACAATGATATAAAAATATTAGTAAGCATAAATATATTTAGTTTTGATATCGATGATATTACATTACAAATTATTATTAGAATGAAGAATTAATTATAATAGATATCACAGAATGAATAAATATTATTCAACGCTTTACAACTAAATTTTGAAAAATAATGGAGGTACTCTCATAGTACATCCGCGGCCGCCAGTTCTGCATCTATAACGGACGTACCGGGTGTGTGACTAAGAGAGGTACCCGCTCGTACAGCCCAGAGAAACAAATCTTTATTACAAACTCGCATACGAGAAACTGCTGGAAATTAATTTCAAGTTTTCTACTCCACCGCTAGAGGGCATAATTCACAATAATAACAAAAAAACATCATTTTTCTATAATAAATGTACCGATGTAGTACCTCAAAATTCAAATACTCGTAATACTTAGATCATTTTACGTAAGTTTGCTCCAGTACTTTTTCCTCTATCTTGTAAAATAACTGGTAGGGGTGAGTAGGAGAGCTGACTCAATAAAACTGTTATAACTTTTGTTTCGCTCTATGGATTTTGACAAACTTAGTATCATTTGAAAGGGAATTCAATGTCTAATGAAATATTATATTATCATCGTTTCATTTCAGTGGTTTTAACAGTCGCTAGGTAGCGGTGATTGAACAATTGTTTTGTTTTCAATTTTTTTTGGGAATCTTCAAACGCGATGCTATACTTTTTAACCATTTACTTGAGGAGGAATTTTAAAAAAATTTAAAAAAAATGGTAGCAATCGCATTTCAATATCTATTTTCTAAGCGAAGATACGAGAAAAAATAGGTAGCAGTTTCTCGTATGCGAGTTTCTCATACAGATTTTTTTCTCTAAGCTGTACGATAAATCAGACACCCGGTATATAGGTAAAATCGAATGTTTCAGCATTATTGGTTTAGTGGTATATTGACGCAATAACGTGAGCTAAAACTAGCTTGGATTATTCTCTCAACTGTCTCTAAAGCTAATATCAATCGATTATCGAATGCTTTTGTGTTTAATACAAACACGTGCACCTACTAATACTAATGTATGTCAGGTTGGCATTCATTCAATGACCATTGATATACGCAATTATTATTCGCTAGCCATACATAATACAATCTCTATTATGCTTAATACGTTTAACATTCTGTAGATGAATTAATTTTGATTAGAGTTTGAGAGCATTTAAGATTCTTAGCATTTTAGATGTAAAGTTTTGATGACTAATGAAAACTCGAAAGATGTTTTGACGCTCCAATTAGAAACTCATTCAATAGTAGCTTGTTGACAATAATAAGTATAGTACGAACAAAGTGATACAAAGCGATCCCAACAACATATTCCGTCTGCTATTACCATGTGCTGTGAAATAAGAACGAATGAAAATGAAAGGGAGGTGGGGGACCGCACGTCACACGTCACATGACACGTCAAACGTCACGTCACGTGTCACGTAAAACGTCACGTGCCGGGCTGTCTGGTGGTGGGTTTGGTGAGCTTTTCAGGAGGGCATGCGCATTTCCGCTGGGCTCGGACCGACTTAGTATATCTACTTGTGTGTATATAAAATTGATGTCCGTTAATATGATTTTAGAAGTATTTTGAAGCTTTGTAGATAATAATTATTATTAGGACATAGTAAACTGAATACAAAATCATTGATGCTAATTTGTTTTCTATTTAAAGTAAAATATTGTTTACTTCTCACTCTATTTCGATTTTAAATATAATACATTCTGTCTAGTGATTGATGTTATCAAATATTCACTGTTTATATATCTGAAACTATTTGTCGCGTCGCGTCGTACATTATAATTTTTTTGTTCCGATAGGAATTATAAAATAAATTAAAACAAATTACTTTTTATCGTGTGAGGTGAGGAAAAAGTTCCAGGCCTTCTTTCTAACGTTCACGTCCATATCCTGTAAATTCCCTCCCTGGCTCTTTCCTTCCTTTTCCTAGCACCATACACCCGAAGTAATGCAATTTCCTGGTGGCGGCTGCCGACCACCGCCTCAATATCGACCACAAAGGGACGGCAAATGGTGAAAAGGGAACACAGAGCACGACACTGCCATCATTTTCTTCTCCACCTCTTTTTTATTGTTCTATGCGTATATATTATGTAGACTTTCGACAAAATAATACAGCTGTAATTTAATTTTTTATTTGTACAAGTTGGTGGTGACATATTTAGTCGGTATAATAATTACGTTTTTTGATTGTTTGCTTGGAAAGCGTCAAGCTTGTCACAGTTTAACATTTTTTTGTAACTGCATTTAACAGTGAATTGATTTGTTGTTCAAAATTAGAAAATACATGGTGGATTACTCTTTTGACCGACTTGCAACTAAATTCTAAAAATCATTCTTTTGAATAATATGTTTTGTCTTCTTTGATTGCTGCAAACGATACTATTTCAACATATAATCGGATAGAATGTTAGAGACAGTTCAAAATTGTGACAATTCAAGTTTTCATGTCAATTAATATTAACTTACGACGTGCCCAAATCTAGTAAACAATAAAGAAAGAGAAAAGAACTTGTGGTATTTCCCCGACTCTAAACGCATCTTGCCTATGGTGGAAATGGAAACTAAACTGAATCACTCCAAATTTTCACAACGCTCTCTGTGGACTATCTCTCTCTTTCAAGTAATTTTCCTTAGATTATCTTCGTCTTTCTTGTTAAAATCCTATAGTCGATAAAAATTTTTCGCAATCTGTATATGGTTAAGCGGACTCTTTAGTGCAATTCTCCACCCATCTCAATGTAACTAATACTATCTATTATACAACATACAAAACAATACATAAATGTTCAAATAAATATATATAAATTATAAAAACGAATACAATGGAATTATTCCCAAATTGGAGCAAATAAATTGCAAAATTTACTAATCAGTTGAGTGCACTTTAATAATATAATCGTAATTTAATGAAATATTAAATTCAAAATTGTTATTTTACGATTTGATTGTTTTCAGTTTTTTTGTATTTCATACCAATAATTTATAACCAATGTAATAACTCATGAAAACCACTATTCAGAATAATTATATTGAAATAATTTAATTTTAGCGCTGAATAATTTTCGAAAACAGTAAATACACAAAATATATACACTTTTCATAACAGTAATGATTCATTAATTAATGCAGGAAGCTTTTTTACATCAGCTTCCGTGCTTCAGAATCAACTTTATATTTACATTGTTATGAGTTTTTGATTATTTATATACTACTTAACAAAAGCTGAAATTGAAATGAGTCAATAATTATTAAAAACGTTTCAAAATAACATCTTCGTGTCAAAAAACTGTTAAGTTTAAAATATTTTTAGTATCTTAAGGTGGGTCAAGAAAACCGACTATTTTTTTTACTTTATACTTTGAAAAATCCGTTGTTACTCTAGAAAATTGTTACCCGCACTGCTATTACAACTCAAAATGAAGCTATTTTCAGAAATCGCAGAAAACTGATTACTCGCTTGTTGTTAAAGATAATAAAAAAGTGAACACTGTAATAAGATTATCGATAAGGTATTTCTGTATTTATGATTTGTTTCAAAGATTGCAGATTATCAAGTAATTTCCAATTTTTGAGTTAATACTGTATTGTCCGAGAAAATTTTTAAAATTTATGAATTTTTTAGTTGTGTAAAGTGAAGTGAAATATTATGACTTACTACAATTTACTTGGATTTGTTTTTGTATGATTTTAGGAAACTTTTTTGAGTTGATAAATAATTTTACATTATAGCCCTATTATTATTTTAGATTTAGGATGTAAATAAAGCCAGCTAATGAAGACAAATAATGTATTTATCAAATGAAATAACTAAAAACTCAATTAAACAAACATTTATGGCACTTATTTATATAAAGCATTAACAGCAACAGAAAAAATGAACATTATTCACTTTTTTTTAAATTAAAGTTTTCTATTATTCTTAAGAAATATTCAGTCATTTCAAAATTTGCGGAAATTTTGAGTGGATGAGTATCTGTATTGTTACGATATGAAAATAAATTGAAAGAATAATGATATAAAATGTCAAATAATAAATTAAAAAATGAAAAGAAACAACAATGTAAATAATTATAATGTAATATAAATTGTAAAATTCATCAATAGAATGCGATGTTGGGAATTACATTAGGCCCAGTACGTTCTACTAAGTTTTATTTTATATTTTATTGACCATTTTTTCCAAATTTTGGCAATTTTTGATAATTATTGACTATTTTTTCCAAATTTCTGACAATTTTTGACCATTTTTTCGAAATTTTAACAATTATTGACCATTTTTGACAATTATTGACCAATTTTGACAGTTTTGACAATGATTGATCATTTTTGACAATTTTTCAAAAATGTTGACCATTTTAGACCATTTTTCCAAATTTTAACTATTATTGACCATTTTTGACAGGTTCTGACAATTATTGACCATTTTTGGCAATTTTTCAAAAATTTTGACCATTTTTCAAAAATTTTTACTATTTTTAACAATTATTGACTATTTTTTACAGTTTTTTTATAATTATCGACCATTTTACAAAAAATTTGACAATTTTTGACCATTTTTGATAATTTTTCAAAAATTTTGACCATCTTTAAAAAAAATTGACAATTTTTGACAATTATTGACCATTTTTGACAATTACTAACCATTTTTTCAAAATTTTTGACAATTATTGACCATTTTTTTTAAATTTTTGACAATTTTTGACCATTTCTTCAAATTTTAACAATTATTGACCATTTTTGACAATTATTGACCAATTTTAACAGTTTTGACAATTACTGATCATTTTTTACATTTTTTCAAAAATGTTGACTATTTTAGACCATTTTTCCAAATTTTAACAATTATTGACCATTTTTGACAATTTTTTAGCTTTTTGAAGGTTTTGACAATTATTGACTATTTTTGACAATTTTTCAAAAATTTTGTCCAGTTTTCAAAAATTTTGACAATTTTTAACAATTGACCGTTTTTTACAGTTTTTTATAATTATTGACCATTTTTTCCAAATATTGACAATTTTTGACCATTTTCCAAATTTTAACAATTATTGACCATTTTTGACAGTTTCTGACAAATATTGACTGTTTTTGACAATTTTTCATAAATTTTGACTAATTTTGAAAAATTTCGACAATTATTGACAGTCTTGTATAATTATTGACCATTTTTTCAAAATTTTAACAATTTTTGGCCATTTTTCAAAATTTTAACAATTATTGACCATTTTTGACAATTTTTCAAAAATTTTGACAATCATTGACCATTTTTTTAAATGTTTAACAATTTTTGACCATTTTTCAAAATTTTAACAATTTTTGGCTATTTTTGAAAATTTTAACAATTTTTGACAGTTTTTGACAATTTTTGACAATTATTGAACATTTTAAATAATTTTTCAAAAATTTCAACCATTTTCCAAAATTTTTGACAATTATTGACCATTTTTTCAAAATGTTTACAAATATTGACCATTTTTGACAGTTTTTGACAATTTTTGACAATTATCGACCATTTTTCCAAATTTTTGAAAATATTTGGCAATTATTAACCATTTTTTCAATATTTTGACAGTTTTTGACAATTTTGACAATTATTGACCATTTTTCCAAATTTTTGGCAATTTTTGACTAGCCTTCCCAAAGGTCCTATGTCGTGCAATAAGAAGCAAGAGCTTCAGTAAGAATTTCGGTATCCATTATTGGAGAAAACTAATTATCGGATGTTTCACCGATTGTCTTCTCTGCACAAGATACCGAAAACTTTCAAATATACAGCCAGAACAATGGAACAATTTCAACGCCTATGTCCAAAATTAATTTAACAAATTGCCGTAGTATTTAATTTTAATCGTAAAATTTTGTTGCTTTCAATAAATTTGTCAAATTTTTGACTAGTTAGTATAATGAAATCATTATACGGTGCCGATATTAATGAAACTCTGTTATTCAAGACAAAGATGAAAAATTCTGGAACCCTTCAATTTTTATTTTAATCGAGGTGTTTTATAACATACAAAAAATTGTCACCCCTTTTAACCCCCCCCCCAGATTTTTTAAATAGCAAGGGGGGTCGTGCGATACTTCGTTGAAAAGAGTTTGAAGAGCAAAACTGATAGGAAACACCTAATATTATAACTCTTGGGTATTTCTTAGCTCCTGGTGAAACGTACATTGCTTTCAGGAATTCCTAAATCCGATTTAGGTATTACCTAACTTTAGGAAATGGTTGGTAAAATTGGGCATAACTGTTTCTGATTAATTCCACTATTTAATGAAAAAATTAATAAAAATTCTAAAATATTATTAATTAGGAACAGTTAGTTTCATTTAAAAAAGTAATATGAGTAGATTCCACACCGTACACCAACTAAAGTTAGTTACTGTACGGTGATTCCACAAAGTAATGTCCCAAACAGTAAATTCAATCATAGAATGTAAATTATAGTACTCAGTCCAATAAATTATGTCATTTTGACAATAAAAATTTAATTCATAATAATGTAATTATGGCACGTCGAAATATAACAGTTATTATTGTACCATAGACAGTTTTTCGCCGAGGTACATATTACATTTTTTCGTAGACCTTTACAAAAAACTACTAATTTTCAAATGAAAAATCGACTATTTTTGAAGGCAAGTATTTTTCGTCCGTTTCATCTGGGGCATTACGAAGGAATATGTTTATTTCATCTCGACTGATTACTCTAGATTTTTCCGCTTTGTACCCAACGCTTTGTTTTTTCAAAAATGCAAGTTTCGGATAGTGATGAGCAAAGCAAGACCAAGACCAAGACTTGGAGGACAATCTTGGTCTTGGTCTTGCTCAAATATATCCGGTCTTGGTCTTGCAAGATAATGTTCTAAACATGTTTCTAAATTCAAATGGAGAGTGAAATTTGCTATTATATATTATTTACTTTTTAGCTACAAGTAAACGTATATGTATTTTCTTTGTTACAGATTTGAAACTATGGTTTGAGGATTTTCCGTCGTAAATTTTCCAATTTACATTATACATTTCAAGGTAAGTTATGAATTTCAATTTCAAAAATTCTCACTTTCTGGTATGATTTACTTGTTTCTTTTTTGGACTAATTACTGTCGAGATGGATAAAGTGGCATAGCTAGAGATGAAGAGCGGAAATAGTGACATTCTTCTAGGGCCCATTTTAATACCATTGAGTTTCGTAAAAACCTCGGCAAGTGAGAAGTATATTGTATAACACCTGTTATAAAGGATGTTAAAGCAGTGGAAGGGTATAAATAAAGATATTAAACACCCTTTGAATATCTCAGGGTTAAGGAAGGGGTTCTTAAGGGGGACAAATAAAACTATCGCGTTATGTAGATATATGCTTAATAAATTCTATTGATTGACCTAACAGGTGGTAGGCCATACAGATTACAAGTATGTATATGCAGGTATTCGCAAAAAGGGGCTCTTACAAAAATACGAAGTGAAGTTAGGGACACGTGGTTTATCTATGGTGAGAACCACCGATATAATGAAACTTCAAATATCAAATTTAAACGTTGACTTATGTTTAAAATTATAACCACGTGCAAATTTGAGAAAAGTTTAGATGCATATAATTATAATATATATGAATTTATTGAAAACCACCCAAAGTATGCATACCTAGGGCTCACAGTATCTATGAGTTACTTAGAATTAATATATCGTATATACAATGATTACTGAAAGTAAATATATAAAAAGGTATGAATGTACAATTAAAAAACCTTATAAATTTATTCTTGGTAGAATACGAAGTTGTCGGAGAGAAGTCCTAGGGATTTACTCAAACTATGTTACCTTGGATAACCACTTGCGAAAGGTTAGGACGTGTAGGGGTTGAATTCCAAAAGTATAGTCCTCGCACGTGTAGATCGGGGTAACAATCGTTCTCTGATGATCCAGAGGTCCACACAGGTTCTTAGAAGGTTCCGATCACCCTCAAGCCGATATGGGCTGGCCAAATGAGAAGGGGGATCTTGAACTTGACTTCAACGATGTGAGATGTCAGAAGAGTGAAAATTGAAATTAAGTTGAAAGTTGGAAGTGGAAAGTTGAAAGATGAGATGAAATTGAAAGATGAGATGAAATTGAAAGTGAAAGATGAAATTGAAGTCCTGAAATAGAAATAAACGTAAGTGGATGATATTGAGCCAGTATTCAGAATATAATCACATAAAAGTGAGTGGTCGACAAACTTACCATTGATGGTGGGTGGCCTTTAAGTAAAACAAGACAAGTTGAGGTAATTACAATTTGTTTAAAAAGAATAAATCCAATCCACTGGTTGAGTTTCCAGTTCTAAAGAACCTTGGAAACTTTTCCTTCCTAAACTTTTTATAAATTACAAAAAATCCGTTACTTTAACGTTATGTGCTCTAGCATC
Source organism: Lochmaea crataegi (assembly GCA_947563755.1). Lineage (NCBI taxonomy): Eukaryota > Metazoa > Arthropoda > Insecta > Coleoptera > Chrysomelidae > Lochmaea > Lochmaea crataegi. The sequence continues at coordinate 13,187,319 of OX387429.1, read as the reverse complement.
CAAAAAGCAAAATTAGACGATATCTCTCTTCCCTTGTTCACAACCTGTCCTGAATGGTTGGTTCTTTTCCTTTACCAGTAGCTTCTAAGAGTTCAAAAGATATGCTATATGAGAATTTACAAAGATGGAAAATGATAAAGAATGTACTGATTTTGTACAACTACCACTTTGTTAATGAATGATTGAGTCATCTCTGATTATCAATCAATTAATTTTATTTTCTTGGTCTGACAGATGTCAATTTAACCTAGATGATCCAAATGTAAACATTTGAACCTTTGAGATATATGTTTTATTATTAAAACTTAATACCTTATAATCTGAAACTGATCTAGCTCGCAATCACTACTTAAGAAGCATTTTCTATTTGTACATATAATTTTAGGGAATTTGAGTGTATATGTAAGATTTAAAAGAGGAAATGTAGGTCAATTACGAATACTAAGTAAAAGTAGTATTATTAAAATACAAAATAAACACACGTTATTAATTTGTTTCTTGTTAATGTTAATTTGATAATTGTTGATATTAAGAATAAATAATTTTTTAGTTTTTTCTTAGAATATTAACTTAAGTCGCAAACATTGTAGAGTTTTCTTTAAAAATGTGTATCTTTTGTAAAGAGAAAGATATTGGAATTAATCAGAAAACAAAATATCGAGAATTAATTAGTCTTTCTAATCATTTGCAAAGAAAAAATCTGTAGCCTTCAGTTTACTCTACAGGGTGCTTAGAATTTACGGTACATGAATGTTGTTTCATTCCACCCGGTATAATAAATTGCCAATTTTATTTTTATAAAAATTCAAAATGCTTGTGATGATTTTACTGAATACCTACCGAAAAAATCATATTAATCGGTTGAAAATTAAAAGATTTCTTCTAAATCAAAAATAAGCAAAATTTTTGGTGTTAATTTTGTCCTAGAGTTTATATAAAAATATCACAGTTATTCATGATGAGGAAAATAATATACACTGTTGTTCAATCAACAAGAAAGTAAAGTATCTTTGCTCTCCTTTTTTACGCCAAAATCTAACAAATAACCCTTATTTATAGCAAATTTACTGGCAGGACGCTTCCATATCGGTTGATAAATAAACCCTTAAAGTACCTCCATCCATCTTAAAGTGCATTACAATTTGTTTTACCCCAGGAATTTCCAGGTCTCTTCCATTTTTGAGATGGTTACAAAGCGCCATTTAATAGGGCACATTCCGGGAGAAAAGAAAGAATCGACGACAAATCGTTGTGTCAAAACCGTTTGAATTTTTGTTTTGTGTCTGTCGCATTTTGCTTTTACTTGGAATATTACAAACTTTATGCTTTAGTGTTCATAGTGGAAGATTTAGGTATGCGTCTATTTCAGAGGGTAAAATGTAAAGATGGTTTTGTAATTTGTTATCAACCCTCCAGCATTTGTTTTATTTTTATATTGGGAAATAAATAAAATCAATAAACCGTCAATAATTGAGAGAAACCTGTCAGCGTTTACCTCAATAACTATTGATTACTAACATTTAGAAACATATTTTAAAAGCTTCCATATGTTTAAAATATAAGTATTGTGATGATTTAAAAATTGGCAGGTCCAATTGTAGGTGAATAACCTGAAATTAAAGAAAGTTTTGTTTAATAAAACAATGATTATTAGTTAGTAACAGAATATCTCAACATTAATTAGTTTGAAACACCCTGTATTGAAATTATTTGAGAAAGAATCAAATAAAATTAATAAATGAATCGAATAAAAACAGAAATAAAGTCAAATGATGAAAACACAAAAGTATCTTTATAAACCTCAATAAATAATGTTAGAATGGACACACTATTTGTACATAGTGTGAAAATGTTGTAACCCAAACAGATTTATGTCATCAATTTAAAATTTTGTGAAGTGACAGTGAATACTCGCGAATAGAATCGACCGATTAAAAAAAAGTGTAGTTCATAGAGGACATGGTATTAAAACATGTGAAAGTACCTTTAAAATCTATAGAAATCATTAAAAATAACTCTAAAACAATTTATTAGTACGGCAAGTCGTCTGGTGAAAGATAAACAAGAAAAAAAATGAATGTTTTCGATTTTGGAACGAGGAAGGAGGAAGTACAAGAATTTTGATGGTGAAGATAAAAGATTAAAAATTAAAAGAAAAAGCGTGAAGAATCAAACCAGAGAATTGGAAAAGTTAAGAAGTACTTACCTTGTAAGAGATAACATCCATTTATTATCAACCAGAAAGCGGTAAGCTTAATTTCACATATGTATACTCGACTGGAGATAGCGTCCCAGGTATTCGAAGGAAACCAGACACAATTCGTTCCAGAGAAAGTTTAATTTACTTTTTATAATAGTGTATATAACATCAGCATGCAGATTTGATGTCATTTCATATCCCACACAGCAGAGGAGTGAATAAAAAGAAATAACCTATAAATATTTCACATCGTAAAAATATTTATTTACCAATTGCGTATTTCTTATTTGATATTTAGTTAAGATTGTTGATAGTAATAGTTATCAATTAAAAAGGAAGCTTACCTTATTAAAATAAATAATCCAAAGCAATTCAATAATACTCCTTCTCGAGAGACACTTGTTCATAACGTTGCCAGCCATTTTAGTTCAATAGAATCATTTGCAGTGTTTATGCGCATGGCACAAATCTAAAGCGATTCCTCCGATTCTTGTTTGTGTTACGAGGGGAATGCGACAAGTAATTATTAGAAATTTAAACTAGAAACTACCAGAATAAATTTATTAATTACAATACAAAAATGTAGAAATGTAGAGTATTTATTGCAAAAAAATTATTAAAGAGGATTATAAAGGTTAAAATTTCAATTAAAATTCTTTTTCATGTTCCTATTGTAAATTCAAACATTCATCATATCAAAATTTTAGAAAAAGCATCAATTAAATTATTTTAAGGTAATTAAGTGTCCCCCTTCTATCCAGTATCCTCCTAGGTGTTTTGTCCTAAGATTCTGTATTGCTATACAATCCGCAAGTAGGTTCTTCCATTCCACAGAATCCACATTCAAACACTAGTTTGAGCTTTTTGTGGTACCTGTTCAGGCATCAGTGTCCTGTCAGGTCACCTGTCAAAACTCTTAGAGCAGTATTACTCTGACTTAGGCATTCATTTATTCTCACCTGTTTGTAGTTTCCCTGCAGTATATTCGATTGTCTAAGCCCCACTAGATATTTCCAATGGTCAGATCTTCTCTTCTCTTCGGCGTTGCCTATTTCCTCCAATATCACATTGGAGCTGAGACTGCCAAACGGTTGTTTCAGTCCCTCTGTTTGCTAGTTCAGCTGCTATTTTATTTCAGTGGGTCCTGGAACTCACAGTAAAGTGACGATGTAATCGCCTAGCTCATTGAGTTTTTCTAGGCATTCCCTTGGTTAACTAACCTTCAGAAATTTTTTTTCGTTTTAAATATAATTTTTGGAAGTAATTTCTAAGTATCATCGTGCAGGGCCTATTGGAAACGAACAGCTCTCTCAAATTCCACTCTTCCATAGAAAATTTCAACAAGAGCATCGTTCCCCAATAAATTATCGTTAAATGATTGCGTTTGCTTTCAAGTTAATGTTCTTGGATCAGAAAAGAGTGTAGTTTAGGTTTAAAGTAGAAAGAGTTTCTTAAAAGTTGAATCTTTTAATATCGGGTATAAATCATCTGGAGAATGGGATGTTTTAAAAAGCGAACTAGAAGTGAATGATGTAAAATTTGCTTCGCTATAACTCATGTCAACTACTTAAGCCAGCAATATTTTTTTTAACCCACACTGCAGATTATTCTTCAAAATTTTGTATAATCCTAGAATTTATAGGTCTCCATATTACAAAGATGTTATCTTACAATAACAATTCATTTAAATGAAATAATGAGTGCCTTCTTTATTTCATTAATTAAAAGACGATGAAGCCCCAAGCAAAGGGATAACTCTAGAAAATGATGAGTGTCATTTTTTCAGTGTCTTGATTGAACGATCATAAAGCATCGAGCAAAAAAGCATTATGGGCAAGTCTATGAATAATGAGTGCTTTCTTTAGTTTCTTAATTAAAAGACTATGAAGCCCCAAGCAAAGGGAAACCATAGAAAATTATGAGTACACTTTTTCCAGTTTCTTGGTTAAACGAAGATGAAACCCCAAGCCAAAAAGCAGTGCGGGTAATTCTAGAATAGAATGGGTGTCTGTTTTTGGTTTCCGCATTGAAGCCTCCTGCAATAAAGCATTATGGGTAACTCTAGAAATGATGAGAGCTCTTTTTCGTTTCTTGATTAAACGATCATAAAGCATCAAGCAAAAAAGCGTTATGGGCAACTCTATAGATAATGAGTGCTTTCTTTAGTTTCTTAATTAAAAGACTATGAAGCCCCAAGCAAAGGGAAACCATAGAAAATGATGAGTGCACTTTTTCCAGTTTCTTCATTAAACGAAAATGAAACCCCAAGCCAAAAAGCAGTGAGGCTAACTCTATAAAAGAATAGGTGTCTGTTTTTGGTTTCCGTTTTAAAGCCTCCTGCAAAAAAGCATTATGGGTAACTCTAGAAATATTGAGTGCTCTTTTTCGTTTCTTGATTAAACGATCATAAAGCATCAAGCAAAAAAGCGTTATGGGCAACTCTATAAATAATGAGTGCTTTCTTTAGTTTCTTAATTAAAAGACGATGAAGCCCCAAGCAAAGGGAAACCATAGAAAATGATGAGTGCACTTTTTCCATTTTCTTGATTAAACGAAGATGAAACCCAAAGCCAAAAAGCAGTTGGGCTAACTCTAGAAAAGAATGGGTGTCTGTTTTTGGTTTGTGCAAGAAATCATTATGGGTAACTCTAGAAATGATGAGTGCTCTTTTTCGTTTCTTGATTAAACGATCATAAAGCATCAAGCAAAAAAGCATTATGGGCAAGTCTATGAATAATGAGTGCTTTCTTTAGTTTCTTAATTAAAAGACGATAAAGCCCCAAGCCAAGGGAAACCATAGAAAATGATGAGTGCATTTTTTCCGTTTTCTTGATTAAACGAAGATGAAACATAAAGCCAAAAAGCAGTGCGGCTAAATCTAGAAAAGAATGGGTGTCTGTTTTTGGTTTCCGCAATAAAGCCTCATGCAATAAAGCATTATGGGTAACTCTAGAAATGATGAGTGCTCTTTTCTTTCAGTTTCTTGATTAAACGATCATAAAGTATCAAGCAAAAAAGCATTATGGGCAACTCTATAAATAATGAGTGCTTTCTTTAGTTTCTTAATTAAAAGACTATGAAGCCCCAAGCAAAGGGAAACCATAGAAAATGATGAGTGCACTTTTTCCATTATCTTGATTAAACGAAGATGAAACCCAAAGCCAAAAAGCAGTGCGGCTAACTCTAGAAAAGAATGGGTGTCTGTTTTTGGTTTCTGCATTAAAGCCTCATGCAATAAAGCATTATGGGTAACTCTAGAAATGATGAGTGCTCTTTTTCGTTTCTTGATTAAACGATCATAAAGCACCAAGCAAAAAAGGGTTATGGGCAACTCTATAAATAATGAGTGCTTTCTTTAGTTTCTTAATTAAAAGACGATGAAGCCCCAAGCAAAGGGAAACCATAAAAAATGATGAGTGCACTTTTTCCATTATCTTGATTAAACGAAGATGAAACCCAAAGCCAAAAAGCAGTGCGGCTAACTCTAGAAATGATGAGTGCTCTTTTTCGTTTCTTGATTAGACGATCATGAAGCATCAAGCAAAAAAGGGTTATGGGCAACTCTATAAATAATGAGTGCTTTCTTTAGTTTCCTAATTAAAAGACGATGAAGCCCCAAGCAAAGGGAAACCATAGAAAATGATGAGTGCACTTTTTCCATTATCTTGATTAAACGAAGATGAAACCCTAAGCCAGAAAGCAGTGCGGCTAACTCTAGAAGAGAATGGGTGTCTGTTTTTGGTTTCTGCATTAAAGCCTCATGCAAGAAATCATTATGGGTAACTCTAGAAATGATGAGTGCTCTTTTTCGTTTCTTGATTAAACGATCATAAAGCATCAAGCAAAAAAGGGTTATGGGCAACTCTATAAATAATGAGTGCTTTCTTTAGTTTCCTAATTAAAAGACGATGAAGCCCCAAGCAAAGGGAAACCATAGAAAATGATGAGTGCACTTTTTCCATTATCTTGATTAAACGAAGATGAAACCCTAAGCCAAAAAGCAGTGCGGCTAACTCTAGAAGAGAATGGGTGTCTGTTTTTGGTTTCTGCATTAAAGCCTCATGCAATAAAGCATTATGGGTAACTCTAGAAATGATGAGTGCTCTTTTTCGTTTCTTGATTAAACGATCATAAAGCATCAAGCAAAAAAGGGTTATGGGCAACTCTATAAATAATGAGTGCTTTCTTTAGTTTCCTAATTAAAAGACGATGAAGCCCCAAGCAAAGGGAAACCATAGAAAATGATGAGTGCACTTTTTCCATTATCTTGATTAAACGAAGATGAAACCCTAAGCCAAAAAGCAGTGCGGCTAACTCTAGAAGAGAATGGGTGTCTGTTTTTGGTTTCTGCATTAAAGCCTCATGCAAGAAATCATTATGGGTAACTCTAGAAATGATGTGTGCTCTTTTTCGTTTCTTGATTGAACGACGATGAATCCCAAAGTAAAAAAGCAGTAGCGCTAACCCTAAAAAATAATGAATGCCTTTTTTTTCTTTTGTATTTTAAGATGAACAGGTGGTGTATAGTGGTTAAAATAAAACTAGTCGATGAATTGATGGTGTAGTCTGAGGCCACCAATAAAACCGCATTATAAAGATAAAATCATTCTTTAAATTGAAGTTTTCTTCAATAAGTAAAATTGTTTTTGAAAAGCTCCAGTTCAGACACTGTATTAGGAAGCTGCAAGAATTTCGATAGTATTGTTGTAATTTGGTTTCTAAATGGATTTTTGAAAATATTTAAATGGTAAGAAGTCTTCTAAGACCTGAAAGATATTGGTTTGCAAAATGTGTATCGTCGGGTGAAACAAAAAATTTCGAAAGACTGGAGGAGGATACCTTCACTTTCTCAAATTATTAGTATAAAACTATAATCTGAAAGGGTTGTTGAAAATTGGGAAGACAAAAAAATTGTTATAGTGCTAGTAATAACCAAACAAACGTGAATTTGAATCTTCTTACACACAATTTTATTTACCGTTGGAAAGCAGGATGTGTTTACTTATTCTCTTGTTGGTGAGGGTTCTGTTTTTTGGAGGGAGGAAGGGGTACTCATAAGTGATTATTAGATGCACAACTTTATAATAGTCACTGCATAGATAACTTTGGAATAATCTGAAAATTTTGTTAATAAAAAATTACAATTTATAAATAAAAAAAATCCCCAATTTTATTATACAGAGTCCTTTAAAAGGTATGGACACTTTTATGTGAAAATCGTAGGTAAATCAACGCTCTGTAGCGTGTTCGTAATATGATGCAATCTCTCTTTAATCGATGAAATTTTAATTATTCTCTCTCTTGTATACAGGGTGGACGGAAACTCAGACCTTTCAAATGGAAAACAAATAGAATCTTCGGTTAGGTAACTTTTTTGTTGAGCACTCCCTATACCCAGAGTTATTTTGTGATATTTATTGTAAACCATTACAATTTCTCAGAAAGTGACAAAATTTGACATAAACGTCAGTCGTTTACCGTTTGTATTTTTAATTTCTTACAACTAGCAGTAATTGTCGCCTGCATTTTATAGTTTTCGTAAATAAAGTAAGAAGTATTTAAGATGAATAGTGTAAATTTTTATTTTCACTTAATATTCGGCGACAAATGTGGTATTTGCATGATGGTGCAGCTGTTCATAATACTGCGCCTACCTATACGAGATCATCTCAATACCGATTTCGACAACAGATGGATCGGAAGAAGGCAGCTCTGTCATCCGATTTAACAAAAGTTGATTTCTTTTTTTGGTGTTTTATAAAAAATGAGGTTCATAAAACTCCCCTGACTACTAGATAGGACAATCATAGCGGCATTTCGATCTATTAACGTTAATATGCTGACTAATGTTAGTCAATCATTCGAACTTAGACTGCAACATTGCAATGATGTTAACGGTGAACACTTAGTTTATTATTAGGGTTAGGATTATATAGTCCGAGAGCTGGCACCAATTTTTGGGTAGGTATTTTAGGCAAGCTGAAAACTTGTTCCATACCTCTCCTATTATACCCCAACTCGGAGTTGCAGACCTGGCTGGTGAGTAGCGGGGCTAAATGAACCCCTAAAGTTTTAAAAATATTATTTTTTTTCCAAAAATATGTTAAGAGGCAAAATGCAATTTTTATATGTTGTAATTTTATGTTTAAAGAAAAAAATATAAGCCAGACGATTTAGTCGGGGTTTTAACATTGCCAGACGCGTGCAAAAATATTTTGCAAAAAAATATAAAAAATGTATTCGAGGCAACTTGAAATTTTAATAATCCATATACCCTAGTTTGTCGTAAGAGTGGTGCACCCTTGTATATTGTTTGTACAAAATAATACAAAAACCTTTATGGGAAGGTTATCATTTTTGACGAAATAGAGTTACTATTTTAGTTTACTATTTGTAGCTGGGATTTATTTAAAATATTTCCTTTTTATCCGCCTTAAGTGATCAAAGTTGTTATTCTGATTAAACAAATTATTTCGTCACAATAATGAATTTATATGAAACTACTTATGTTTATCGTAAAAGCCAAGAAGGTACGTCAAATTTTGATTTATTTCATAAGCCTCACTCTAATAATGTACTTTTAGAGAAAATAATAGTGAAATATGAGTTTTTTGTGCTTAGATTGATTATATACGAAATTTTAAGGTCATTTCCGTAAAAGCCGAAAAAAAAAGAGATGGAATCGATAAACATGACTTATAGCTTTTTCCTTTTCATTTATCCACTCTATCGACTTTGCTTACGTTGAAGAAAATATGTAGAGGATAGGATGCAAATGTGGAAAATCCATTTTATTTTTGTTTGTCAAAGAGAAAATAAAGTTTAATTCTAACGATAAGTACCTACATTAGTTAGTTACAATCTGTCAAAAGTGCACAATAAAAAAAATATAAATTCATTATTTCGGAACTTCGAAAACATGCACTTTTGCGTTATTTGAATGTCAATCTTAAATATGGGCTACCCCCAAAAAGTGTGACATATTTGTAATTATTTTCATTGTGCATCTTAGATCCAAGGTCCATTACGAATAAAATTCAAATGCGACCACTTTTGAGTTCTTCTAGTCTTAATGTAATGACCCATATTTTTAATCCCTTTGAAGGCAAGTGCCGCCCAATGGCGTGCATATAAATTTTTTGTAAATTCGAATATTGTGACATAATGTTTTTCATTCAAATTAATATAGTAGATTATAATTAACCTGCATACAAAACTCATCAAATTTGTAATATAACTTTCTCTTAATAACATCACAGATCACCATGGCAACGGATAAATTTCAGTGGAAATTTTTTCCTCGTGAGTACCCAACAGCGAATTATACTGGAAATTTTTTGACGTTTATAATGACAGAATATTTTTTATACAGTCTGGTTTTTATTTGCAAAAAAGCAATTTTCTACCACTTGTAGTTACTCAAAACTTATGTTTACATATATCAGCTCCAATGTAATATTGGGAGAAATAGACAAAGTCGAAAAAAAGAGAAGATCTGACCATTGGAAAGATCTAGTAGGGCTTAGACAATCAAAAATACTTCTGGGTGACTACAACCAATGAATGGCTAAGTCAAGTTAACCTGCACAAAGAGTTTTAACAGGTGTCCTTACGGGACATTGTCGCCTGAATGGGAACCTGAAAAAGCTCAAAATAGTGCAGGAAGAAGAAGAATGTGAATTCTGTGGTATGGAAGAAGAAGCCTCAATCCACATACTTGCGGATTGCATAGCAATTCATAATCCTAGTGCACAACAACTAGGAGACTACTGGATAGAAGAGGGACACTTACCTAAAGAATATTAGTCTTGCCCAACGCGTTGATAATCACGTAGTTTGTAAGTTTATAGCACATGCTGTGAGGCATAAACTTAAACTTACGAGTATTACTTCTAATAAAGAAGTTAGAGCATTAAGTATAATTATTATTAGATTTAATTTAACCTGTTTGTTGAATGCACAAAAGCAATTAGCATTACTGGGATTACAGCTCATTTAATGGTTACACGTTCATTTGGAATGAAACAAATATTCGAATAATCGGAACTACAAACAATTTTAGGTAACAAGTAACTGTGTACTGCAATGGGTGTAATCAAGGCAGTGGCGTGTTTTGCGGAACTAAATATGTAAATTAAATTAGCTCACTCAGTAAACACAAACATGAAGAAATAATCCGAAGCGTGATAATACACCTTGTTCCCGATTTATCAAATTATTAGATATGTCTCATAAATTGAGATGATCACTAAAATCAAACAGTAATGGATTTATGCAATTGCAAATTATATTGTTAATTCATTTTTAGACTAATCCACTATTTAATATATTAACCAAGTTCAAGTGAAGTGATATTGAACCAAATTAGAATTTATTTGTACCTAAACAGGCCAATTCCACTCTGTCTATACAGGGTGTTTTATTACGATTTGTCCATTCAATAACTGGAGAAACTTTAACACATAATATGAAGATATAACCTATTAAAGTTGAATAATATTCCTCCTTGCCGAGATACAGGGTACTTACCATATTAGAAAATGATTGTAACCCGTTGTTTTTATACCTTTCCATATTTTTTGTTCATACTTGGTAAACAGTTTATATATATTGGGGTGCGGTTGGGATATAATGAAAATCATAACCATGAATTTTTTGTTTTTAGTTTTACCTTATATTAGTAAAAAGAAACACACCTTATATTCTGTGATATAGATGTCAATGTCAAATAATTTATGCAAGTCGTTTTCAATGAATGATATGCTGTAAAACCAGAAGAACAATAAAATTTATTTTAGTTCATCGTTTATTCAATAAAACATAAAAAATACTTCTATGGTACACTGCTCAACATTTTTATCAACATAAAAGTGCAAATTTGATGAACCTCAATATGAAAAACTTACTTGAACTAATAAATTTTGTAACCATTTAAACACCAATAACTTGAAAACTACCTACATTATCGCATAAAGACAAGAGGTTTACGTAGGAAGTTACGACGGATCAAAAAAAAAATGCTGAAATAACTATTACGGTATCGGCGTAGATTGTAGAGGGTAAAATGAAAGTTTAATCCCTAACGCACGCCTCTGGTAATTGAGAAAAACTTTATTTAACCACTATTTAAAGTATCCCAGTCTATGTAAATTGTTTGCCAAATATGAACAAAAAATATTGGAAGGTGTCAAAACAACGGGCTAAAATCATTTTAAATATTTATTATGAAACACCCTATATCTCGATAAGGAAGAATATTTTACTTGAGTGTTATATGTGAAATCTTCATATTTTGTGCTAAGGTTTCTCCAATTACTACTTGGATGATTCTTAAAGAAACACCCTGTGTATAAAGAACAAGGAAATTCTAAGACCACTGTAGACTTATGTACCAGAAGAGTACATATTGTTATGGTATGAATAGTTACTCAATAATAAATTTAAATAATTAATAATCATATAATTTAATTCATATTTGTACAACCAACTCTATCATTTGATATTCAGAATCATTTATTTTCCATAGTAGAGGAATATAAAATATTGAATAAGTCCGTCACAAGCCTAAAATAAACATATAAAAGTTAGAAACATTTAGAAAGAAAAAGAATAATATGTAAAATTAGTTTTGATACTGAATAATTAAAGTCATACAATGACAAACAGTAAAACAGCGTATAAAATTAATCTTCTTCTTTGTAGTTTTTAAAATCATAGAAATATAAAACCATAGACTCTGATAAGTATAATCTCAATTTTGTTGTGAATGAGAGAGTGAATGAATTTAAGATATGAAATAAAGTGTTAATAATTTTTGAATATTTTTGAAGTTAATTAAGCCGTTAAGCAGAATTAAACAATAAACCAAACGTTTCATTTGTTGAACATTTATTTAAAAATTGAATGTGTTTGTTTCTTTTATATCTATGATATATTTTACAATCAACACAGGTTACCAACGTTGGAACTTCTTGAAGGTCAAAGGACAGAGTTGGCCTCACAAAATTGTTTGAACTCACAAACAAAAAAATATAATTTCCCTGAGATATTTTAAATAAATTTAAAAAATAATAGTCGAATAATATAATAGAGTCTCATAATAATCGTAATAAACAAAATATAATAAAATAATAAGCTAAATATTTTGATAATTTCCGACTGAGCTAGTTTGATAAATAAAGATAAGTCTTAAAACTAAAATAATACATAAATGAAAATTTAATTTATAAAAAGGTATGGAATTGATTGAGAAATAATCATTCAAACCATATCAATATATTTATACTAGGCTTTCAAAACAAAGTTGTTACAAACGAGCGCACCAGAATAATGACCATTGGTTTTCATCCCAATTCACCCTCTAATTAAAATTATAAATATTGTCGGTACTGTTACGGGAGGTAAAACAATTTTTTTGGAAAATTTGCTGTTCTTTTAGGACCCTTTTTCAAATTTCAGTTATCTCAAATAGTTCTCGAGATATTTGCAAAAATCTATGCTATATACCCGGTGGGTAGTTGGTTTTTGTCGTAAAATGGTCACCAATACCCAAGAAAATAATGTTAATAAATTATGATTAATGGTTAAAGAAAAGAAAATCTTCCATTATAAAAATTGCAAGGGTTAAAAATACAGTTAACTTGAATTTATTATACCAATAGATTATTGTGAGCTTTTCGTTTGTAATTTGAAGTGAAGATGATACCAAATATCCTACTGCAAAAGTGCCATCTTCTTACTGATGATGGTATGCATAAAAGTAATTCAATGCTCGTCGAGGCATATAGCCCGGAGAGTAGTAGTTTTTTGTCTTTAAATGGTCACTCTCTGTAAAATATATTTTTCAAGAAATCTTCCAAGAGGGAACAGAAGGTCACATGAAATTAGACAATTTCCAAGTTAAACTTTTTTGAGATGCCACTTCGAATAAAATGCGCCCTAAATAATTATAACTTTCGGTGGTCCAGGTCAGGTTTGGAAAGAAATGGCAGTTATGAACCAGTCTAACGGAACAGTTCGTTATCACGGCATTTGGACCGTTGCAACAACCATCTAAGTTGTATTTATCTATGTTCGTGTACAAGGAGGGAATGTCAAATCTCAAGTGAATTGAAGTTGCACGGTAACTAGGTAGAATATGTCCTTTGAATATTCATGGCGTTGCTCATATATTAATTTACCTAATTGAATCTGTAGGATTTATATTAATTATAAATGGTTGTCTTTGATGAGGATCGTTATTTGTGGAAACTAGCTTGGAGTTGATATGAATTGTAAACGCCATAAATATGTCAACTATCAACTTTAGATATAGTCCACATAGCTATTCGTTGCGAGCGTCACTAATGTTCGATCTTTCGACTGATATAGATACTACATACGACAATATATCGAATATTATTTTATATCGTGATGAATGGTGAGCGAGTATATTCAGGACATAGATAAAATGATCTTAGAAGAACATGTTCACTTGAAATTATTGATAAATCAATCCACAATCTTTTTTTGTATTTTAGTTTTTACGTTTTTGTAGCTGGAACGTTACAGAAACGATTAAATAAAAATATGAAAAAAGATTGTGGTGTAATTTTTTTAATGCCTGGGCATTAAAAATCACTTTTTCTGCCTAGGCAGTAAAAGTGTTACTTCTATGATCGATAAATGTCACTAAAACTGACGTTTGATGACAATCGGAGAAAAAAAATATACAGTTTACTTCTAAAAAAATTATAAAAAATTGGAGTTGGTATTAAAAATTTCAGCAGATGTGACTTAGTACAGTTTACTTTTAAAAATGCGCAGGAGTTAGTATTTTTTAACTTCCCACTAAGAAAATCAATGTTTTACAAAAATCGAGGTTTCAACAAATCTAGACATTTTGAATACGCTCGAATTCGAATAGCTTTATCTTTGAGCTGGGAGAGCTCAAAATAACACAAAAATTAAAAACATCGCAACTAGCGACAAAATCGCATGCGTTTGACAATTGAATTTAGCGGGAAGTTGCAGGGATGGCCTTTAGGGTCAACCGATTTCCAGATTTTTTTCTGATCGTTTTGTAAAAAATACGTATTAAATTTTAATTTTTTTTTACCTAACCTATCATAAGACGAATCTTCATCATCCGGAATATTATTATCATGAGGAAGATTTTGGTAGAAACCATGAAACATTTTTGGCACCCATTTTAATAAGTTTTGAAGATGTTTATACTTTTTTTCCCCAATAAGTTTTGGTGCATTTCTCTCGTCTGGAAATGCCACAGACTTCCGTGTATTTCGGTTTAAATCCAGGATATTAAAATCTTCTTCGTCAAAAGAAGTCTGGCAGAAAACTTTGCCTGGTTGTTCAGACCGAACTTGCAGGTGAACCACCTGTGAAATTTTGAATTCTTTTCCGTTTTCGTATTTTTTTCTTTAGATAAGTGGTGCGCTAGTGCCATTAATATATATAATACAAGAAATCTTTAAAACCTGTTATATCCATGTTAATCACAGAAAATCTTGTACTGGACAGTCTCACAAGTTGTTGCCAATCCCACGACGTTATAATCTGGAATTTAGGTATCTTTTTTTGGCCCTCTTTATAAGCGAATGATCGCTGTCAACTTCAAAGTGAGTATGCCCTCTTAGCAGGTATTTGTGATTTATTACCTCCAAAGTTGGAATAAGTTTTAAAAGTGCCTACATACAACATGAAGTAATGTTCTTAGTCGTGTCTCTAATTGTATAATTGAAGGTCCATAGTTTTAAAGAATAAACATTTTGGGCATTTGTCAAGGCAGGTGTTGACAAACATTTTTCCAGATCTACTGTGAGGCACTTTTTATTTGTGCTACTTTGACAATTTTCAACAATAATTGACCATTTTTGACAATGTCATTTTTGATAGTTTTTGACAATTTTTCAAAAATTTTAATAATTTTTCAAAATAGTTGATCGTATTTCAAAATTATTGACTATTTTTGATAGCTTTTTACAATTGTCGACCATTTTCAAAATTTTAACAATTTTTGACAATTATTGACAATAATTTTCCATTTTTGACCATTTTTGATAGTTTTTGACAATTATTGACCATTTTCGAAAATTTTTGACCATTTTTCACAAAAATTTCAAAATTTTTAACAATCGACTATTTTTTACAATTTTTGATAATGATTGACCATTTTTCAATTTTTGACAATGATTGACCAATTTGGACAATAATTGTCCATTTTTGACAGTTTTCGAAAATAATTGACAATTATTGACCATTTTTGATAATTATTGACAATTGTTGAAAATTATGGACCATTTTTCCAAAAACTTCAGCAATTTTTGACAATTATCAACTATTTTCCAAAATTTTGACAATTTTTAACAATAATTGTTCATTTTTGATAGTTTTTGACAATTTTTAACAATAATTGTCCATTTTTGATAGTTTTTGACAATTTTTCAAAATCTTTGACCATTTTTCAAAATTATTGACCATTTTTGATAGTTTTTGACAATTATTGACCATTTTCCGAAAAAATTTCAAAATTTTTGACAATTGACCATTTTTGAAAATTATTGACCATTTTTTATAGTTTTTGACAATTATCGAACATTTCTCAAAATTTAAACAGTTTTTGACAATAGTTGTCCATTTTTGACAGTTTTTGACAATTTTTCAAAATCTTTGACCATTTTTCAAAATTATTGACCATTTTTGATAGTTTTTGACAATTATTGACCATTTTCCAAAAAAAATTCAAAATTTTTGACAATTGACCATTTTTGACCATATTTCAAAATTTTTGACAATTTTCATATAATTTTATTTAATTTTTAATCTGATAAATTGTTAATTATTCTCCAATTGAGTTGATTCGGAGGGCGTGGTTCGATTAAATAAGCGAGCGAAAAAGATTCATTTTTTGCGCTAGAGCGTAAAGTAACAATCCTCGGAATTTGTCTACTTTACGATTTCATTTGAATAAAGTAATCAGTCATTTTACGCGCGACTGTAGAAAAAGGTATTTTTGAATTCTGAATATTTATTTTCAATTTCATCGACCAGAATTTTCATCACGATCTTAAACAAATCGAAAATATCCACCTGTTCTACTCGCAATAAAACAACAACCTCTCCGTTAATCTGGAAGGCGTTTCAATACTCCCTTCGGTCAATTAGTCGTTCATTTTATTAGAACCACTTTTTTTTCAATACAATTTTTATTTAACACCAACAGGGATGGAAACAGAGGAAACGGAAACAGGAAATGAGGTCGACGATCACGTAAAGGGCGGAACTAAATGAAAAAAGCTTAAAAAGGTTGTGATCGAAACGATAACAAATCCATATGTTTTTTAATGCTCAACAGATTTCATATAGATTCAATTGGGCGTAGAAGTTTTACAATAAAACATATTTTTATGAATTTTTCATTTATTTTTTTCCATTTTTCATGGTATATGTCAGTATGTATGTGAAGTTTTTTTTTTAATTAAAACTAACGTGTTAGGCTGTGGTCAGAGTAGCTCCGGTATCGGAAGATAACAGTAAAAATCATAATTATCTTTTTTATCTCAATCTGTATACAGATATTCGCAGATGATTTCTGTTACAGTTCATTTTTAAACAAGACCATAATATTCTTCAACTTACTATGCAAAATAATTGTTCATTCAGTAGTTCTTTATCAACAGAGAAAGAAGGCCATAACTTTCCAAAAACCATTAATTATTTCGTGTTCTATTTTTAAAATGTATGATTTTCACAGGGAGCCTAGTGAACATTTGATGGTTTCAATACCTGGTTGAGTTCCTGGACGATTTCATGACATTTTTATCTGGATGTCTTTAGATGGAAAACATTTCCTTTTTTATTTATATCTCATTTGACTTAGAACTCCACCACTTTCAAAATGCAGCCCACAATTTTCTATTAAATCCAATGCTAGCTGCATATTTATTAAATAATTCGTTGAAAAATTGTGGAGCAATTCACTAAAACCGATAAAAAGAGATATTCTTCTACTTATACAGGAAGATCCTTGGGTAATTGTATATAAAAGTAGAGTAAATTATCCACTCCAAATATTACCATCTGAACCAACTTGCTTCAATGAATGATAGGAAAGATACAGGGTGTTAACGGTGGAATTTTATATTCCGTTTTTCACAATAACTTTAACGGAGATTATAATTATTATAAGAAATTGACATTCTAATAATTCTTGACAACTACCAGTTAAACAAGTAATACCCGTTTTTTAGGAACATTCATTAGGAAGGCAGTTAAGAAGTGGTGAATTCTCCGGATTTATATATTCAATTGACGACTTATTAATAATTCCTATTTTCTGCTTCCTTACAAAACCATGCAAGATTCCTAGTGCAGTTAGAGCTGTGTTAATTAAATGTATTGTATAATGTAACATGTGTAATCCGAATAGGCCATAATCTCGTAAATCATCAGTATTAACTGTATTCCAATCTATATAAAAGAAAGTCCTGTTAGTTACATTATTTATTACTCAAGGACAGTTGAACCGATTTGGCTGAAAATTTGTGAGGTGGTAGCTTAGAACCAAGAGACGGACATAGGATACTATTTATCCCGTTCCCGTGGGAAAAACATTATTAAAAAAATTATTCTTTGGACAAAAAATGGCGGTGAAATAAAATTTTTGTATGGGTATCGGTACTTGAAGATTAGCTAATTGTAAGAAGTTTAAAATAAACAAAAGATTCGTTGACACTCCACTCAACGGGCAGAAAACGACCGCTTGCATAATATCTTATTGACAAGACATTCATTCATATATTTGAGTTGTGTTCATCAGCCCAGGCACTTGAACTGAATCTTTGTACCATTTCCCATGTTATCTACTTCCATTCCAGAAGCTTCGTGTCTTCTATAAAGGCCACTCGTTTGACTGGAGGGACTTTCAGTAGTTGTGATGGTTGTATTAATTCCTCTCCAAAGTGCTTCCGTCTAAGTTCTTGTAAGTTCTCGCAGAAGCAGAGTATGTGAGTAGGTGTTTCAGCATCAAGTTCACATTTTCAGCACATAGGTTCACTAGCTTTGCCCATATTGTACAGATGTTTCCTCAAGGTGCAGTGTCCAGTCACTAGGTCGGTAACTGTCTTCAAATATCTCTTACCCAGTTTCAGTAGCCTGGTTGAGAGTTCCTTGTCTACCTTGTTCAGTAAACTCTTTGTATGAAGGTGCCCTTGTGTGACCCTCCTTTTGAATTCGTGTTCCCATCTTGCTAGTTCCCGATTTCCCCTCTTATGCAATCTTTTGTGATTCCACAA
The DNA here is from genome assembly GCA_947563755.1 of Lochmaea crataegi. NCBI lineage: Eukaryota > Metazoa > Arthropoda > Insecta > Coleoptera > Chrysomelidae > Lochmaea > Lochmaea crataegi. Next base: position 13,168,827 of record OX387429.1, on the reverse strand, counting down.
AACGGTTTCGGACCTATGAAGTCTCCTTTAGAGCCTTCTTTAGCTAACTGGTCCGCCATTTCATTACCTGCAATTCCCTCATGTGCCGGCACCAATATTAGAGACACTTTGTTGTCTCTTGCCAGCTTGTTGAGGGATTCTTTGCAGTTTTTCACCAGTCTAGACCTAGTTGTTGGATTACTGATAGCCTTAAGCAGAGCCTGGCGGTCAGTGAATATTTCAATCATTTGTCCGATGTATCCTCTTCTGTTGTTTTCATCAATACAGGCTATAGCGGCGATCGTATCTGCTTGAAACACAGTCGTATATCGACCAAGGCTAAAGAACATTCTCTTTCTATGTCCTTTTATACCAGCCCCAGTGCCATGGTTTGTTTTGGAGCCATCGGTGAACCAGATGATTTCTCCAGAATTACCTGGGTGCATCACCTGTTCCCTAGATGGGTTGATGATATTCACGCTCAGAGAATATATTCTCTGGTGTCATGCTATCAAAAGGAGGAAATTGTTTAAGGCACCATTCCTCCACAATTCGCAGTGCTTCCTGTAGGACATTCATAACCACCTCCGGGAATTTCCCATTGGTGACAATCACTATGTCGTCCGCAAAGCCCTGCGTCCATATGCCCTGATCATTCAACCTACAGATCAAGTCCTCCACAACTAGGTTCTACAAAAGTGGTGAAAGTACTCCATTATTATGCATATGTGCTGTTATCCTCCTATACTCGAGCATGGATTCTATCCATTTGCATGTGGTGCTGTTAATCCCTCTTTTTTTAAGGGATCTGTGAATTGATGACATCGATGGGTTGTCAAAAGCACCTTCCATGTCTAGAAATGCTGCAAGGGCTACTTCCTTATGATTCAGGCTCCTTTCGAGACCTGAGACCAATTTATGCAGGGCACCTTCACCTGATTTCCCTGCTCGATAAGCCCATTGTAGTCTATGCAGAGGGATGCTCTTAAGCGCTCCTTCTTGTAAGTACATTTGTAAGACTTTTTCCATGGTTTTCTTTCTCTGGTTTAGGAATAAACACCACTTTTGACTCTCTCCATGCAATTGGTATATACCCTAGTGCATAGCTGCTTCGAAGTATCAGAACTAAAGGACCCATTATGATGTCTAGTCCCTCTTGCAGAAGCTAGGGCAATATGCTATCTGGTCCTGGAGTTTTGTAGGGGTCAAATGAGTTTACAGCCCATCTGATAAGATGGGGTCTGAATATCTTATTCGTGTGTTCCCAGTCCTCTTTGGTTGCCTTTGTTTTGGCAACCGGCCCGTTGTCATAGCTTGACTCTATCTTTACCGAACCTGGAAAGTGCACACTGAGGAAATGCTCTAGAGACAAGACAATGTTAGGACAGGACAACGAATGTCACCTTCCTTTTCATCCGATGGGGCCGCATCGTCGTTTTGCGTTTTGCGCGTCGAGCTCGTCTCCAGCTTGAATCGCTAGTGACATGATCCATGCAGTAATCTATTCTCTGTGTTACCACGGTGGTTTTATCTTGCTCTTTGTTTTCAGTTGTATGTGTTTCTGCGCTGCCTATATAAGTGGCAAATCCTTAACCGACGAACTGCAACTGAAGACTCATCTTTCTGTGAATGTAGCAGACTTGTACCAAGGTAGGTGCAGTTCTCCTATTGAGTTCTTCACCTGGTGACATTAAGCCATTAGCTGTGTCTTTTCATCTACAAAATCGTTAGGATCGTTGTCGTCGTCGTATTGAGTGTCACATGGGCGTAACTAACTCCTGGCGTCGTTCCTTTTGGGCTTCAGTGTCTTTCTTGATGAACTATTATGGGCACCCTTTGAAGTTTGCTTGGTGTTATCCCTGGCAGTTCCCACAGGTGGCTGGTTTGTCTCTCGGTATTGGACACTTGTTGAAACAGTGTGCTCATCCGGACACACTTGGTGCTTACTGGCCATGTCGTCTATCCCTAGCAGTTGTAGGATTTTGTAGGTCCATTTCCTCTTTGTAGTTCTCCCCATCTTATCCCCACATTTTGGATGTGTTGCATCTTCTTTTTCTCCTTAATCTAGGACCACGATGTGGATGGGCAGTAGTATTCTTTCGCATTACATTGAGTGGATCTGGCTGATTTCGCTTACATGTCACATGTCACCGGCCTGTTTTTGCCAAATGTCAATGGATATGGAAGAAAGCTTCGTCGCCTACTCGGCTAGCAGAAACACTGACAGACTTTTATTCAAATTAGTTTGTTAGGTGTGGTTGAGGAGTATTCAATTTCGCAATTTTTGGTCCAATTGAAAGGAGATTCTGATGGTGTTTTGACCTGGCACTAGACCGACTCCTTCCAAGCAGATTTTTTACCTAATATACCACATCCACTTACTAACTGCCTGAAGAATGCAACGTTTTTGTTTTTATCACTTCAATTTCCACAATATGCTAACGTGAAAATTATACAATTTCAACTAAACGTATAAATATAATTTGAACCCACTTAAATATTTAATAGCACTTGGTCCTTTTCTCGCAAAAATGTTAAGAATGAATACATAATCTGACCCCGGATTTACGAATAAATTGACCCGAGCAAGGTTCAAATTGTAAATGGCTTTGACAGGCGTGACTGAAATTTAAGCCGCAACTATATCTCTAGCAGAAACAATTTTGGATCCCCAAGCTGGTTCACTGCAAAATAACAATATTCTATCTATAGCATATTCAATCAATGAAATATTCATTCGCAAAGGGTGAAGTGAAAGGAAAAGCTGACAAAAATGTGATATTTAGCATTAAAAAGGAAGTTATTAGTATTTGTAGGCTCAATGAATAAAATTACTCTAAAAAATGGTGATGAGAGATACCTTAGAAGGAAAGAAAATAACCTTTGAGTAAATGAATGAATTGTTTACATTTTCAGGGTGAGCTTTCCCGCGTCTTTAAACAAAATTATGACAAAATATCTGATGGAATTTTAGAAAATGTGGAATAAATTCGCGATTTACATTTCACATGCCACTATCAAATAGAAAAATATGTTATTTTGCTTTGCTAAAACATACTTTAAAAATTTCTCTCATAGTAAAATATCAGCACTGGCAACATCGCTACAACTTTACGCATAATATTCTCGACGTTGCCGGAAAGTAACAATCGTTTGGAGGTTATGGTTGTTTTGACATTTTGAAGAGATATTTGCCAAACTTTTTTCAAAAATTAGGCTTTTGAACAATTATGATTCGTGTTTGTGGATTGCTTATTCTCTTTTATAAAGAATATATTTAACACAGATATTATTTATGATGAAAATATACGGAACTCTGTTTTTTTTTCCATGAAATGTGGACAGTTATTAAGCTTATTCTGAAATGAAGATTATTATAATTAACCGTTCTGTAGTGAAAAAGATGTATGGAAAGAATTACCTTTTATAATTTTCAACCAGCTTATAATATTGAAAAGTTAGGGAATAAAAATAATTTTTTTACACGAGGGCATTTGACAAAATTTCCAACTGAAAGACATTTGTAGTTCGGCTCATGCTTTTTTTAGCACCGAGTCCAGCACCTTTGTCATCTGCAGCAGACTGTACAATAATAATAATACTTCTTCATTAGTAATTATGAGTAAAAGTATCTGCTCAAAACAGCACGTCGACGAAAAAGCACAAACTTGTTTTCAAACAATGTTTTATCGGATTTTCACACATTTCGTGGATTACTTATTATGTCCCTGGAGTTCATTAGTCTTGAAAAATACCTACTTTATTAACAAAAACAGTATCTAGCAGCCATTAAAGCACTGAGTTCTTGGGTGATCAGTTCTAAAATGGTATGGAATTGCCTTGAAAACTCAATGAACTAGGCGTCACTTCACTGTGGGTTCCACGACACACTGAAATAGAAGGAAAAGATATAGCAGATGAGCTAGCAAACAAAGGGACTGAAACAACTTTTGGGGGCTGGAACGCCGAAAAAAGGAAAAGATCTGACCATTGAAAAGATCTAGTAAGGCTTAGACAATCAAGAATACTCCTGGAAGACTACATCCACAAACAATTGAACGCCTAAACCAGACTAAAACTCCAGGTGTTTTGACAAGACACTGTCGCCTGAATGGGCACCTTAAAAAGCTCTAAATAGTGGAACAAGAAGAATATAGATTCTGTGGAATGAAAGAAGAAACGTCCATCCACATACTTGTAGATTGCATAGCAATTCAGAATCCTAGGGCACAACACCTAGGAGACTTTTAGTTCGAAGAGGGACACTTACCTAAGTTAAATCCTGCAGATATCCTAAAATTACTCCAGGAAATAGGTCTAAAGGACCTACCAGTTCCTGAGATTTTCGTCAGAAACTAAGTAGAAGAAAGGGGGAACAATAAATATTTTAGGTCTCTGTGATTATCGCCCCAATATACATACATGATCATCATGGCCGTTCAATCCCGAGAGATTATGGCTAGCTCAATAGAGCTGTGTTTGATCCTATTGACGAGGTGGATTACTCCTCTTATATAGTTCTCCATTTTCTTCTGTCTCTGCATTCTGTTTTCCAGTCTCTGATTTTCAATGCTTTCATATGTTCCTCTACTTGATCCCACCATGTGCTTTGTGGTCTTCCTCTTGTTCTCGACTTCAATAGAACCCATGATGTTATTCTTTTTGATATTTCTGTTGGTGCTCTTCTCATAATGTGTCCCATCCATTCCAGTCTCCTTGCTTTTTTTATATCGGACTATATTTTCTCCACCTGCTTCCTTTTCTATTTCTATGTTTCTTTTTAATCTTCTTTCTCCATCTCTTGTTATGTCTGGTCCAAGTATTCTTCTCAATATTTTCCTTTCTATTATTTTTAGATCTTCTCCTTGTTTTTTGTTTATAGTTGTTGTTTCGAGTGCGTAAGTAATGACTGGTCTGATCAAAGTAGATAGATAGATTTGTATTTTTGTTTTCATGCTGATCGATTTAGATTTTAATAATTTCTTATATATGCCAAAAATTTTGTTTCATTTCATTATTCTTTCTTTCATCTTGTCTTTACAAGTTTGTCCTATAGATGTTCCTAAATAATTGATTCTTGATACAATTCCAAACTTGTAATTTTTTATTCGTAAGTGAGTATCATTGTTCTGTTTTTCTTTCCCCACTCGCATATTTTTTGTTTTGTCTTCATTTATTCGTAGCCCGAATCTTTATTGTGCCTCTGCGTCTAGCTTCTCTACTGCTTTTATTAGACTTTTCTTAGTTCTAGCCACTATGGTGAGGTCGTCGGCATAAGCAATTAACTGGGTCTCGTTCACTATAATATTTTTCTCGTTCAAGTTTGCATTCCTTAAAATAGATTCAAGTACTATGGTAAACAGTGTTGGAGAAAATGAGTCTCCCTGTTTTACACCTTTACTCATTTTAAATTCTTCTGAAATTTCACCATGGAATTTTACTTTCCCATTAGTGTTTTGTAGGGTCATTTCCACCAATTCCCTAAGCTTCTTTGGGATTCCTAGTATTTTTAGTGTTTCTATAATCTTGTGTCTTATGTCAAATGCGTTCCTGAAGTCTATCAAAATGACGTGTAGAGCATTACCAGGGATTTTTCAAGGATTTTTTCGATTGTGTGTATTGCCGTTACTGTTGATTTTCCTGGTCTAAACCAGTTTTGATAGTCTCCTATTATTTTTTCTGTGTATGCCTTCAGTTTTTGATTTATTATGTTTGCAAGTATTTTGTAGGTGGTATTAAGTAGGGTTATTGGTCTATAGTTTTTGCAGACTTACTTATCTCCTTTTTTGTGGATGGGTGTTATTATTCCAGTGTTCCATTCGTTTGGCATTATATTTCCCGCCCAAATTTGTCAGTTTGGATATTGTCTTCTGAAGCGGTTCCCCGCCATACTTCAACATCTCCGCTGCTATTTTGTCTTCTCCTGTGGCCTTTCCGTTGATAGTTCTTTTTACTTCAGTCACTATTTCTTTTTCAGAGGGGCAGTTTAACGTGATTTCGTTTTCTAGATCTGCTACTAAGTCTTCTGCTACCGTGTCCTCGACATCATCTTCATGAAGCATTCTGCTATAATACTTTTCCCATATTTTCATCATTTCCGTGCTTTCATATACTTTTTCATTTTTTATTCCCCTTGTTTGTCGGTGGTTTCATCTTTTTGTAGAATTGTTTTTGGTTGTTGTTACGCCTATCATCCTCTATTTCTTTAATTTTTCCATTTAGCCAGTCATTTTTTTAATTTTTGTATGTTGCATTTGCCCTATTTCTGATTATCTCGTATGATCTTCTGTCCCATCCTTGGTTTGTATTTATCCACTTTAATCTTGCCGTGTTTTTTTGTTTTCTTTTTTCTTCACACTGTTGGTCATACCATTCTTTTTTCTCCTTTTCTTTACTCTTCTTCCCTATTATTTGCTGTGCTGCTTCCAATACGAGATTTTTTATTTTTTACCAACTATTTTCGATATCAATCTGATGTAATAAGTATCTGATTTTCAATATTTTCTGTAATTTTATCTTCATATTGTTTCCTTATTTATTCAGTTCTTAAACACACCACGTCAAGAGTGCTTGTGTTCATTGGTGCGTTATATTTCTCTAAATCTTTTAGTCCTCCCATTTGAGTCATTACTAGATAGTGATCCGTGTCTGCGTTTGCGCCTCTGTCCATTGTTTTTTTGCAGATACCTCTCGTGGCTAATACGTGATCTATCTGGTTCTCAACTTGTCCTCCAGAGTGCTTCCAGGTTACTTTGTGTTTTTTGGGTTGTATGAACTTAGTTGATAGTATTGACAAGTTCATCATTCCAGCTAACTGGCAGAGTCTTTGACCGTTATCGTTAGTTTTGTCATGTATAATTCCTTTTTCGTTACCTATTATTTCTCTTAAGTATGTTTCTTTACCCAGCTTTGCGTTTGCGTCTCCTAATATTATTATTTCGTCTTTCTTTGGTATTTCTTTGCAAACTTCTGCAGCAAACCTCTGCAGTTTCTGTTGGTGCATAAATATTTACTATGCTTATGGTGTTCTTCCTCATTTTTTATCTTAGTGTTGCGAATTGCGAATTATATTACTTCTAATGTTCTTTCTAACATAAAACCCCACTCCGTTATGACCTTGTTTATTCTCTCCACTGTAGAAAAATGTACATTCACCTTTTGTTATTTCTCCATTTTTCTCCCATCTAACCTTTTGAACTGCTGCTATACATAAATACATACAACAAAAACATGATTACTGCCAAACAATATATTGAAATGCTTGTTTTGTTTTGTCATACTTTCAACAACTATTAATGAATTTTGTGGTTTGCGCCATACTTTGTACCTACCCGAATTTTTTTTTATTGAACCCCATAGGAAAACTGTTTTGATACGACTGTACAAGTGCATATCCAACAAAATAACATCCGATTGTCGACTACATCACAGAGGCAACTATCGCGTTTCCCTCGATGACATCGCGCGTCAATTATTTGGACACGAATCGAACAAGTTTACTATAACGTTTTCGACAATTGGTGTCAGTGATCATTATAGATATATAGCAAAACGTATATACACTGTGTTCATTTGAAAATGGCCCATCCCTAATATTTCAAAAATGGGACATATTAGAAAGAAATGCCGAAACACGTCAACTTTTAACTTGAGGGGGACACTTTTTGGAGCTAATGTCATAAACGTCAGATTAACCCCCTCCCTACTGGAGACACCCCTTACATTTTTTCAAATGGCATTAGGTATGAAGTCATATCTCATTTTAAAAGTCTGGTATATCTCTATTCAATCATTTTGTTTTGCCTTTGATACCAGCCTTCCATTGTTATTTAATCGTTGCTTAAAATTGGCTCTTTTTCAACTTTTCGTATGCCCCCATATTGTGTTATGATGGAAACACTCTTTGAAGAATAAAAAATTCACAAATAGTAAAAAGACAACTGTTAACACGAAAAATCTGCTATTTAATCATGTGTAGAAAGTGACCACCGTTAACATTCAAGCAATAAAAGTTGAAAAAGAGCCAATTTTAAACAACGATTGAATAACAGTGGAAGGCTGGTATCAAAGGCAAAACCAAATGATTGAATAGATATTTACCAGACCTTTTAAATGAGGTGTGACTTGATACCTAATGCCATTTGAAAAAATTTAAGGGTTGTCCCCAGTAGGGAGGGGGTGAATCTGACGTTTATAACACTATTGCCAAAAAGTGTCCCCCTCAAGTTAAAAGTTAACGTGTTTCGGCTTTCTAATATGTCCCATTTTTGAAATATTAAGGGTGGGTCCTTTTCAAATGAACACAGTGTATTTTCTTTATAGGATTGAAGTTGAACGTCCGAGTTTTTAATTTAAATTTGCATATTTTGAAAACTGGAAATGGCGATATATTTAAATAAAATCTTACAAAGAAATAAAAAATAACTCTGAGGATACTAAGCGTTCATGGCAGATTATTGATAACAAACTAGGTAAAGTTAAGAACAAAAAAAATAGCAAATATTTTAAAGAAAAAAATAATAATGTAAAAATAACAGACTCTAACGAAATAGCAAAAAAAATGAACTACCATTTTGTAATATAGGTAAAGAGTTAGCGAATAAAATAGAAAAACCGCAAAATAAAGAATGTAAAGCACCCCCGACGAACTCTAAAACTATGTTTCTACATATGCATTGGGAGATATGCGTAGAGTTTGAATATGGCGAAAATTAAGAGTTTACCGAATTTCCATCTAGTCTTATTGCTATGCTTACTAAAAATCTTACTTACTGAATAATCAGAAAAACCAATTTGTTGGTTGGATTATTTAAAGCTTGCAACATAGGAAAGCAATAAAATATTTTTTTTACAAAAAAGGAAGTATTTTCCGGGATTTGATTTCAATTTGCTTTTTATTGGAAAGTGATTCCAGCATAAGAATAAAACCGCATATAGGCGAAATCGTAGCCACCCTTAGCTCGAATCCACTTTTAAAATCCCATTAAGGATTACACCACAACTGACAAACGCTTAATCTACTTGTTTAAATTGTCTTTTTATCTGCTTATATGCGGATAATTGGAAATTTGTTGTATGCTTTTACGCCTTTGTCACTTTCTTTTTCACGAAATGGAATGGAGCATTGTTTCTTGAGCTCTATATTATCTTCAACTTGAAATAAAGCCGAAAAGAAAAGTGTATTCCAGTCAACGATGTAAGTTGTTAAATAATGAGGAATATAGATTGATTTTGTATTTTACTGCTCTAATTTTCGGATAAGTCATATACATCGAAGAGTCAATAAACATTAATTCATATATTTGAGTTATTTTCCACATTATTTAATTCGGAAACATCAACAGCAAACTCAAACTATTCGATGTTTTCACCTCTCACGCCTGGGAAAGCTTTTTCGTGATATTACTGTGAGAAATTCGCTTGTGGTAGTTTTCAAAAAGTATATTATTCAATTCACGCTCTATGTTCATCACTCATTGAATCCTCGTGGCGCAAACTAACCAAGTGAGTAATGGCTGTCATAATTCATTAAGTAATATACTGCAATATTTCTAGACCATCATTCGTTGTGTAACTGGTCTTTAAAGACTCATATTTCAACTTCAGTGTAATTACAGTATGCTCAAAAAATAAATAGTATTTCAGCTTCCAACGGTTTTATCTTATCTAAATTTCATAATATGTTCAAAATGGTTCCCCATGGCCACGGGTTGTCGCAATCATATTGTATCCCGCAGATTTTTGAAAAACAAGATGGTCGTCTCACGTAACTCATTTAAAGCTATTGATAGATTTGTACTGCTTAACACTTTTTCTTTATATCTCTTTTTTACACCTAGGATGAGCATCAGGGGGTTGCTACAGAGCTATATGCTGTCTAGCGAAGTGGTTGGACGTTTTGTCTTGTTGTGTGTATTTATGTATATAAACTGTGTTCATTTGAAAAGGACCCACTCTTAATATTTCAGAAATGGGACATATTAGAAAGAAATGCCGAAACACGTCAACTTTTAACTTGAGAGGGACACTTTTTAGCGCTAATGCCATAAACGTCAGATTCGCCCCCTCCCTACTGGAGATACCCCTTGAATTTTTTCAAATAGCATTAGGTGTCAAGTCATACCTCATTTAAAAGGTCTGGTGAAGCTCTATCCAATCATTTTGTTTTGCCTTTGAACCAGCCTTCCATTGTTATTTAATCGTTGTTTAAAATTGGCTCTCTTTCAACTTTTCGTATGCCCCCGTATTAGGTTATGACCGAAAGACTTTAAAGAATAAAAAATTTACAAATAGTGAAAAGACAACTCTTAACAAGACATAACTGTTATTTAATCATGTGTCCAAAGTGACCACCGTTAACATTCAGGCAATAAAAGTTGAAAGAGAGCCATTTTTAAACAACGATTAAATAACAATGGAAGGCTAGTTCAAAGGCAAAACAAAATGATTGGATAGAGCTTCACCAGACCTTTTAAATGAGGTATGACTTGATACCTAATGCCATTTGAAAAAATGTAAGGGGTATCTCCAGAAGGGAGGGGGTGAATCTGACGTTTATGAGATTAGCGCCAAAAAGTGTTCCCCTCAAGTTAAAAGTTTTTCGGCATTTCTTTCTAATATGTCGCGTTTTTGAAATATTAAGGGTGGGTCCTTTTCAAATGAACACAGTGTATATTGGGTTACTTTCACTGAGATCTAAAATACCTATTGCGTCGCCTTTCTTTTACTCCTTTCCTAAGTTTCAATAGTTCCCTTCGTCCTATTTTGTGGAGGAATTTCAGGATCTCCGCAGGCTTCAGTTTAGGTAAGTGTCCCACTTTTATCCAGTAACCTCCCAGATTATGAGCCCAAGAATCCTGTGGTACAAGATTTCCCACACTTATCGAGTCGTCGCTGGCATTGGAGGAAACAGAAAACTTTTCTGGGCTTCTTCCTACTCATTTTCAGAGGCTATGCCTGGAGATTTCCCCAAACTGGTAGTGTATGGTGTACCCGTAATTCTTTTTGACTTTATGGATTGTCCATTCATGCCCTCAAGACTAGGCCTTTGCTTTCCATAGGTTTTCTGCCAATCCTGCATTCGACGCTTCTATTAAATGATGATGCTTCTTATTTTTCACGCTTTGGCTTGTTTCGGGGAAAAACGCTGCTTTGTACATTTTGGGATATTATTGTGTCCCTTTCACACCTTTGGTTTTGCTCCTTTCCAGCCTTTGATCTGTAGTACTTTCACCTTGAGCCATTCCGGAGTCAGCAATGTTTCGCAGTCGATTAAAGGGATTCCTTATTTGAAGTGAATGACGCGAGATTGAAGCTTATGCTCTCATCCAGCAAATATGTTTCCACTATTCTGTTCTCTTATAAGGTTTGGTCGACCCCATTGAGGATAGTCACAGACTACTCTTAGGGAGAACCGCAATTCTGATTGTTTCCATTGCAGCTTCTTACTGAAGAGGTAATGGTAGGTAAGGTTAGATTTGTGGTGAGTGGGTCTATAAGGCCCTCCACTGCGACTCGTAAGAGTCTATTGTGGTTCATAGCTATTCAGATTTCACCAAACAAATTCAGCTTCTCAACAAAGCCGATTAGTTTGTTTGGTGAATGATATTGCAGGTCCGAGGGCGAGAGATCAGATACCTGATTTGAGCCGCGGTGGGGCAGGCACAAATTATATGCTCTGATGTTCATCATCTTCCAGACAAAGACGACAAGTCGGATCTTCCGACAGTCTAAGTCTCAGCATAATATGATGATTCAGATTCAAAGCTTTTGACCACCAAGCAATAGCTCCATATTGGTCTAACAATCATCACATATATCCAATGGATTTTTTTGGGTCCCAAGCCCCAAGATTTTCCACAGTTCCTGCGACATGTCCACAAGGATAGTCTGGCCTTATGGATAACTTTTTACAAGTGAGCGTTCCATGTAAGTTTTAATTCTAGGATAATCTCCAAATAATTTACTTCCGATGCAAATGTAATAACCTCACCATTGTAGGAAAGTGGTGGAAGATCCTCCAATTTCCTTTTCCTAGTGAAGGGGACTATTACAGTTTTACCAGGGTTAACAGTCATCTGTTTCCTCTGGCACCAACTGTGGACATCGTCCAACGTCTTTTGGAGGATATTATATGCTACCCTTCCTGACTTGGTCCATGCCAGGATGACAAGGTCGTCTGCATACGCTTGCAGTTCTACCCCTCTTCTTTCGAGAGCGCTAAGCAAGTCATCCATCAAGAGTGACCACAGTAGGGGAGATAGTACTCCGCCTTATGGGCAGCCTCTGGAAACATTAAAGCTAATGACCTGAAGAGAAGTAGTGGCTGTTCTATTAGTGAGCATGGCATACATCCAGCCGGTAATGGTTGGTTTAATGCCCTTATCAAGAAATATGGTCACCGCAATCTCCTTATTGTTAAGGGATTGTGTGATTTTCTCAACAAGGTTGTGTAACGCTAAATCTGTTGATTTGCCAGTTTGATAAGCGTTTTGGTGGGTGCTCAGGGGGAAGTCATATAAAGCTACCCGCCTAATGTAGCAATCCAGTACTTTAAGCAGGAAAGATGTAAGGCTAATTGGTCTAACCGATTTAGGGTGTGGGTCTGTGCAGCCCACTTTCGGTGAGTAAACTACCCCAGCCGCCAACCAACTGGGTGGTATATAATTCCACGCCAGTCTAGCAGTTTAATGAGGATGGGTAAAAGTAATTCCAGTCCGTTTTGCAGTAGAGCTGGAAAAATGCCATCCTCACCGGGAGATTTGAAGGGTTGAAAAGATTTTATTGCCCATTCAATTAGCGGTGCTGTGATAACTACCTTGGCGACCTCCCAATCGTTCTTTTTGGGGCGCCTTGCGCCTTCAAAGTGGGGTGGTCGATAGTTATCCAGAGTCAAACTTCCAGGAAAGTAATTTTTAATTAAAAGCTCTAACTTTCCTTTTCTAGAGGTCGTGAAAGTGCCATCAGTTCGTTTTAACGACCCTATCTCGGCAATCGACTCTTTAGAGAGAATCTTGTGAATTCTAGTACTGCGAGGTTTACCAGAAATACTCTCACAGAACATCTTCCAAGACTCCCGTTTCGCCTTTATAATTTTTGTTGTTGTAATTTGTTAGAGCAGTTCTATAAGGCTCCCAATTGCCTGACTCTTTAGCTCGCTTAAATAGCCGTCGAACTTCTTTTCTTCGCTTTTCTAGGCATTTGTTCCACCAAGTAGAGTTGCGATATGAGTGGACAGTTTTCATGATACGAGGAGATCACTGCTTCACGAAGTTTTTCCGCTTCAGCATCTATCCCATCACAACTGTTAATTGTAGTGAAACCGTTCTCAATGTACAGTTGGAGGGAATTTTTATATCCACTCCAATCAGTAGCTTTTGAGTCGCGATATTCTACTACTGGCCTTGGACCTATTTCAATGTTGAATTGAATATGTCTATGATCTGAACACGAAGGCTCAGTAGATACTGCCCAATGCCGTCTCAGAAAGTTTGAGCTGATGGATAAATCTAACACCTCTGTGCTGTTTCTAGTTACAAATGTTGATTCGGAGCCCTTACTAATAACACCTCTACGATTTATGTTTGTGCTGCCCCACGATGTATGGTGTGAATTGGCGTCACATCCCATGATTAATTGATGACTGTTCTTCTTGCTACAGTCGATTAGTCGCCGTATAGCGAGAGGAGGTACAGTATCCGTGTCTCCTGGGAAGTATGCAGAGCAGGCGACTATGTTTATCATACCATTCTTTTCCGGTAAGGACACATGGATGGCTACTACATCTGGAGTGCTAAAGCCTGTAAGAAAAAAATAATTAATATTTTTCCTGATGAGTAGACATGCTCTGGGTTTCATCCTAGGGCAGAGTATTACCTCACCAGGAATATTGCTAAGATCGGTTACTCGGTCTGTGTTTCCTGTCCATGGTCCTTGCAGAAAGACAAGGTCGATTAATTCGTTCTTGAACCTAGGTGATGGTAACTTTGCCTTCCTTTTTCCTTGTTTTTGCGGTGACATGGTCTTCGCCTCTTCCCGCTCTTCACCACTAGGACGGATGTTATTCTTCTCTCCCTGGTTTTTACTCTCCCAAACATTCTTCCTTGCTTCGTTCGGTACAAGTTCTTCGTCGAGGAAGCGAAAATACCATCTCCCGCTCCACTAAGTCCACGCATTAGTGGGGCGTCCCTTTCTACGGGTTCACTCAATTCAGAAAGGAGGGTTTTTTCCGGGGTCTTTCCTGAAAATTCAAAGCAGTTCAGGAGGTTTAAGATATGGGATCCCCAGCTGTTCTCCTCTCCTGTCTTCTTTTTGCTTTCCCAGCACGAACATAAGTCGCGTATGGGGAAGGGGCTATTTTTTTCTGAGATGTTGCTGACTTTCTCCGATTTGTGTCCTGTAGCGGTGGTTGCCGCTGAGTTTTATTTGTTTCTGTATTAATGGTTGTTCCCACGAGTAGCTAGAGAAATATAAGGTCCACTTCGGCAGAAGTCGGGTTATTTAAACTGAAAGTCTCCAGGTATCAATCCAATGTGTTTTTAGATTTCTCATTTATTATTTACTATAAAATAATCTCACAGTATAAATCCAGATTATTGTTTTTAGTTCGCATAAAGTTTAATCAATCAATGCAGTCGATAATTTATTATATTTCACAAATAACGCCAGACATTGTACTGCAGGAAAAATAGTTAACCTTATTTGCAGTATTTTGGAGAATATGTATGTTTGGCGCAGAGCCACACAAAGGATGCACACGCCATGTAACATACCCTATTATAACGGAATTATTAGCGTATATATTGATTATTAATAGTTAAAACACATGACGGAACAATGTAGGATGTGATAAACCATGGAACCGCGTTTGATTCACCATATATATGAAACAACCCATCCTAAATAAATGATATCCATACAAGATGTTTTTGACATTTTTATAATTGATTGTGCGATAAATGCATGCATCCACTGACATTTAAAATCGAAACCGAGTTTTGGTTAGTAGAATTATGGTTATGAGTTCTGTGATTGGATTAAGAGTAATGTAATTGTTTTGTGATGATAATAAATGTATATTATAATATGATATTATCATAAAGATCAAAATTTTAAGCCGCGGCAATAGCAATACAAGCGATTAATTAATTTAAACATGCAGAAATAATAAAAACATAATAAAAAAATTGGACTATGAAACTTTGGAACAAGACTGCATTGATAATGCCTCATGGAATATGACTTTAGTGTCAAGTTTAACGCAAATCCGTTTGTAATTTTATTAATTGATGTTGTTCAATGTTCTATAATCATCTATTGCAACTGCGATGTTGTCCACCCTGTATGTAGTTCAAGTAAATTTCAAAGTTATATTTATTATCTATTTTCCTCATCTTGGTTTTCTCAGCAGATTCATTTCCTTTTCGCTTTTTTCATAAATTCGTTTTTGCCATTATCATGAAAATGTTAGGGAAAGTGGAAATTCTGTGATGGACAGTCAAGTCCGGTTGTGTATTCATTTTCATGAAACATCACTCTGTTGCCGTCTGACAAAAAATGCACGATTTAATTCGATGCACATGACTGACTGGCTGACTCGAAATTCTTCTGACTCGTTCAACAAAATTAAGTTCTTTAGGAGGATAATAATCAATGAGCTGTCTCGATATCCGGATTTCCCTATTTCATTGAAATATTGCAGTATTAATTCGCCAAAATTGATTTAGAATGTTTCAGCAGGAAACTGAAAATGATCGTTGAATTCTGGATTCGATTTGGTCGAATCTCAAATTTCACATTAAAAATCGAAATTATTAACAATTGGAGGATGTCCATCAATCCAAGTCAAACCTACTTCATATCTTCCTTCACTATTGATACAAATCGAATCTAGGAAATTTTCCATTGTATCTACATCTGATTTTGTTTCTCTGGGAATTTTTCCCATTACAACCCAAGTCAAAAGAGTTTCCATTGTTACCAATCCACATTACAGAGAATATCGTTTCCCGGTAAAAAGTTTTCCCGCAATATCAGCTCCCATTAAAATTTCTATTGGACCGCCGTTCGTATCGAAAGACCTAATTGATGAAGTTCGTTCATCCACGGACCTTCTGATATAGAAGCGATGTGACTACAAATCATTGGTTGATTAAGAACATCAAAGTTACAAATATACTTTTCCTTCAAATTTTTCAGAGTAATTCGATTATGATGGCTAGTTTCCGAATTTCTTCCCCCAAATATAGCATGAATTAATTGTTCTGAACCCAACTTCGTATCCCATTTCAATCGCAACATGTTTCACTATGTATGTTCGTTGTGTTCGAGTATCAATTATTGCTCTAACCAATCGAGTTTTAAAATTATCGCTTAGCTGCACACCCAGTATTTGAATGATAATTTCATTGCGATGATAAGTTAACAACAATCGCAGAAGCCTCATTTGTGGTTGAAATATTTTATTATAAAAGCACAGTTTTTTTTCTTAAAGTACATGAGAGAAGCAGGTTTCTCGTTACATTTAGAACACCTGATATCTACTTTGGATTTTCTAGCTAGGTGTCCAAATCTGCTTTTTCTAGTGATGAGCAAAGCAAGACCAAGACCTGGACAATCTTGGTCTTGGTCTTGCTGATCCAGTCTTGGTCTTGTTCTTGCTGATCCAGTCTTGGTCTTGCTGAAATATGTCCGGTCTTGGTCTTGCGTAACCAGTCTTGGTCTGGGTCATTTTATCTGTCTTATTTTTTTTAAGATGGTCATAATTATAAATTTAAAATAATTTACAATTTATTATTAACTAACAAAATACTTTATTTTATCAAAATGTTAAAAAATATCAAACAACATAAAATATGAGAAAGACGATTAATCACAATTATTTTCTCACTTTGGTGTTCTTATGTGTTCTTAAGCATTCTAGAGGTGGGTAGTTCCGGGACAATTGCGGATTGAATCTTGAACGTTTCCGGAGCGAAAAGGAACTAGTGTATTCCACTAATAATCTCAATTCGAAAAATCTTGGTCTTGCTAGTCTAATGATAATCTTGGTCTTGCTTTTTCGCAAGACCAAGATCGAGACTGCAAGACCAAGACCAATTTTGCACATCACTAGCTTTTTCGTCTCGTTACAATCTGAAGAAAGATGGAATTTTTTGCAAAAAATACATTTGGGAGATTTATTTTTGTTAAATAATCCGGAAGCAGTAGATACAGAAGGTAATTTTGATTGAGTTTCTCCTTACTTTCCATTTTCATTGAAAAAACCAGACTTCTTTCTTCGTTTTCAACTTCTTTTTTTGAGAAAATTCATTAATAAAACGAATCGATTCTTAAATGATGAGACATCGTATTTTTCACTGCGCTGCCATACCATCACTAAAATTTCTGGTAAACATGATCCTACAAATGGATGAAGCATTGCAGCACAGGTATCGAAATTTACTCCCAAAGTCTCAAGTGATTCAATTTGATCATACAGATAACGATTTCGAATTAAAATTATTTAAAATCAATTACAAAAGTTGTCTCACATAAAATTCTACCAATAAATCGTCCCTACCAAAGCGTGATTTCGAACACTCGACGACCTTTGGGTAATTTTCTTTGGTTGGAGGATAACTTTCAACAAGTTGACGAGCACGTGATTTTATAGAAGTGGCTTGAATAAGGTATTTAAACTTGTCCTCGCTCGGTATAAATTCATCTTCATGTATGCGTTTAAATTGACTCCAGAATGATAACCAATCTTTTATATCACCATGAATTTTTCTAAGTTCTATCAATGGTAATTTTACTCTACGTTTGCAATTACACGAATGATTTGAGTTAGATAATTTAGATAAAGCATCCTTATTAAAGCTTCTTTCTACTTTGGCCTTAATCTATTATAGGGGAGAGAGGCCCAAAATGATCCCCCTAAGCTAGAAATGCCTGTAAAAAGTAAAGTATAAAAGAGAAGAACTTCGAATATATTGTTTGGGATGTCGGTAGACTGTACTTAAATATTGCATGACCAATTTTTTGAAATAACAGGTAAGCAATTTTTTGAGGGCAGTAATGTAGATGTTTGCAAAAGGATCGTTTTACCCTGATAGGTTGGGCGATATGATCCCCTATAGTAGGGCAGAATGATCCCTAGGTAGGGCAAAATATTTCCCGTTCTAAAGGCATTTAGGGGTTTTTTGTAATAAAACAACTAATTAACGACTACCAAAACTACTAACAACTACAACTACAAGCAATCTACTAACTGTTTACACAATTTCTTCACCTTTTCACCTTGGAATTGTCAATACAGTACACGCACACTCATCATGTGCCCAACGATAGCACATTGAGCACTACACCCAACCTTCTCCAGAACAAAACTATAGAAATGTTTCGGTACAAATCAAACATTCTGTGTCATCTTCCACTTCGGATTCCTCGTCATTTTTGACCTGTTTTCTTCTTTTGTTATTCTTATATTTTGTCACACTTCGCCTTTAATTTTTTTTCTTTGGAACTTTTTTTCTGCCTGTTTTTCCTTCTTCTTTTGTTCCTCTAACAATTGATCTTTATACGGAGTGCTTGTCAAAACTACTGTGCCTCCAGACTTCCTTGGTTTTGAACTACGTTGTTCTTGTGCCATTTTGGGGAGTGGATGAATATAATTTGGCAAAATGTTAAACCCACGCTAAGGATTGAGTAACAGTTGTTTGTAAAGCATCATTTTGGTTGTTGCTACAACTACTTTTTTCATTGGCCTCATCATTCTGCCCATGGACCACATTATTCTCATTATTGAGTTCTTCATTGGAATTCTTCATTTTGTTCCATAGACCGCATCATTTTCATAGTGGACATTGTCATTCTGAGGTTCGTTTTGCTCAGTCACTTCAGCAGCTGCGAAATCAATGTCAGTGAAAACATCGGGGTCGTATGGAAAAATTCCAGTCTTCCTGAATCCAGGCCTGCATGTAAGACTCGTTGAGGATTTGTAAGATCTGGTAAACGGCTACAACTCTTCCCGGGTGATTAGTCTAACGGCTGAAGCTTGTGAGTGGTGGGTGGCGGTAGACATAAAATGGTGGGAGAGTGAGAAACATCCCTAAGATTTCATCCACTCTAGTAGTCAGCATCAATGTCCTCGGCCGGCATATCATCTTCTAACATCAGGTTCAACATTGGCCTATCAAGTTCCATTATGGTTTCTATCTTCTGCTTCAAAACTTAAGATTTCCATATAGATCATCAATGTCATGATTCGGATCCAGAAGTTTAGTAGCTTCAACGAATCTTCATATAATCGTTCGAAGTTCGGTATGTGGTTACAGCTTTCAAAACCTTCTCCATAGTCCTGTCACGGTCGCCAGAATGTGTAGCGTACAAAGCATCTAACCGGTGACTTAATACGCCTCAAGGTTCGGAGTTGGTATCAAAATTGATATATACAAAAAGTGGATGATACCTCTGGAAAAACTTCTATTGAGTATGGAAAAATCTACTTTAACAAATCTACCTCAAAATTAATAAATGACATTAAAAATTGACAACTACTTTCAAAAAATATACAAAGTGACAATAAAATATTTAAATATTAGTATTTTCCAACAACATCACTACCTTCTCCGTTTTCATGGTCTTCGTCTAATTATGGTTCACTATTACTTTTTTCCATATGTTACTTTATTTGGACCACCTCATCCTCTCTTCGACATCGTCGTGTTCCGAATCTGTTTTAACCTCATTCAACAACGCTAAAAGTTGTACCTGCTTCTTCTCGTAGTCTGTTATAGATTCAATTCAAATCAACATAAAAACCGTATGAGAATTAAAATGATTTATTCCCAATTATGCTTTTTCTAACACTAACTATTAACATTGGAGAAACATCAAACATCTCATTAGAATATAGGCACCAGTTCATTCCGGAACTTTTGAAGAAAAAATACGATCTGATATTTATATAATTTAAGAAGAAATATTTGCCAACTATTTGTATAATAGGAATTTTTGTGGGGGTAATACCAGAGTGTACTCTTTTAAGAATCCATTTCCGAGCTTTCGAATAACTACGTATTCATTTCTAACGAATATCTAAATAAGATTATAGACGAAATATTTAAAAAAATGTAAAAAATTTGAACATTTGTATATAAAATCCTGAAAAAACAATATTCTAATGAGGATTGTACCTCTAGATCTTTTCTTATATCTACATTTCACAGTCTATCTCTCTCTTGGTGACTCCTATAGTTCTTCTAAGATATTTCACACTATGTGATATTGTTTTTTATAACTGCGTTTTCATTGTTCTTATGATTTGTCTGTGTTAATCTTATAATTTTACCATTTATCCCTCTGTCCGTAAGTATTTTCCATAATGTATGTCTTGGAACTGCATCAAAAGCTTCCTCTAGGTCCAAAAATTCCATAAAAATTTTCCTCTTTTCTTCCATCGCTTTTCCAGTTATCTGTTTAATTGTGAATACATGGTCCTGTGTACTTCTGCCATTTCTCAATCCGCTCTGTGTTTCTTCCAGTGTTTTCTCGATCTTCAGTCTGATTCTTTTTTCTATGATCTTTTTCAGTATTTTCATGACTGTATTTAGTAATGTGATTGATACCTCGGTAGTTATTGCAGTCATTGTGGTCTCCTTTTTTGAAGATGGATACTATTAATGCTTCCTCCCAATCCATTAGCAAGGTTTCTTCTTCCCATACTCTGTTGTAAATATGCAACAGTGTATCTCTTCCTTTCTAACCCACGTTTTTTATCATTTCTGCTGTAATTTTGTCCCTGATGCTTTTCCATTTTTCAGTACGTTGATAACTTTTTCGAATTCTTCTTTATCTATTGTTTTGTTAATGTCAGCTTCATCTCCGTCATTGTTCTCTATATGTTCCTCCAGTTCTTGCAGTCCGTAGAGAATATCCTGGTAATACTCTCTCTATCTTTCCATAATTTCTCCTTCTTCTGTTAATATTTCCTCATTTTTGCTTTTTATAAATTGCGTATTTTGCTTTTTTTCTGTTCTTAACGACTTTAGCGTTCGGTGAAATACTTTTTGATTTCCTGTGCAATCTTTTTCCATTTTTCCCCGAATTTTTCTCATTGGTCATTTTCTTTTCTTCCTTTCTGTATTGTAATTTTTATAGTTTTCTCTTGTTCTGTTCGCTAGATACTTTTTCCATGCTTATTTATTTAACCTTATTTGGTTTTTAATTTCCTCCGTCCACCAGGGTGTTTGTTGTCCGCTATTAATTTCTTATTTGTGCCACAAACGTCTCCAGTTTTCTCCTATGCTTCCATTGTTTGTTGATATATAATACAATATATGAAATGAACCGCTTAAGAGTATGTATGTATACTGGGGTGACATTCACTGATACCTAAAAGATCTATTGTGCACCCTTTCTATTACTTAGTTCCTGAGAAAAGCCTCACAGGCTAGTAGTTTCTTTAGACCTATTTTTCGAAGGAATTTTATAATATCCTCAGGCTTCAGTTTAGGTTAGTGTCCCTCTTCTATTCAGTAGTCTAGCTGATGTGCTCTAGGATCCTGTATTGCTCAAAAGTAGTAAAAATAGTATTTTTTCGAAAAGTAAGTATACGCTGAAAAAAAAATGTTAGGTTATTATTACAGGATATAAAATCAAGCGAAGTCATTCAACTACTTCACTCAATTACATAATAAACACTATTTTCACTTACAACTAGAACCAATTTACTAAAGTTTGTGAAACTTGATCAATCAACCATGTTTTACTGAACGTTTTTTTGTTGAATTACATTAAAAATTGTTTTGTGACAATCAAATAGTGCGTCAGTGCAACGTAAATGTGTTGAATTTAGTAAGTAGAATCGAAAATAAGTAAAATAAGAAAACTTACCACACTAAGGAAAAAGTAATAATAGTATATTATTCAACAAGCATATAATGATGGCTATTATTCACTTGGTCTGCGTAGCGGAGTGGTTTAGAGGTCTGACTTCGCGAAATGAAGAATTGTAGGCTTAGGGTTCGAATCCTGGTCGCAGTGATAATTTTTATTTAATAAATTGTGATATTTGTATATAAATAACCTTCAATAGGTCCTATTTATCTGTGTCATGTGACCTGTGCAATGTCTACACCTATTATCCACTCTCGTGAATAATGTTCGTCATTATACTTATACGTAAAATGTAAACATTATCAAATAGTCGAGGACAAAGGTATTTAATGATTTTATTATAGTTATTTTTGTTTATTTGTTTGTGTATTTATAGTTTTAACATTTCAGTGAAATTTTCAATGAAACCAGAATTGTAGACTCCGTTTCACATGAGAAGAAGCCACTTGAAGTTTGTCATCTGACTTGCGCAGAAACCAAAATCGGTCTTGTTTATCTATGTCGCCTCGTAACGACCGTTTCATGCCATTGGCGCTACAAACGATTTTCATGCCGACAGCCATTTTATTATTGACATTTGCAATTATTTACTTTCGAATATTTTTGATTTTTAAATATGTTAAGACGTTTAGCTAGTTGATCTGTGAGTGTTGTGTGTTTTATTTGATCTAAAACCATGCCTCCTGAAGAAATTGTTGGTGTTAAAGGAAAAATTATCCACAGTCAAGGTCGACAGATTCTTAAAAACGTTGCAACTTTTATCGAGTCCGAAAATGTGAAAACGTTACGCTACTGATTTGAAGTTGAATGTCAATTTTACAATAAAGCGCTGGTTTTGACAACAAGTTCGCGCATACGACTGCAACTTCAGGTGGGTTCTTCTTACGTTAAACGGAGTCTACACTGCATACGTCAGTATTTGTTCTAATGAATTTATTTATTTGCTATTGAAATATATAAATTAAATATGACATAACTCACACAAATTTACTTTGAGAATGACGATAACAAATCGAAACAATTCAACTTCTTCTAACAGTTTAACTAAAGCCGAAAGACTAACCCCATACTTTTTGAGTAGGGATGTGCGCCTTAATTCCTCAGCCGATCATCATGACATTTTGTACACAGATTGTCAGGAGTACAGAAAATATATACGCAACTGTATTTGGGGCGATATTTTACGCCATTGGTTTATGTGTGAAGATATTGGATGAAACCAATCTTAGACAGCAAAAACTCAAAAAAGTGTCTCTGGTCTGGATCCCTGACCATTCTGGTATGGATAACAAGCAAAAGGTAAAAGAAGGTGCCGCAGATGATTTTATTGGACCACAACTTTTGATTGGCATGTCATTAGGTTTTTTCAAACATACACTAGATACTCGGGCTGAAAAAACAGCTTAAGACTTCTTGCATAATTTACCAGAATTGATTTATTCAAATGCCTCCAAACATTATTTGAACAATGTCTCCTAGCAAGTATTAGACCTAATATGTCCAATTGTCCATTGCTTAAACGCTGGAGTGACCAATGACATGACATGTGCAATGTGTAACGCAACATTTCATGTAACACGTAATGCAACATAGACGGTTAGTGGAGCTATTGTATCATCATCTGGGCATAGGGTGAGCGGCTTTTATAATAATACAAGAATTAATGACGGCTAGGAAATCACGTAGATGGTGGCGAACTAAGTTATAGGAAAAACGATCTGAAACTAATTTGCTTCTGTATTAAAAATCACAAGAGTTGATCGAAGGATATGAAGGAGAAAGATGAAAGAGGTAAGTTTTATTGCATCTGTATTGTTCCTACAATAATTTTGTGAATACTCATCTGGGAAATTAACCCCTTATACAGGGTGATTGACGGTGGATGACCTAATAAAAGTGTGTGAAGAACGACGTATCCAATCATTTTCATTTAACGTATGTGGCCATAGGACTCCCTAAACTACATCTACCCTGAATCACCCTGTATAGTAAACACATAATCTTGTGTAGAAAAAACATCATTCCTCCCCACTTAATACTTGCTACAGTAACTGTTTCCACTAGAACATATAGTTTTTCTGGAACGAAACATCTCATTTGTCTAAAAAGTAGTCTGCAATGTAATCACGTATATCTAATCCTTTTCCACGAGAACCATTTCCTCCATTGACAACATCAGGAAAGGGGTGCATTTCCGTATCTTCATAGTTTATTCCATCTCTGCTGCGAACGAAATTGTGCAAAATGCAACAGGCTTTGACAATTTTATCAATGAACTCTAGATCAACGAGAATAGGGCTACGAAAAACTCTGCACTTGTTAGCCAAAACACCAAAAGCACACTCAACAATTCGCCTTGCTGAAGACCTCGTGATGTGAATGGTGTCATTAGATTGGTTGATAGTTTAAATGCTTCATCAGCAACAAAAACAAAAGGCATGGGATTACCACTTGTATTAGGCAGTGGAGCTGGTGTAGGGAGGTTTAAAGATTCAGAGTACAGTTTTCGCCCAAGGGCACTATCCTTGAATACTGTAGAGTCTCCCTCTTGACCACAAGCACCAACGTATATCGCCATAAACTTTGAATTTGCATCCACCAATGCCATTAATACTGCCTTCAACATGATAAGGATGAATCCAATACTTCCTGCGGGTGGGTCGTCGAAGTAATCCCGCGGCTTCCAAAGCATCTGCTGAATACGCATAGTGTAGACCCGCCCTTATATGTTAGGTACGTTATACGCTGCACATACAAATGTATACGATGCTTAAGACAACTGGGAAAACACTGAATCATTAATAGATTACATACTACAATTCGATACACATAATATTATAGTGAGATTGCTTTATTACAAATTACTTAATTCCAAGTATATAATACAACTTCTTTTTATGAGTTAAGAAGTGATGTAAAATGTAGATAATCTGAATGTCATATTGTTATATCATCTGTTTATTCAAATAACTAGCGGGTTTACCAATTTATATAACAGAAAAACAGCTTAAAACTCACATAAAATAAAAATGAAAAATAATTATACAAACAACAATAAACCAATCTCTTTTTATATTGTTATTTTGAATAAAATTATTGGAGAAATAACTAAAGAAATTTTGAACAGATTAAAACACATATCATTGGATATAATCTGTTCGAACTTTAATCCTAAGGAAATGTTGTTCTATGTCAAGACCTACTGTCATTTCAACACACTTGGAGCGTAATTATGTCCTCTCAGAATACAACAAAATAACTTTGATGTGCGTTCTAGGACACTGTGTCTCCTAGCCAGAAAGAGCTCATCAACTCCGTATATTGGTCCAAAGGATGCATATGGGACCGGGTCGAAGGAAAGAAAAGGAGAAAGCAAAACCACGGGAAAGCGTTCATCAAAGAACCGCCGAGACATGAAACTCAAGATAAGCAGGAATTGAAGCAAAATAGTAACGGACCGAAAAAGACAAGGCAGCCGAAGAAATCAACAGCCAACCGGTGAAGAACTTGTACAGACTGGTACAGGAGACTAGAGTAATGGAGAGGGTGTTGGGAAACTGAATCCGGCAGACAGAAAAAGCACAAGAGGATGATGTGTAGCTGCGATAGGACTATCATCCCTACAATTATACAAGTTGTTGCGGTTCCATCTCTTAATCCAAGAAAGCTAGCAGAATCATCTGGAGGAAGTCAGCGTACCTCCGGGCGAATTTTGGGAACTAACCAATTTGATCCGTATAAAATTTTATTGGTAATAGTGACAGAGGGATGGGAAGGGATGTGCGACAGTGGAGGATGAAATCGAAAAATATCCTGCTTGAAATGAAAATCGACCTGTTTTTACGTTTTCACCAAAAAACAATTGTATTTCAATCTGTTTCGTTTTTGGTGCCGCACCCTGTATATTAACCTAGCGATGAGTCTATCCATTAAATAAAAACACTCCTGTTTAACTAATATCCAAAATTCATTATTACTACGAATTTAACAAATAATGCATGTATTGCACTGTATCTCACACACTGTGATGCTCAGTGCCCACTACCCATTGGTCATCTCTTGAATCATATCAGCGTACCCCTTCTAAGAACGTTTTCTGATGATATACCAGGTGTCCCAATTTTTACTCATCATATAAGCATTTTAATCAATAGATCGTAGTTGTCGTTGAAACTGGCAACTTTGTAGATACCTACAACACAAATGTTTGCTAAATTTAATAATTAAAGGAGGGAACAACTTGAGGAGAAAGAGTGATTTGCAAAGATTGATATATTTAATTGGGATTTAACTTTTAATTACTGGTTTTGTATACTTACATTATATTGTAAATAAAACTAATCTAAATGTTAAAATAACTATTTACAAGCCACTGAGCGTAATGCCTGGATTTAATTGAACAGTCAAGATGGACATTTTCCGAGTAGGTTGAAAAACCGAGATGACGGACCTGGAATTAGATAGAAATACAATTTGAGTATTCAATTTGCCCTAAATAATGAATAATTATTTAACTAACGATCAGTGTAGTTAAAATCCCCAAAATTAATGAAAGTATTAATAATATACAAGGTGCCTCTAGTGTGTTTGAATTGTGATTATGCATATCAGTACTTTAATTTTGGTTGATCAAAAGTTAATGCCTACTTGTAAATATTTAGGGTTATTAGGAAAGGTGCAAGGGGCGCAAACTCTCCCCAGGGCATGTAAGGAATATGTGGCACAAACTCTCCACAAACAATATTATAACTACTGTAAGTGGCACAAACTCTCCACAGAACAGAAAAATAATAATACACTGTAAGTGGCGCAAACTCTCCACAGTACAGCAAAAATAAAATTACACTGTAAGTGGCTCAAACTCTCTACAATACAGGGGGGAGGAAGGAGATATGGGTGACGTGAGAAATATCAGGAATGGACAAACCGTAAGTGGCGCAAACTCCTCACTATACAATGTGGGAATTAAACTGCAAGTGGCACAAACTCTCCACAGTACAGTAAAATAAAATTACACTGCAAGTGGCTCAAACTCTCCACAATACAGTGGGGTGGAAGGAGATATGGGTGACGTGAGAAGTATCGGGAATTGACAAACCGTAAGTGGCGCAAACTCGTCACAATACAATATAGGTTTGCGAATTAAACTGTAAGTGGCATACAAACTCTCCACAGTACAGCAAAAATAAGGTTACACTGCAAGTGGCTCAAACTCTCCACAATACAGGGGGGGTGGAAGGAGATATGGGTGACGTGATAAGTCACCCTGTATCAGGAATGGACAAACCGTAAGTGGCGCAAACTATCCACAATACAGTATAGGTTTGCGAATTAAACTGTAAGTGGCACACAAACTCTCCACAGTACAGCAAAAATAAGGTTACACTGCAAGTGGCTCAAACTCTCCACAATACAGGGGGGGTAGAAGGAGATATGGGTGACGTGAGAACTATCAGGAATGGACAAACCGTAAGTGGCGCAAACTCCTCACAATATAATGTGGGAATTAAACTGCAAGTGGCACAAACTCTCCACAGTACAGTAAAATAAAATTACACTGCAAGTGGCTCAAACTCTCCACAATACAGTGGGGTGAAAGGAGATATGGGTGACGTGAGAAGTATCAGGAATTGACAAATCGTAAGTGGCGCAAACTCGTCACAATACAATATAGGTTTGTGAATTAAACTGTAAGTGGCACAAACTCTCCACAGTACAGCAAAAATAGGGTTACACTGCAAGTGGCTCAAACTCTCCACAATACAGGGGGGGTGGAAGGAGATATGGGTGACGTGATAAGTCACCCTGTATCAAGAATGGACAAACCGTAAGTGGCGCAAACTCTCCACAATACAGTATAGGTTTGTGAATTAAACTGTACCTAAGTGGCACAAACTCTCCACAGTACAGTAGGATTAGATGAATAGGAAATGCAACAACAAATTAATGTTCTTAATAACGTTGAATATTCGTATTCCCATAATTTTAATTTATTATGCTTGAAACGAAAACTATTTCAGGAATAACAGGGTTAGAAAAAAAATTTGATAATCCAGTTCAACTTTATTTAAAATGAAACAAGAAAAATATACTCTTACTCTTTAGCCACTCGCGTCGTTGTCGTTTTTGAACAAACAATATTTTCTCCAACACTGACCGGCAAAAGCGGATTGGAACGACCTTGCAGTAAGATTACGGTCGTACTCGCTATCAACTTGTAGTAAGAATGTTAGTGTGATTTGGATGTTTATTTAGTTAGTAGTAAGTTTTTTAAGTGATTTTTAATCTTATAAACGGTAAAGACCGAATTTAAATAATACGTGCTGGTATTGTAGGTGCTGTGTTACCAAAAGAGTGTTGTGAATACTGTGTTATTGGGTCATTATTGTTCGGTTGTGAGTGTGTGAGCGATAGAAAAACAGAATTGAAAGGTAAATAGTAGTAGATGTATTCAAAGTACATGCGAATTTTTAAGATTTTAATAACTGGATACTATTCTATAACAATAATTTAAAATAATACAGAGAAGAAGATGAAAACACCTCGATTTGATATATTTTTCAATTTGCTGTGATTAGTGAAATTTTTTATTGGAATATAAGTGAATGTAACCTCCTATTTCAATTTCAAGCTCTTGACATGATTTAGGTACAGAGTCTTTTTATTGCTACAAATCTATTTATAAATATTTTAATGGGATAAACATGCTTTTTTTATTATTATTAAAATTAGCGTTGCCACTTACATGGCAATTCCTGTTGACAATACAGTTTCCTTCACAAAATGCAAAGTAAACAGTCGGATGGATTTCTGCCACTGTTTACATCACGGATGAATTATTTCTACACAATATTGGAAATATTATCGGTCATTTTGGATTATAATAGGAATATACAGACACGATTCACGTGAGGTCTTGGTCTAATATCATTAGGTTCGTTCCAACTGGCGATAGAACCGTTCTAGGTATCGTTCGCGCAAGTGCTGTATTTCTTCTAGGGATGTTAAAAAATAATCGATTTTTATATAAATCGATTATTATTTTTTTATAATCGATTTTTAGTTATCGATTTTTATAGTAATATTAATCGATTTTTAGTTATCGATTTTTATAGTAATATTAATCGATTTTTAGTAAATCGATTTTATAAATTACGTGTTTAAATCGATTTTCGCAAACGGCTCGTATTATTTATTGACCATTTCTCAAAATTTTGAAAATTATTGACCATTTTTCAAAATTTTAACAATTATTGTCCATTTTGACTGTTTTTTAAAATTAGTGACCATTTTTTCAATTTTTTGATCATTTTTGACCATTTTTCAAAATGATGACAATTTTTAACCATTTTTAACAGTTTTTGACATTAATTGACAATTTTTAACAGTTTTTGATAGTTTTTGACAATTTTTCAAAATTTTAGACCATTTTGCAAAATTATTGACCAATTTTGATAATTATTGACAATTGTTAACAATTATGGACCATTTTTCCAAATTTTTGATCATTTTTGACAATTATTGATCATTTTTGACCATATTACAAAATTTTTGACAATTTTTCAAAAACTTCATCAATTTTTGACAATTATCAACTATTTTTCAAAATTTTGACAATTTTTAACAATAATTGTCCATTTTTGACAATTTTTAACAATAATTGCCCATTTTTGACAGTTTTTGGCAATTTTTGACCATTTTTGATAGTTTTTGACAATTATTGGCCATTTTTGACAATTTTTCAAAATTTTTGACCATTTTTCGAAATTATTGCCCATTTTTGATAGTTTTTGACAATTTTTGACAATTATTGGCCATTTTTGACAATTTTTCAAAATTTTTGCTCATTTTCCAAAATTATTGCCCATTTTTGATAGTTTATGACAATTATCGACAATTTTTCAAAATTTCAACAATTTTTGACAATTATTGACCAGTTTCGACAATAATTGTCCATTTTTGACCATTTTTGATAGTTTTTGACATATATTGACCATTTTTGACAATTTTTCGAAAGTATTAATGAATTTTGATAATTATTGACAATTGTTGACGATTATGGACCATTTTTCTAAATTTTTGACCATTTTTGACAATTATTGACCATATTTCAAAAATTTCAACAATTTTTGACAATTATCAACTATTTTACAAAATTTTGACAATTTTTATCAATAATTGTCCATTTTTGACAATTTTTTACAATTGTTAACAATAATTGTCCATTTTTCACCATTTTTAATAGTTTTTGACAATTATTGGCCATTTTTGACAATTTTTCAAAATTATTGCCCATTTTTGATAGTTTTTGACAATTATCGACAATTTTTCAAAATTTCAACAATTTTTGACAATTATTGACCAATTTCGACAATAATTGTCCATTTTTGACAGTTTTTGACCATTTTTGATAGTTTTTGACAATTATTGACCATTTTTGACAATTTTTGAAAATTCTTGACCATTTTTAAAATTTTTGACAATTGTCGACCATTTTTCAAAACTTCAACAATTATTGATAATTTTTGACAATTATTGACCATTTTTGACAGTTTTTGACAAAAATTGTCGATTTTTAACAGTTTGTGACAATAATTTACAATTATTGACCATTTTTGACCATATTTCAAAAATTTTGATAATTTTCATATAATTTTATTTGATTTTTAATCTGATAAATTGTTAATGAATGAATCTCTTAAGTTTATTATCGGAATATGAAAAGCATGTACTTTTTAAAACAATACAAAAAAAATCGATTTTTTTCGCAGAAATCTATTTATTTTTTACTAAAATCGATTTTTGGTAAATCGATTAATTTTGAATAAAGAAAAATCGATTTGTATTTAATCGATTCTTTTCCATTAATCTCACATCCCTAATTTCTTTCGCGTTCCAACTGATTATAGTATCATTTTTGGGACGGTACAAAAACTACCTTCTGGAAGGGGTGGTAAAGTTGATGTGTCGAGTTTGTGTACTATACGGTACTCGATACGATTCCATCCAGAACAGTTCCTAAAGGCCAGTTAGAACAAACCTATTACTACTACAAAAATGAACAGCTGTACCAAATTCCAGATTTCTTTCAATTGTGAGTCTAGAATTAGGTGCGTTCTTTTTACTAAGATCTCAGTTAATCTCAGCACATATCAGTAATGTGCGCGTTCATTTTTATTTACTCACTTCGAGCGGAGATTTTTCCTTCCCCTTCACGGATGCTGCATGTGCTATGCGGTGGCATCAGATGGACTTGAGTCGGAAATAAAGTGAAGGAGATGAAGAAATATTTGATTTGTTTGGGTTCTAAAGAGCATAACCTAACTTTCGTTCTGAGTGAATGTTATCTATAGAAATATGGGAAAAATAATTTCATTAGAAGCTGTCTTATATTTTAAATCTTTCCCTTGAAGCTGCGGCTGTTGATCGCGCGTTTCAATTGAAATAGTCGTTCTTTTTGGTGCTAACTCACATCACTACATCTCAGATCACATTAACTGAAGTAAGCTCTTAGTTAAAGCGATATTTTCTGAGGTTAAGTCGGGAGTGACATTTCTTTTCATTAGTGACATCTTCTGGATGGTAACTGATTATTATATAGCACGTAATTTTTCGTTACGTGTTCCAGTGGCTTTGCCATTTTTGGATCATCATATTGCCAAATGTTGTTTTTAGATCTTGCTGTAGTTGAATTTGTTTTATTGACATCTCGGCGGAATAAGCTTCTTTTAGCTCTACTTATAAATATCCGTAAACTGCACCTCGACTCTTCAAACCAGTTATTTGGATATCCAAATATCGATATTTTTGAATATCATACCTGATTGGCTGAAATTCATGTTGGAGCTCCAATGGTGGCATTGATTAATTGATATTATTGACGTGAAATCAGGAGCTCCAACATGAATTCGCAATGAAATTTCCCTTCTTCAGTGGTAGAGAATTCCAAAATCTTTGAGTTGGCAATTTTCCCCGAAGTTCCCCCCATTGATTGTTGTTTGTCAGTTCACTGAATTTTTGCCTATAGATTATGATAGACCATTCTGGTCCAAGGGGGAGTTACAGAGAATTTCATTGGCGTTGTTACTCCAAATTTAACGATGCTTTTGAAGAAAATTAAATCATAAATAACTGACAGAACTATTATTATTAGGTTGAGTTGGGCTTTATTCATATAAGTAATGTTTTGTTGCCTTATTTTGAAGAATTATAGGAAAACGCTGGGACACGTCAACTTTTGAGTCCAAATGTTGGAACAAAAATTTAAATATACAAAGTGATTCACATAAGTATAGAACAGTCGGTAATCTTTACTCCAATCTAATACTAAATAAAAAAAGTATTTTGAATATTTAATTTCTTCAACAAAATGGATAATAATTTTATATTTCTACCCTGTATTTACTCATAAATATAAAAGATCGTAAACTGTACACTTCGTTGGAAACAGCTTACTGAAAAGATTCCAAAAATATGAAAATATACTGGGGGTTCCATAACAAATAAATAATACTGACCTTGCTAAACTTACTAGAATCACCCTGTATATTTAAACTTCTATTCGGATAACGGTCACTTGAAACATGAAAACTATTTATGTAAATTAGACCTTACTTAACCTGATCCAACTTGTCTCCGGGAGCTCTTTATGTTCCTATAAAAATAACCCATCAAGAGAGGTAAATTCACATTCATTTAATGAACCCATTAGGATCGGCAATTTTATTATTTCACCTTTCTTTTTATTACTCTTGCGCTAGAAATAATTCATGATGAAGCTTGCGCAATCGAGTATTGACCTGGAATGTATCCAGAAGATTATGACCAATTAATTTATACTAAACACATCCGTTTTTCCTAACCATTATCAACAGCAGGTTTAATATTGATAAATAAAAATTATTGCAAACACCTTGCTGAATGATTCACGTGCTGGAACTTCTATAAATAACTTAAAATATCCTGTGGTGATAGTATTCTGACCTTAAAGATAAAGATCATTCATAGTTGAAATTTACTGATTTGAATTTTGCACTCAACGACAAATTTTGACCATAACCAAAATCTTTTACTTTATTCTTTAGAAAGCTGATATAGTGGAACTGTTATTTTATCGTTTACACCCATAGATTATAGGTAAACACGACAGCCTTCACCGACGTGCAAAATTGTTGGAAGGATGAACTGTTGAAGCGTAGAGTGTCCCAAGGGTGTCCCAAGATTTTTTTGCAGGCTGTAACTAAGTAATTAACGAATAGGTTTATTTGAAAATTGGGTAATCTCTTTGGGACCTACAGTAATTTCATCCGAGGTATACAGGGTATCTGTGACGCTGTAGAAGTCATAGAAGCAGGGACGTCATCGCAATAAAAAAAATTCAATGAAAGGGGGGATCAATATTAGCTCAAATGAAAGATCTTTTTATTCCAAATTCAACGGTGTATCGCAGTGATGATATTCAAGTGGATAATTACACCAAATTTTCAGTTTTTAATGTTTATTTGCCACAATAACCAGAACATTTCGACTTTACAGTAATTTTATAAAAGATGTTCAAAATGGCCTCCTTCTGCAACAACACAAGCATCGAACCGTCTAAGTAGTTCACGTGTACATGCCGCATGTATCATCTATTGCGTAAGGTTATTACAAGCTTGTCTAATTTTATTTTTTAAATCGTTCGTGTCTACAGGTTTTTCATTATAAACAAGCTCTTTTAAGTATCCCCATACAAAAAAATCTAGGGGCGACAGCACCGGCGATCGTGGAGGCCATTGAAAGGGTCCATGAGTTCCAATCCATTTGTTTGGAAATCTAGCATTAAGATCATTTACTACAATACCGCTATTATATGGGGGTGCGCTATCTTGCTGCCATATCATATCTCTTCTTTCATTCAAAGGAATACTCTCCAGTAACGCAGGTGGGTCATTTTCTAGAAAATTTAAATATCTCTGACCATTGAGATAGCCATAAAAAAATATGGGCCTACTAACCGACCATTGAATAATCCACACCAAACATTAACTCCCCATCTGGTTTGAAAGCGAGTTTCCCTTACCCACCGCGGATTTTCTACTGACCAATAATGAGAGTTAAGTGTCTTGCATCATAACTTGCATGATGACGATAAAGGTTCCAAGATGGTATGATGCAAAGCTATAACTTTTTAAAGAAATTCGTTACGGAATTAAGCAACAAGAAGGAATGGGATCCAAATACCATTACCGGAAATAATTCCATTGAATGGTACACAGACGGCTCAAAAGCAATAGAAGGAACTGGGATAGGAGTCTACGGGCCAGGAACCAACCACACTGAAAGCTTGGGAAAACCCCGAGTATCATTCAAGCGGAAATTCACGCCATAAGAAAGTGTGCCCAATTCAATATTGATAAAGGATATAGAAGGCAAAGGATTATCATAATGTCGGATAGTCAAGCAGCCATTAAAGCACTGAGCTCTTGGGTTATGAACTAGGCGAGAACAATATAGTCACCTTACTGTGGATTCCAGGACACACAGGGGTGGAAGGAAATGAAATAGCAGATGAAGTAGCAAAGGGGGTGACTGGAACACCTTTTTGGGGGCCGGAACCCTTTTGCGGTATCAGCTCCAATGTAATATTAGAATAAATAGGCAAATCCGAAGAAAAGATCTGACCGTTGCAAAGATCTAGTAGGACTTAGGCAATCAAAGATTCTTCTGGGTGAGATCAAATGAATGCACAAGTCAAAGAAAAACTGCACTAAGAGTTTTAACAGGCATCCTTACGGGACATTGTCGCCTGAATGGGCACCTGAAAAAGCTCAAAATAGTGGAGAAAGAAGAATGTAGATTCTGTGGCATGGAAGAAGACACCTCCATCCACATACTTGCGAACTGCACAGCAATTCAGAATATTAGGGCACTACACCTTGGAGATTACTGGATAGAAGAGGGACATTTACCTAAGTTGAAGCCTGCAGATATCCTGAAATTCCCCCGGGAAATAGAACTAAAGGAGCTACTAGTCTCTGAGACTTTCCTCAGGAACTAAGTAGAAATAAGGGGGCACAATAGATCTTTTAGGTCTCAGTGAATGTCACCCCAATTTTCATACATATATCCAACAGTGGATTTAACGAATTCCAGAAGGATGAATTAACGTCGAAGAAGTATCTGGAATGAAAAATAGATTATTGTAGCCACTGTTGACATAGCGGCGTATAAAATGCTGGTCCAAATATTGATAAACTGTCAAAGCAAATAAGCAACTGTATCGACCTATTTAAAACATCAAATTATCATTTTCAAAAACGCTAGTTAAGGTAGGGATAATAACTTTTCAGCATAGCTGCAAATGCATTCCGCCAATCATATCCGTTTTAACAGATTTTGTTGTTTATACTGAAATTCATGTTTTGGTGGTTTGGGCTTAATCCTGAAATGGCTTAATTAATCCTATTCTGTTGTGTGCATGTGTTAAACTACCCTATAAATAGAGCACTATGAGTGTTTGGAAAAAAAACTATAATCACCTGTTTACAGTGCCGTGAAGCTTAATGGAATATTCTGCAGCATTTAAAAGGTCTCTCCATATTGTCCATTTGAAAAGCATAGCTTTCCAATTTTACAAGGACTAACATTACGCACACATATTCCTAAAACCGTCACTATCCCGAAAAGCTAATTTAATCACAAAAAGCATTTTAAAATTCTCAGTTAAAATGAAAACGAAATAATGTTGCTTCATGTGGATAAAGTGTTTAAATTTTTTTGCTAAATTGAAAAAAGTGATTTCTTTAAGCGACTTAACCAGACAAAAGTGAAAAAAGTTGTATTTTACTTTATTTATTTATTATATAGTGTCACTTTTCCGTTTATTTTTTACAATATTTTCAGGACTTGCCAAATTATTTTGTGCCGAATTTGTCAAAATCGTAAAGCCTCAGGGATTCGACGCAACAAAACTGGAAGTCCCAAAAATTGCAATTCACATAAAATAAATAAATCTCCTTCATTGAATAAACCTTAAATAATTAATAAGTACGTTAAAATAGTTTTTTAAACAAAAAAAAATATTTATCATAATTTTTTTTAACTTAAAATATACACTTTCTTAGAGGACAGTACCTAATGGACAGCGAACAAAAATAAGCCGTTTGTTAAAAGTAAGGTCATCGAATACTGCAAAAATAAATTATATTAAACGTTCTAGGTATCAAAACATTCATTCCCTTGTTACGAAATGGAGCCTATCGATCGCCAAAACCTAGGTTGGAATGAATATTATATACTAGAACAATCTTAGAAGAAATATTACTTAAGAAATAAAAGGTCGCTATAAAAAACAACAAAATATTGTGTGGAAAGATGACACTAAACAAATAAACTTCTACTCAAATAGTTAATTTCAGAAAAATAATTAGGGATAAAATGTCTCTAAAAAAAATAATGTTATTTTTACCGAAATACCTTTCATTTTTTGTATTTTAAAATGCCTCAATACCGTCACTAAGCCGAAAATGACGCTATTGCATACTAAAATAACAATAACAATTTTTAACAATTTAGCACAAATTATAGCATACAACTAGCTCCGCAGACTTGTTGCTACTGGTTTAATGTCACTGTTGCATGATTCCACAAGAGCTGTAGTGACACTTTGCGCCATCTAGAGGTTTCTGATGCATTATTTTAAAAATTTGGTATAATGACGTTATTGCCGGTAGGGTTTAGGAAATTTTTATTGCAAAAAGAACATTTACGAAAATTTTTGTATAGTGACACTTTTGGATTATATGTGCGATTATACAAATTAATTCATTTGATTGAAAAAATTCGTTACAAGTTACAACACACTATACTTTGTGCAAATCCAAGAGGCCACCAGTGTAAACAAACATTAACGCACGACATACGTCCGTCCACGTGAAAGATGTCCTGTCACTGGCCAAAAATTATCGTTATTACAGAGTGATAAGTTTTCACCCTTCCGAGTAATAGAAGTTGAGTATTAAAAAAAATTATTAGTGAAACTGAAGAATTTTAAGATCTGTAAGTTTCCGATCGGCTCAACGAATTACTTATTTTAGGTTCATCAAAACTTTTTAAACTATTTAAACTTTCTGAGGCAAAAACACCAATCTACTTTATTCAAATATTTAAATGGGTCAGGACGTTTTTGAAGATAATGATGAGGCAATTTATTATAACAAATTTGTTTAGTTTCCAGTTATTCCTATATAATGCCTTCTCATTAATTTCATTAAAATTTTCAAATAAACAGTCGTTATTTGAAATTAAATCGTCTAATCGATTTTTTTATTACATTTTTTGAAGTTATCTTGTATTTGCCTAATTTAGTTTTATTACAAGATCATATATTTTGATATAAATACGGGTGATGACATAGCAGCTTAATAATTGACAGAACTACAAAACAATGATGGTAATAAACCAGTTATTACATAAAAATATTAGTATGAGTCTCCACATTTTTAATTCGCCTTTATTAGCTTGACCTACTTGTATCTATACATATAACAAAGTTTTTTAAATTAATTAATTAATTCACTTAAATATGTCGGAGTGAGTTGAAATATCACAAACAAAGCCAATCTAGTGCGAACGCGAGACTTAAAAACAAAGCCAACTAATAATGCACATGCACTAACATACACAAGCAAGATACGACACTTTCAACTATATTAACTTGAACATAATGCAGACTGCTGAAGAAGATGATAAACAAACGACTGCAATGGTACTTTGAACTACAAAGACCCAGCACAATCAGGTGTTAGGTAAAATAGAAGCACCATGGACAACATTGTTTTACTGCAGACTGAAATTTCACAAGCTTTTATAATCAAGAGTGATGTAATTACACTATCCCTGGATATCGAGAGAGCTTTGGATACCGTGAGTACTGCAGCTATCCTAGATCTGCTCTTAGAAATCAATCTGATTGGAAATATTTTCACTTTTATTCGGAACTTCCTGAGAAATTGTGCTTTCCATCTATCCCACTACAATGGAAGAGCATCTACTTCATACTAACTAGAGAATGGAATTCCACAGGGTTCTGTTCTGAGTACATAGGCATGCTGGTTATAATGTAGTGGCCTTTCAATGAGAAAATTTTTCCTAACATGCCTATCTATAAGTTTCTCCATTATCTTCAATATGAAAGAAGACAGAAGTTTTGGCCTGAATGGCTTTGCCTGGGAATAATCCTTACCTGGTTTGGGAAAAAAGACGATTTGGGCTCTTTTCCAAGCAGTTTGAATGTATCCAGTTGCTAGTGATGCTCTGAAGAGTTTACAAAGTACTGGAGATAGATGTATTTTCCCTAGGGATGTGAGATTAATGGAAAAGAATCGATTAAATGAAAATCTATTTTTCTTTATTCAAAATTAATCGATTTGTAAAAATCGATTTTAACAAAAAAAGAATTGATTTCTGCGAAAAATCGATTTTTTTTGGTATTATTTTAAAAGGTACATGCTTTTCATATTCCGATTATAAACCTAAAAGATTCATTCATTAACAATTTATCAGATTAAAAATCAAATAAAATTATATGAAAATTGTAAAAATATTTGAAATTTGGTCAAAAATGGTCAATTATTGTCAAAAATTAGGAAAAATGGTCAATAATTGTCAAAAAAAAATCAGAAATGGTCAAAAATGGTCAAAAACTGTCAAAAATGGACAATTATCGTCAAAATTGGTCAATAATTGTCAAAAATTGTGAAAATTTTGAAAAATTGTCGATAATTGTCAAAAACTATCAAAAATGGTCAAAATTTTTGAAAAGAATCGATTTCTGCGAAAAATCTATTTTTTTGGTATTATTTTAAAAGGTACATGCTTTTCATATTCCGATATTAAACCTAAAAGATTCATTCATTAACAATTTATCAGATTAAAAATCAAATAAAATTATATGAAAATTGTCAAAAATTTTGAAATTTGGTCAAAAATGGCCAATTATTGTCAGAAACTGTTAAAAATTGTCAATTATTGTCAAAAACTGTCAAAAATGGTCAATAATTGTCAATAATTTTTAAAATTTTGAAAAATGGTCGATAGTCAAAAATTTTCAAAAATGGTCAATAATTGTCAAAAACTATCAAAAATTGTCAAAAACTGTCAAAATTGGTCAATAATTGTTAAAATTTTGAAAAATGGTCAAAAATTCGGAAAAATGATCCATTATTGTCAATAATTATCAAAAATGGTCAATAACTTTGAAAAATGGTCAATAATTTTGAAAAATTGTCAAAAACTGTCAAAAATGGACAATTATTGTCAAAATTGGTCAATAATGGTCAATAATTTTGAAAAATGGTCAATAATTTTGAAAAATGGTCAAAAATTCGGAAAAATGATCCATTATTGTTAATAATTATCAAAAATGGTCTAAAATTTCGAAAAATTGTCAAAAATGGTCAAAAACTTTTCAAAATTGACAATTATTGTCAAAAACTATCAAAAATGGTCAAAAACTGTCAAAAATGAACAATTATTGTTAAAAATTGTCAAAATTTTGAAAAATGGTTGATAATTGTCAAAAATTGTCAAAAATTTTGAAATCTTGTCAAAAATGGTCAGTAATTGTCAAAAATGGTCAAAAATTCGGAAAAATGCTCTATAATCATTGTCAACAATTGTCAATAATTATCAAAAATGGTCAATAATTTTGAAATATGGTCTAAAATTTTGAAAAATTGTCCGAATCTTTCCTCTTTATGCGCAGAAAGTATTTTCCTTCTTGTAGAACATCTGAAAAAGTTTGCTTGAAGATAACTTGAAAAGAGTTTCCGTGAGTTTCCAGTTATTTTATCCAGCTTATCAAATGAACAGTACTATTTGTCATCAATTGTCAATTGACGACATTTCTGAGTAATGTAAAAATAATATCATTGTTTGGTACCATATCCTGGATAACTGCAATATAGGTAATAAAATTCATTAATATGACGTACGCTGGCCACAACTTTTGACAACCAAGATTTACGCTTTCCACTGCATTGCTCAACTCAGCTCCCCCAATCGTACCATATATTTATATGAAAACCATGATTTTTATCTGTATTATGATGATAAGCGCTTTTATGCTCATACCATTTGATTATCTCTTAATTATTATGCGTATTGCTATAAATGATGGATGACAAGATTTTTTTTCCAGTTCACACACCGAGGTGCTCCAGTGCGCAGCGTGATTAATTTCTATAACATTTTAAGTGCATATTTCTTGTTAGTGAAGTGTGTTTCTAGTGTGATAACAAGTTATTATTGGTGTGGGAAGGTTAGTTTTGTTTAGGTTTTACATAATGATAATAGAATTGAGGCTATTACCGGATTTTTTAATGTAAATTTTTGATTGTTTAGAAAGATTAAATTCTAATTACTACTAACATTGTTTTTCCATCCTTTTACAAAAGCAGGCATATATTTTTGTAACAAAAATACAAAAACAATTGAAATATATTGTATGTAATTGAATACAATGCATTCAAGAATCAAATGCATTTCCAATAATATTTCCATTGTGAACAATATGTGAGTTATACTATAAATAACATGAAAATAAAGTTTATCTAATTTGATATTTTCCATATGAATTTAACATTGTTGAATTTGCGGTTTGTTTGGTTTGTTCGTTATTATTTGAAGCATACCAAGTTTAATAATCTCACTAAATAAAAGTAGTTTTTCTGATATAGATATAAATTTGATTATGCAAAGAATAGCTGCAGAAAAATACATGAGAGACTTGGTTGGACATCATCTTCAGTCGAAAGTTTTTTTAAATCCTCACTAATGTTATAAGTGCGAATGTGAGTTTGTTTATTACGCTTTCACGCCGAAATTAGTCAACCGATCATCAAGAAATTTTGTACAAGCATTATCAGGGTCTATAGGATACCTTTTCCAAGAAGAAACTGATCCCGAGGGATAGAAATATTAGTTTTTTAACGTTCACCTTAACTACTCATCCGATCATCTTGATATTTTGTTCACACATTAACCGGGGTACAGAAAAGGACATATCTTTTATCCAGATCAGTATAGTGATCCCAAGGGAAAGAAAAATTAGTTGTGTAGTGCAATAGCAAACTTAGTTGCATCTGATACGCAAGACGAATAATTAGGACCACAACCTTAACTTTTTCACTTACTCAATACGTGCCTCTAGACACCCCCATTCTCGTGCTCAACTAGCATTCCAACTCAAGTCACCACATAAATGCTACACTCCATCCTACTACTCGAGCGCTTACAAAATCATTGATTGCGTGTTTTCATTTACGGTGCCCATCTCAAAGGCGTTAGCCATCACATTTCATTTTCACCATATCTTAATGGTTCTTTCAGCATTCCTCCTTCTCTGAAAATACGCATCTCACTCAACAGTATGTACTGATATATTTTACGTTACCGATAAAACTCCTTCCTCTTTCTCTCCCCGACGTAGTTTTCTGGGTTATTCACGGTCTAACGGCTGCTCTAACTATTCCAACCTTGAGGTACTAGTCTCTTTTACTGTTTTCATGTTTTTAATATACTGATACTATTTTCTTCCATTCTATTCTATTTTCCGCCTAGCAACAGCCTGTTCCGGCACATTTCCAGTATAGCCACTTAAATGGTTGGCCATTGAAAGATTGTGTTGAACAATGAACTCACCATCGCAATGTGGTACTTAATAAAAGTGTAAAAACCAAGTGAGTTTTCTAATACGTCACCATTTTCCTGGAATTTTTTACTGATACACTTCAACCCCCTAACGGAGATACGATTTTCCCCAAATTGACGTATCTTCGCTGGTGTTATTTTTTATGATTTCAGGATAAATTAATAATAGTATGACCTTAAACGAATAATTATTTACCACTTATTATCTGTTTTCAACCTTTTTATTTTAATTTTTCAATTAGAACCAAACAAAAGGTATCGAACGTCGTTATTTCAAAAATGTGGATTGACTAACTTGGTCGTATTAAATCGTGTATACAAAATAATCGACGTTTGTTCTAGTGGTAAGTACCTACGTAACATTGTTGATTACCAAGGAAGCAATGGCGAATTGATTGAATAATTTCACCAACCAGGTCTCTTCCCTAACTGTCTAAAAACCTGAACTAGGTGGCGAAAAAATAACACTATAGTTACTAGTGTCCTATTGCTGTATTACAAATCTTATCGAAGATAATCGAAAGTCTATTGTCCTTTCTTTTCAAACATAAAATCTTGAAATTTCAACAATTTGGTTTCCTACTTTGTCCCGAATGAAATATATACCTCACTTAATAATAAACTTTGTATGGCTTCGGTTTTTTGTGATTTCGCGAAGGCCTTCGATTGTGTTGATCATGAAATTTTGATAAATAAACTAGAATATTATGTCATCCTTGGTATTCCTGCAAAATGGTTTAAATCTTAAGTACCTTGAGTGTAGAAAACAACTGGTACGAGCAAATGGTAAAGTTTCGAAAATTTACCAATTAGCAGTGGTGTACCCCAGGGTTCAATTTTAGGTCCATTCTTTTTTTTTTGTATGCATTATCGATGTCACAGACTCACGAATTAATGGTAAATTCACTCTATTTGCTGATGACACTAGTGTAACCTGGAGTAGTTCAGATATACCAACCTTACATTCTACCATAGGCAAAGATCTCATTACTATTAAGTCCTGGTCTGACTCGAACGGGCTTGTTTTAACACTGAGAAAACTTCAATTTTACCTTACAAAGGAGTTTTGCAACCTCTCAAACTTACCAATCTTCAAATTCGATTCAGTTTCTTGGTCTCCATATTGACGGTGCCCTTAAATGGTCTGTACATGTAGACAGTTTAGCTAAAAAATTATCCTCTGCTTGTTTTGCCATTAAATCTGTGTCTAAACATTTTGATTTTTCTCATGCTTTAAGAACTTACTAAGTACTCTTTGTTCAAATCGCACATTCACTATGGTATATTATACAGTGTGGAAACCACTTATGGAATAAAATTCTTTATGTCATTATTTTAGAAAATTATAAAAAATGCCGAGACACGTCAACTTTTGAATTGAGGGGGACACTTTTTGGCGCTAATGTCATAAACGTCAGATTCACCCCCTCCCTACTGGAGACACCCCTTACATTTTTTCAAATGGCATTAGGTATCAAGTCACACCTCATTTAAAAGGTCTGGTAAATCTCTATTCAATCATTTTGTTTTGCCTTTGATACGAGCCTTCCATTGTTATTGAA
Organism: Lochmaea crataegi; assembly: GCA_947563755.1. Lineage (NCBI taxonomy): Eukaryota > Metazoa > Arthropoda > Insecta > Coleoptera > Chrysomelidae > Lochmaea > Lochmaea crataegi. The sequence continues at coordinate 13,125,715 of OX387429.1, read as the reverse complement.
TCGTTGTTTAAAATTGGCTCTTTTTCAACTTTTATTGCCTGAATGTTAACGGTGGTCACTTTGACAGCGTGATTAAATAGCAGTTTTTCCTTGTTAACAGTTGTCTTTTTAATATTTGTAAATTTTTCATTCTTTAAAGAGTCTTTCTATCATAACAAAATGTGGGAGCATACGAAAAGTTGAAAAAGAGCCAATTTTAAACAACGATTAAATAACAATGGAAGGCTAGTATCCAGTATACCTTTAAAATGAGGTGTGACTTGATACCTAATGCCATTTGAAAAAATGCAAGGGGTGTCTCCAGTAGGGAGGGGGTGAATCTGACGTTTATGACATTAGCGCCAAAAAGTGTCCCCCTCAATTCAAAAGTTGACGTGTCTCGGCATTTTTTATAATTTTCTAAAATAATGACATAAAGAATTTTATTCCATAAGTGGTTTCCACAATGTATTAGGTTTTGTCAGTATTTTTTTTTTAATATTTTGTTGTGAATTTAGATTTTTATATTTTATCTATTTTTAAATTATGTCGCTTTATCCATAGAATTGTAAAGTTTTTCATGACGATAACTCTTACATACACTAGTTGTGGTTAACTTTTTCATGTTATCTGTTTGGTGCAGTTTTGACTTAGGTAGTTTACGAAAGTGAACAAAATAATATGAAATCAAATATATAATTGGATACACAGACAAAGAGCTATGTTACGGTTGAATGTGCAAAACTTTCAAAATGTTACGATTGATCAGATAAATATTTTGTGATTACAGGTCGGTTCACAAATTTTTTTTCAATATTAATAGACACCATGTTTTTTTTAATCATACATCCTTTTTTCAATTACACCTGCAATTGGGGTACCTATATGTGGAATAACTAAGAAGTAGGTCTTCACACGAGACGAGAGTAGGCGAGAGTATAAAAAATCTCGTCTCGATCTCGTTGAGTCTCGTCTCGTTACCGGTTGTCTTGTCTCGTCTCGCTTAATTCTAAATATTGATAATAAAATCCATAAAATATGTTTAGCGCCAAAATATGAGACCCTCAAAAAGATTTACTTAAAGTTGGGTGCCAAAAAATATGAGACACTAAAAAAATATATTTATTCACTTCTCAGGGTTAACTTTATGAATGAGGGTTCTTATGAACCCAGAGTAAATTGTAGAGAATAGTCTAATGGGAAAACATGATTTAGAGCTATTGTAATAATAATACCTTGTGAGGAAAGACTATGGGCGCCACAAAGTTTTCTCAAAAACTTTGAAAAGACCTACAAAGACTCTAGGTAGTAGCTATTTTGATGTTTACTTGGTTACTGCAGGTAGGTAGTTGAAGTTGAAAATAAAAGACAGTCTCAATGATTACTAAGTCTAATGAAAATGTCTAATGTATGTATGTATGTATGTATGTAAATTGGGGTGACATTCACTGAGACCTAAAAGATCTATTGTGCCCCCTTACTTCTACTTAGTTCCTCAGGAAAGTCTCAGAGACTAGTAGCTTCTTTAGTCCTATTTCCCGGAGGAATTTTAGGATATCTGCAGGCTTTAACTTAGGTAAATGTCCCTCTTCTAATTGCATTTTGAGGAAAATAACGTCACCACTCATTTCAATGAACAAGCTTACAATTTTTAGTTGACTTCGCAATTTCCCTGACTAGCGTCACAATATAAAATCTGTTCCAACCGCAATCAGAAACGATCAGAAAATAACTGGTCATAGCAAACAACGAGTTTCCTTTCGTCTAATTCCCATCACTGATCGCAATGGTCGACCTATAAATTAAACTTAACTGTGCAATATCAGCTAAGGCAGATCGTAAAATGTTGAGGACTATTACATATCAAAGATTACAGCTATACATTTTATCGTACGCCAATGATTTTTACAAATAAATTAAGTCTTTACCTATAAAAGTTTCATCCGTACCTGTCCAGAGACGGTGACGCGAACCCATAAGTTCTGCTCTTACCAAAAATCACTGAACTCGAATGAAGAAATTTTTACTTCAATAAAGTAGAAAACGTTATTATAACTGGCAATTTACCAGTAGCTCCAACTGAAGAGTATTATTGTTGTATTTTATTTTATCCCATAATTTCAGTGCGTGGCTATCGATTTTCAATGATCAGATTAGAATTGAAACCGATATGATGAGGATGACTCGCGAGCGTTATCTAAGATTAAAGAAGTGGTACAGATTCTCGAAGCCTGCCAAGTATTCTCCGTGAATAGGGTTTAGTAGGAGTAGGTACTAGATATATTCAGGATAATTGAAGGCAAGTGCGTTAAAATTATGGGAGTATAAAAATAACATTTTTATGTAAAATAAAGAGTATTATCAATAATTTTCTTAGTCAAATAATGACTTTTATTGGCAAATTTTACACACCTTGGGTAGCATTATAGTAATTTTCATAGGAATCTTACATTTTTATGAAAATAAAAAATATATATATATATATATATATATATATATATACTATACATAAGAGAATTTTAAAAATCCACTACAAAAGTATAACATAATACCTCGGACGGTTCCACAAATTACAAGTTTCCAACATCAGGAACATCTACATATTGTAAAGGTAACCTTACAGGGCGTCAATTTGTAAAGGTAAGAGGTACCAGCTTGAAGGGCTCCGGCTAGAGACTCCTCTCAAGGGTGATTCGACCCCAAGTTTAGGTCGCACAAGTATTACAGGAAGGTTGTAAAAATTGAGGGCGCCACTACCTTTTTGACGACGATAAAAATACTAATGAAAAAACTAAGGCGGAAAAGGTAGAAACGCCTTGTAAAATTTAAATAAAAGTTAATAATAAAAAAGTTACTTAAAATGACTCCGAGCGATATCTCCCTTAACTTTTATATTTGAGGATTTAGAAAAAATGAAAAATGAGAATTTAAAACAATTTATATATTTTTATACTCCTGCCACAGGAAATGAACAGAGAGGAGAATTTGTACTTAGGTGCTTGGCTTATGAATATGAAGTGGTTTCCTGGAGAAGGTAGGTAGGTCTTGCCTCTACGAAGTCTTGAGAAGATCTCGAAGAAGATAGGTAGATAGTCTTGATTTATACTGCTGTGTCCTGGTCTAGGGCTTATATTCTTGCCTATATCCTAGGGTTGGGGTTATATCCTAGAGGCTGTGCTTACCACAGCAAAATTAACCAGATACGAAAGGTATAAAACGATGAAAAAATTAGGTCTTTCCTCGAAGAGAGTCGGTAACGGAAAGGGGTGTCCCTCATGGCGTTGGAAACAATGGAAGCGTCCGTTGGCAGACGTCAATTGTCTTATGGTCAGGTTTGAAGAATTTAGGATCACAGAACTATAATTGGAAGTGGCTAATGAGACGACGAGCGGTAATTAAAAGGATTTACTCTATAAAATCGAAACAGGTCGATAGACATGTTACAATATAAATACTTCCTTTGTATGAGTGTACGTAATGCAAGTCCTCCCTAACAGCTGGAACAATTTTGATGAAATTTTATATGTACCTAAGTTTGAGTGAGTCTCGGAATGGTTAAGGTTCACAATTGGTCCCGGCAGGTAGCGTTGCAATCGAGTTTACACTGAACTTATTCTAATCGGCTGGACCAGTTTTGATCCCATTTTGATCGGTATATATCCCAAATTTTGCAGCCGTATTCCATATGGTGTGGATTGTTTCGATTCCATACTCCAGTTCGACTCCAAGCCTCTAAGTTCTTTTTTCACTCCAAAATGTTCTTTTTGTACTCACCATAATAACGAAATGTTTATTCCTTGTGAAACCTATATGTATTTTTTTGGTAAGTCCTCCATTTAATCCTTAAAAATGATAAACAATTGAGAGCTTAACCCCTTTTGCTGCTTCAATTCTTATTTTATTTTATAATGATTTGAACTTTTATTTCCGTGAATGGCATAAAACGTTTTCACCAAAAATATTTTTTTAAACCTGTTGTTGACCTAACAAATGGGAAGTGAAGTTTTCCATTATCAAATAACATAAACAAATACGTTTAAAAGTAAGATTTAATAATTATGCGAAAAATACATACATTATAAAATGAAAAATTGTGGGGATTACACTTAATTCACTTGCATAATAATTAACTAGATAAATGCGTTGTTAATCATAATCCGGTTTACGAGAACCAGTTTATCAAACAATTATAACTTTTTATACTAAGATTGTATGTTTATGTAATCCCATATCCTTGTAATTTAAATTAATTAAAAAAATTACAACTCGCATAACGCATTGAATACCTAGTTTTAAAACAATTATTTTTATTCAAACTTCTGTCTGGGCATCGATCACTAAGGCCACTGGCACAAAACAAACAGATCTTACAAATAATTAAACATTCATTTTATATTTTACTGTAAAGGTTGGCTTCTTTGAAGAACTTTCTGTCTGGTTATTCAGCATTTCTTTGAGGTTTGACTTCACTTGCATTTGCTGGTGATGTTAGAGTCCACAGAAAATTTCTTGAGCTGTGAACTTGAGAAGGTCTGCGCTAAACACAAGCGCTATATCTATTAAGTGGAAACGAAAAACATTCGTTTGTGACAGAAACTTCAGTGCTGTTATAGGTCGACCAGAACAACTAGAGTGTTGATAATTGTATGCACGTCAGCAAACTTCTTGTTACACTAATGGAGCTCAGTCGTAAAAGTTTGTCAGAGCTTCGACAAATTTATAGAGGCGTAGTTAAATTTTTAGTTAATTAATTTATTAATATTTACAACTTCAAGTTTCGGTTTAGTTAGTTTTACATTTTTTTAATTTTTTTTTCAAATTAATTATTAGATTTAGTGTTTGAGCATTATTTACAATGACATTTAAGAGTAAAGAAAAACAGAGATGAATTTGTTCCTAATGTTCACCTTCATTGATTGGTTGAAAAAAAGAAATATTGCATTCAATAATGATTTTTGTGATCTAGAATTATATGCAATAATCAAAGATAATAAACCAAAATATCAACTATATGCCATCGATGACATTTTAATTTCCAATGGTTTTGAGGTTGTAAGATTACCTTCTTATCATTCCGAACTGAATCCAATAGACTTAGTTTGGGGTGCAATGAAAAAATATGTTGCTGACAGGAATCTAACGTTTAAATTTACAAGGCTGCAGAATTTTCTGAGTAATTCTTCCAAAACTCTTCTGTCGAGGATTGGAGGTCCAGATGCAAGCATACTTTGATGTTTGAAAATGAGTATATGCAGAAAGAGCCTATGATTGATCAGATCGTCGAAAATTGTATAATAAATTTAGCAGATGATTCCAGCGAAGGAAACGATCTTTCGGATTCGGAGGAGGAATATGACAATCGGCAATACGAATTTTGAAGAAATTGACATTCATCAGACATAAACTACACATATTTGTAAGTATATAAAATAAAACTTTTGATTATCTAACAGTGTTACTTATTATTTCATTATATAATAAATATAGAATAATGCTGTTTAGCATCTTTTTAAATGATATTCATGATTGTTTCAAGTACTGTAAGTTTCTTTGTTTTGCAGACGATCTTAAATTCTATTCAATTGTATAGAATGCTTCAATCTGATTTAATCAGGCTGGTTGAGCGGTGTGATTTGAATGGCATGGAACTTAATGCTGATAAGTGTTTTTGCATATATTTTTCCAGGAGTAGGACATGGAAGAAGTTTGATGATAAAATTAATGATTCCATTATATCGAGGGTATCACTCGAGGTATCAGTAATCAAAGATCTGGGGGTATATATTGATTCACCTATGACATTTTCCTTCCATATTGATAATATGCTATCGAGAGCACTGAGATTACTATACAATCCGATTACTATACAATTCCCTTGTCAGACCTATTCTGGAGTATGCATCTTCGGTTTGGAATCCAGGATATGCATGCTACATTCAAAAAATAGAGCAAGTCCAACGTAAATTTTTAATATACCTATCATTCAAATCTAATAGATGAATATAGTATTATGGATTTTGTGGACATATACCAATAGAAATTCAAGGTGTCACAATTTAAAATGAATTAGAACAAACAAGTTATAGAAAAAAGTAGAGTTCAATTATCCATAAACAATTTTGATACACCCTGTATGTGCTTATTATGAAATATAGATGTTGATATTCAATAGTCAAAGGTAAATTCATATTAATAATTATTTGAAGCAAAATGTCAATAGTATGTCCAATCGGAATATAATGTTTATATGTCATTGTATTAATTTGGTTTAATTTAAAATATGATATTTTTAATAATATTTAAGTTATGATGCTACTCCGATTTTATTTATATTAGAAATTTAGTTAGTAATATTGTAAATAACAAGTTTATATAAATGTCATAAAGTGACATAATGAAATTAAATGATTACTTACCTGATGATATAATATGTTGGTAAGACGTTTTTGGAAGGAAATAATATTTTGTTTCAAAAAGCGTTGCTATGAGGAAACTAAGGGAGTTGTTGACTGGGAACGCGATAGTGAGAGTTCTGAGGGACGCGAAGAAGAGCGTCAGAAAAGAATTTGGTGTGAGTGAATTTTTCTGGTAGAAAACCAGGAAAAGTGGTTAGCGAGGTGCTAACGAGCAGACTACGAGAGTGGAGAGTTTGCAAACAAGTTGTGGAGAATTTCCCACATAAAATCAGAACGTAGAATTTACTAAATTGGTGAGATATCCACTCCATAAATTTTTCATTTGTACTCCAAGTATTTGTATGAGATAGATTAATCTTGTTGATTAATCTGAACGAGGTTCCAGTATCCAGAAACTGAAATAAAATCAAAAATATTATTTATGAATCGTTCATATGAGTTGTGTATTGAGGTTAAAATTTTCATATAATAATCTAAGTGATTTAAAGAGCTTAAATAAGATTAATTTATAGGTTGTATTATTTAGTATAGAAATTTTCATACTTACAAAAGAATTTGATATCAAATCCAAGTCATTTTTTTCTTTATTTAGTTTTCTACAGCGGATTCCAGAGAGGAGAACAGCTGATCTTTCATTTGTAACGGAAGCCGCGTTCCGTATTTATATTCGGTGCGTTGCGAATATTGGTAGTAAAGTATTTCGCAGTTGAGTTATTGTCGAAAAGACAATTTTTGTTGTATATCGATGTTTGTTGTAATCGATCGGCATATTAATTGCCAATTTTCATTGTTGATTACGATTATTCAATTAAAGAAAATCAGAGTGCATATCTATCTTTTTATTGTGCATATGTAAGAGCTTAATATTTTAAAAAAAGGATTGGAACTCCATCTATGCGCCGTTATCTCTACTGACCTTGAAACACGTCCTTGAGGTGAGCAGTCGAGTCTCTGTCTGAGAAGCCGTGGCATAAATATAATATATTTATTTATTAAAACGAACCACACCACCCAAATCAAAAATTATTATTCAAATAATAAAAACACACAAAAAACAAATAATTAAAATTAATACAAAATTATGATAATTAAAACCAATACAAAAAAAATATATAATAATTGGCCCGCAACGTGGGGCTAATAATAAAAAAAAAATAAAGCACAAAAAATATAATATGATATGATTTCAATCTCCTTTACAAGTTACAACTATTTTCGTCTGAAAACCCGAAGAAATCATAATGATCTTAAAAATATGATCAAAATATTAAATTCCTTTTCTAACTGTTCGTACCTACTTAGTAAGATTAATTTCATGTTTCCTGCAAGAAGTTCTAGATCAGCTAATACATTCTATCTAGTGATGAGCGATACTGGTCTTGGTCTTGCGGTCTTGGTCTTGGTCGTGCATTTTTTGCAAGACAGCTAAAGGCTTGCAAGACCAAGACCAGCTAATGGCTTGCGAGACCAAGACCAAGACCGAGTGTGCAAGACCAAGACCGAGTTGTGCAAGACTTATGCAAGTCCAAGACTCTTGCAGTCTTGCTTTTTTTTAATGTATTCAATAATGTTTCAAATTAATTCTTACAAAATGTGTATTTTTACCTCAAAATATCATGAAAGCAATTTGAATTTTGAATTATTGTAGCTAATTTAAATAAAAATATGTTTGTTGAACAAATTATTCCACTCACAATATTACCTGTGATATAACATACTAATAAGTGTACCGTGCTAAAACGAGGATCTTTTTGTAAACCCATTTAAAATGAAGGGTTGCCGGTTGATTTATGGGGGGTAGTTAGGAGATAATTTTATTATTTGTTTTCCATATATCTGTTTTTGATGGCCCATCTTGGGTCGTAACAGATCCATAAATAAATTATCGAACAATATCAAAAAACGGCGGCAGATGTACCAATACCTGACAATACTAGACATTTTGATAAAGGATCATAAAATGTTTCATAATAATTTTGTTGTGGGTTTTTCCCAATTATAAAATGCAAGACCTGCAAGAGTCTTGCAGCAAGACCAAGTCCAAGACCACGTATGAGGCTGCAAGACCAAGACTAAGCCGGTCTTGGTCTTGCTTTGCTCATCACTAATTCTATCAATCTCTCTCGTACAAACATAGGCCATAATTCATACATTTCCAGAACAACAAGTTTGGCAAATAGCTTACCAGAGTTAGATTTATTTAATAATTATGAGCGTTTTATAAGGTCACTTTGTGATAAATAAGAGTAGGAATACGTTTGATTCTTCTAGATTGAGTATAATGGATATGGATGTATTGTACTCATGTTACTTTTACTTAAGCATATATTTTAATGATTTTAAATAATTGTTTAATTTTTTTTTTATTTTCAACTTTTGTTTTAAGATATTCAAATGTTGTCTTTTTATTTTTATTTTTACTTGATATTTTTACAATAATAATGTCATAATGTAGTACTGATAAAATTTTAATTATTATAAATGAATGGGTAATGCCCGTAAATAAAAAAAATATTTCACATTTAAATAAATTATTGATTATATTTAGATTAGTTGCATTATCAGTATTATCCGATTTTAGGAAACATTTCTTTCTATTTAAATAACATTAAAGGAACTTATAGCACATTAACCATGAATTGTAGCGTATTGTATGATTTCTTACCGGATTAGGTACTTTCTAGAATTAATGATCATTGTAGGAAGGAGATTAACTATTAGGCCGTCGAAAAGATCAACATTTGCATTTATAAATATTTTTCAGAATTAGTAATACTTATTTTATTAATTTGAATTTCAATAACAACACCAGTTCTTGTGATGAGATATATTCTCAGAATAAAAAGAATAACATATTAATTTCGAATTAGAAATACATATTATTATTAGGTATAATAGTCTGTTTCTGAAATATTACAATAGAGAGGGTATATTAACCTAATATTTGTATTTGATTATTTTGTTGGTACGCTACTGTTGCAGCGAGCAAACGCAAAACTCTAGCTGTTCTGGTCGTATTATACTTAGTATTGTAATGTTTTTTGTTATTTATTCAAATAGTTTTCAGTTGTGGGATAAAATTTACTATAGCTAATTTCTATCTATTGATTTATTCGATAAACTTAATTTAAAAACACACTTTACTCAATGTCTACTAATTTATTTACACTCGGTATAATAGTTCTAATTTATTTTTACAGCTTGAATATTACACTATTTATCTTCACTATTTCATTCACTGTCCGATTACTAAGAACTTCTGTAAACTGTCTGTGAGCTAACTCTTTACTTCCGTTTCACTAATTGTTGACGCACTCAAAAACTCGCGCATATACCGGGTGTCCCAGACTAATTTATCCAGGCTATATCTCTTAAACGAATAGAGTTTTTCAAAGGGGACAAAAACTGATCTATTCCATTTCTGATACACTTTAATATGGCGTAGAAAAAATCATACCCTCAATATTAATCACTTAGTTATAACCCCTAACTTTAAATTTTCAATAGCTCCCTGTACATTTTTTTATAATTTTGGATGTGGTCTTCCATCGTCTACTCAACAAATTTTTCATTCATTTTTGTGAAAATGCGAAAAACCGAAAAATGACAAATCGAACATCTAATGTAATTAATATTAATTAGTTAGTTGTTATTTTTATTTATTTTTCCATGTTATTTTTATTACATTTATTTTTATTGTTCCTTTAAGCTTTAATGCTTTCTTGATTAATTTAACAAAAATTAAATATAAACTGATATTTTCTTGATTACTTACGAACCCATTTTATTTTTGAAAAATTTGTTGAATGGAAGATGGAAGACCACATCCAAAATTATACAAAAATTTAAAGTTAGGGGTTGTAACTAAGGGATGAATATTGAGGGGATGATTTTTTCTACGCTATATTAAAGTGCATTAGAAATGGAATAGATCAGTTTTTGTTCCACTCGAAAATCCCTATTCGTTTAAGAGATAGAGCCTGGATAAATTAGTCTGGGACACCCGGTATAGTCCTTCTCAACTCTCGAAAATTCCAGAACCTTCCGCGCTCGTCCTATGCACAAACAAAGCGTTTTACTCGAATGTTCTCGAAAGGGGCGCAGCCACCAAAATTTACAGTCGAGGGACAGGGCCGGCTTTGAGTTGGTGACCTCGCAACAGTATGAATATAATAGAGGTGCCGCATTTTCACGCATGTATTTTGTCAGTGAGATTTAAACATTCAATTCAATAAACATAACTCATAGGTTATTATTTACAATAAACAATTTTTATTTCCAGTTATAGCTTGTTATTTCATTTTGGCTATTTAAAGTGATTTTAGGTAGTTTATATTTGAATAATTTTAAATTTGACGCAAAACGTTTTTCTGACATATTATAAAGCCCTATTATTTTCTAGAATTACCAATTTAGACAGTAATAAAGTTTCTAATTAGAAAACAGACAAAATATTGGAATTTTATATAAATCCAAAGAGAAATTAGCTAGTTCGACCAGCAAGTGATAGTAATTACATGAAAAGTTTCAGATTAATGATGGTAATAACTATTGCACTAATTATAAAACTATAAGAACATATAAATTAAAATAGAAAAAAGTAGCAGTAGTTTTAACTTTTAATTCGTTAAAACGTTTTTTAAAAATTTATTGTATTATTATTATACAGGTTATCATTAATTGTACATTAATATTTATTATATGCTTAAATTAACATTTATGACCTTAACACGTAACTAAACTCTTCACTGAAGTGTTAGAATGAAGTCCTCTTAAATCTAAAATCTAACGTTTATATATATATATATATATTTTTTTTATATATCTTAGGGATTCCGTCGTAAGGAGGGCTGAATTAAACTCTTATTTACTACCCAACGTTTCGAAAATTTTTATTTTCTTTTTCAAGGCTGAAATATGAACATTTTTTTGGTAGGTATATCTTTTGTAGAATAATTTTTTAAAAACTTACGTGTAAAGTGAGTCAATAATTTACAAAACTAAACTTCTTATTCAGCAAGTAAAACATTCTTTGTATGTAAGAAATTTCATATAATACATTGAAGGCACTATTTTGATGTGGAATGTCAAAACTCAAGTGACATTTTTTAATATTTTTCAAGATTGAGTAATAACAGAGTTGTTGTGACTAACTTAATAACTTAGAAGACAGTCTTGATTAATAGTACCATGACTTGTCACTTAATCATGATCCTATTAAAGAAGGAAGTCATATATATATTATCTATTCGCAATTGTTAAAAAGACACAGTTGTGAGACAATTTACTCTCACTAATTACCTCACTAAAACATCAAGATAACAATAGCAAATGTAGTATGTACAAAACAAGCCTGTTATAACTTATTAGGTAGATGTTTATCGTTATAAATCTGAAATATCAACATAGTAATAATATAATAACATAATATCTAAGATATATAAAACCTATTGAATTATCTACCGTCAAGAATTCCCTTTTGTTTATATATATATATATATTAATTATAACCTTGGATAAACAATGGAACTCTTCTACTTCTTTAATTGGTTTCAAGTTTTTTGTAATTTTATTAATTTCAAAGAGTTTATCAAAATCTATTTTAGTTAAATTTAGAGGGTGATACATTTGAGCTTCTAAAAATATAGCTTCTGATTTTGTTAAAATAACTGATTTGCCTTTTTGAATTTGAATGTTGTTTGAAAACTTCTCTTTTCCAATTTCTATTTCACATTTTTCGGGAATTCGAATTAAGGAGGGTTCATGTATTTCTAAATATCCTATTCCAGGTTTTGAATCAATATCTTCTAAGTTTCCAAATTTAATGGGTATTGTAGTATTGTTATTAATTAATTTTTTATTTTGTAAATCTATATTGAATCCCATTTTTATTAAATCTTGTAATCCTATAATTCCGTCATAAAAAGGGTGAAAATCAAACAAAATATATTTAATATTATGATTACTATTGAATTCTCTAAATGCTGGAATTGTTGCTTGTTTTTTTAATATTTTATTACCAATGGAGCTTTTTATTTCAACATTATCATGAAATATTTTATTAAGATAAAATTTTTCTGCGATTATTGGTTTAATTATTGATCTACTACTCCCTGTGCCTACTAAGAGTTTTAATTTAGGTTGTTTAATTTCTATATAGAGGAGTGGGTTATTTGAGACTGTGTTTATTTCTACTATCTCTGTTTGAGATTCGGAGGCTTTTTGTGAAAATTTTCATATTCTACAGTTCTGACTCTACTATTGTTGTCTACTGGTTCACAGTCATCGTAATGACTGTAATCGTTAATCTCATTACTTTCGTCAGTTTCCTTTTCATAATCATTATTATATAGCTCTTCGGCTATGAAGTTTGGTTTTTGCCGAAAATTATTATTATATGGAGGTCTATTATTATTATTATTTCTATAAGCAAAATTATTATTGTTAACTACTCTAGAATTACTTGTAACATTTCTAGATGTTGTAGACATTGGTTCAGGTTTTGGTCAATTATTTACGGTTTAAATACGTTTAGTGGTTTTCCAAATACTTGTGCATTTGTTGGATATTAACGAGGTGGTAAGGGTCTTTGTTGAATATTAAAAGGTTGACTGGGGAAATTGTTTCTTTGATAATAATTGTCGTTAGTATTATATCTTTGATAATTATCATTATTATTTCTTTGATACGATACGATCAGTTCGATACGTATAGGGATACGTTTGGAATTTTGACTTGGAAGTGTCTAATATATGAATTTTTCATTATAGTGAACTAACACTACATTCAAAAATGAGTAACATTTTTAAAACAACTGTAGAAAAAGTATGGTACATAATTCGTATGAAATGCAGAATAAGCCATTCAAGCTGTCATGGGAGATAAGTGCTCGTTAAGCAATATACTATCTCCTGAAACTTATTCCCTTTTATGTTCTAGAAAATTCGCTGTAATTTAGTTGAATCGATGGGGAATAGACGCATTAGCTTAGGATCAAACACGGAGTGCAGTGATTAATTTTGTTAGGTTAAGTCAGCCGTACGGGTCAGATGTAAATGTAATTCGGTTTAATTCTCTCTTGTTCTAATTAGAATCGATGCGCCATCCATTGTCATTAGAAAACCTGATCAGTGAGCGGTTGACTAGATATTTCTACGAATTGATTAAATAAGCAAATAGTATTAGTTTTAATGGAAGGATAGAAATGGGTTATGCTAACAGTTGGTTTTTGGTGACAACTATATTAATTCAGTTCCACATTGCACCAATTTTAATTATAATACAGTGAATACAGTTGAGGAAGTAGGTACGTTTACCTGGAACATAACAACAGTTAAATTTAGGATGAACAAAGGACTAAGATTCTAGATTGTCTAAGCCCCTTATCTGTTAATGCCCATCTGGTTAATCAAGTCAATAATCGTGAAATTTACGATCATTACTTCGATGAGGATGCAGGGTCAACATGCACCAATTATCCAGTAGGTACAAATTCGCCTCAAATGTAATTCTGCCTTAGTTCTAATTTGGTTCTGTAAAGGTAGTCTATTGAATGATGATGTGAAAAGTGAGGTTATCTAATATGTTTATTATTTTTAACTGAAAATTTCTTGAAGTAGTTTGTAGCTTCTCTGCTTCTCAGACAAAGAGTGAAAAAGGATTTTTGTTGTATGATTTCCATAAAAAAAAGCAGGTAGATAGTAGATATACTACACCACTACGAACGCAGAGTAGCTCGAAAAAACGAAAGATTGCGTGCTCCAATGGTTTTGGTGGGGTTGATGTTAAGTCCCACTTGCCTACACCAGCTATTTGTATAGTACAGACCCTTTTGTACGATATCACACAGGGTGTTTTCGAATTTTCCCTTGGCTGTTATGACAATATCATCGGCATATCCTTGGCAGGATATTCCGAGGTCAGTCAAAACACACAGGAGTTCGTCAACCGTCAGGCTCCACATTAATGGGGATGCTACTCCTCCCTGTGGACATCCTCTGGTTGTACAGATGGATACATTTGACGCGACGTGCATGATTTTTTACAACACATGCGACATTTGACTCGAGGGACGCGAATATGCGTCGAATGTCCTTTAAGCTGCGACGAAATAAGTTCTCTTATCTGTTATGACTACTTACTATAGTTTATTCCAGAAAGGTATAGAGTAATAAAACCTCATTAGGTATGCAAAGGGAGCACAGAGTGACCCAACGAATATTTAAGCCACTTTCATAGTTTGGCATTGATTTCATTGTAAAATTCTTTCTTTTTATCAAGTGCAGGTAGTACCACCCGGGTTGGGGTCAATATATGGGTTTAGCCTATTGTTATCCATTCACAAAGACTGAAAATAGTGTGCCAAAGGCGTGCCGGTAGGATACTCGTAAAAAGGAAAGAGTTTTATTTTAACAGAATAAAAATTAGGCGTTATGTACATAATATTAGGTACACTTATTTTTTTATTGAACATCATACAAAAAATACATTATACAGTAATTAAATTATAAAAAATCATAATATTCTTCGTCATCTGAGGAACTGTCATCTCCTCTTGACCTGTTAAACGCAAAACGTAACTGTATAATCTACTACCTAAGTAATCCCTACAGAATATTCCGATATTGACACTTCAGGCCAGAAAACATACTTTTCCTAATTCTCTTACGCAACAATACTATTTCAAGACCTACGCCTATGGCCGACACCGAAATTGAGCCGAACTGGACGGAATTCCCCATTTAATATTCTATACCTTTCTGAAACAGACTATAGTTGCTTTGGATAGACGGCTTAAATTATCGTATCTCCTATAACAAGAGGAAATTTAGCATTTGAAAAATTCTATGTAAAAATCATAATTTAAATTTTTCTTGCTATTACATTATACAACGAATATTGTTGGCTAAATCGACAAGCCGAAGGCAAGTCACATATCGTCTAAGTGAATAATAGGCATTATATGCGAGTAGAATACTTATTTCCGTCCACGCATGCTGGTAACATCATTGTTTATATGCCTCTCGAAATAAAAGAACCGGTTCAGGTAATAAAAACTGCCATTTTTCAGTCTAAGCATTCCAATACAGTATTCACCAGCTAACTTGATGTCCTAAATGCTTTCTAGGAAGCTATTGACGCCGCCCATCCGATAACTGTAAACAGTGCCGTGCAATTCTGGGGATACGCTTTCTGTTACAAATTAACGCAACTTGTACAATTAATGAAGTAAAGTCCGTCCGGAAATATATGATCCTAACTTAATAAATAATATTTTATTCTTTTTTATAATTATTGGTATATTGATTTTAATAGACACGGATCTGATTTATACCTGAATTCTGAGTACATAAATAATATTTTAACAATAAGGTACCCATTACAATAACATGTTATTTATCTAATTGAAGATTATAAAGTTAGGATCTTATATTTCCGGATGGACTATAATTAAAATTTGTTAGAAACTAAATAATTTCTTCCAGGTAGTAATGAGAATAAAAGAAACACAAGATAATGGGAAATTATTTAAGCTAGGTATATTTCTAAGAATAGTTTTTATCTTTACGAAGAATCTGACTCACTGCCGCTACTGGAATCACTTTCATCTAGAGTAACCACAAGAGGGTTGACGTCATAAAACATATCTGTTTGTTTTACAAATACTTTATTGTATAAAGCAGAAACAATAACTGTGTGACGCTACGCTACTGAGCATCTTAACACCTGATAAGGTTCGATGCAATTGGCGTTTGTCAAACTTTTACCACCAATAGCAGCCGAGTAGGCAAGGCATTATTACTCTGTCTCTCTTAGTTGGTAATTTCTGGGACATCAAGTTAGCTGGCGAATACTGTAGAAGGTAGTGCCTAATTCGATGAATGAACTTAATCTATAGAATCAGTACAGTACTTTATTTTGTCTCTTCTAAATTAGAGCTCATGGAAGCATCCATCCAACAACATTGTCAGAAATTGTAGATAGGAACTGAATAAATAATTTAAGGAAGGATAGTTAGGTATACGGATCTGGTCACTTTTTCACCGAACATATGGAACGGTATTCCCACCACTACATTTTCTAAACTGTTCTCAGAGGAAAGTCGCCTAATTTTGGATACTTTTTTTAAATCAACTTTTTTGCAAAGAAAAAATTTTTAACCGGTATTTTCTTTGTGCCTGAAATGTCTTTTAGTAACGATTGAAACACGTAATGCATACCAAAATATTTATTTCAATCTTAAAGGATATAAAAAGAAGTCAAAACTAAAAATTCAGAATTTTTCAAACTAAAAAAAAAAGGTTCCTAAAATTGGATACCCTATCTAAAATTTGGAACCCTACCCAAAATTGGGAGCCTACTTTTCAAGGCAAAAGTCACACACGTAAACTTTTTTCTTGTCACTACCTGCACATTCTTCATGTGACCATCCAAAGCAAATAGAGCACCGTACCCAGGTTGATCTTCTGAATAACGTCCAGTACAAAAAACACTATCGGAGCACTATCTTGATCGGCATCCATATCCGAGTCATCGTCATAAGGAGGTTCAATTGAGGAGTCTGAGGATTCACTTTCTTCTTTATTTGTTTTCACCCGTCTTCTTCATTTTAGTTTCCTTCAAAACTTTTAATTTGTGAAGTTTCCTTTTAGTTTCAAGTGATTATTTTTTTCGTTTCTCCTTGAGGCTAGCTTCCAATTCATCTTTGTATGGCGTACTTGTGATTAACGCTGCAGAACCAGTCTTACGCCCCCTGTTTGAAGACACTGTCCACGAACTGCAAGATGGTAAAAGTGTAAAGTCTAGAATTTTTTCAATGCTTGATGACTGGCCAACATCTTCAACGCCACTCGTTTGTCGTTTCGGAGGAGTATTTTCATTGGAGACTTGAGCTGAGTTAATGGTGACATCTGGTTCTGATGTCGGATTGTTGTCGGGGGTATGTTGTCGAGGTGGGGTTCTCTCCCTTTCTCTTTCTATCAGAAAATCTGCTTCGCAGAATACCTTTCGATTAAATGGAATAATTCCAGCCTTACGAAAACCATTGGCTGATATCTCAGCAGACGCGCATTTCTGATAAGCAGGGCAGAATAATCTGCAAATTTGAAAGGGACTTACATTTCGAGAAGGGTTATGCTTTAGCCAGTTTTGAATTTCTCTTGAATAGTATGTCTTCAATGGAGACATAAAAGACAAGTCTAATGGTTGGATTTTGTGTGAAGTGTGGGGTGGAATGCATACAATAGAAATCCATTTTTTTTGGATATGTCTATTACATCCAGATTTCTTGTGTGGCTATAGTGACCGTCAAGAATGAGCAACACAGGATCATCTTCAGTGGGTTTTACGTGATTGATGAAATGATGCATCCATTGGGTAAAGATGTGACCCTGGATCCAACCTGAGGGATGACAAGCGGCAATTGACCCCACTGGAGCACCGTCCAATAGCTCAGCCTTCATATTTTGGCGAGTAAATACAAACAGTGGAGGAACGAACCCTCCAGCAGCATTCATGCATGTAATAACGGTCACTAGTGCTCCTCTTTCTGCAGCTGTCACGGCTCCCACTTGTTTTTTTCCTTTTAGAGTGATGACCTTAGCAATCTTGGATTGTACCGTGGTGATTCCGGTCTCGTCAACATTATAGACTCTAAAGGGGTTGAAATTTATCTTCTCCATAGCTGGCTCCAGAATATCAAAAAAACGTTTGATATTTTCTGGGGTAATCCCTTTTATTCTATTTTTTGAGATTCCTTGCGGTTTTCTCAAAGATATATTGGGATGACGTCGGAAGAAATTTCTGAGCCATTTTTTACCCGCATTGCCATCTCGTTTTGAAAAGGGATTGGAAAGATTATTCCTTATAGCAAGCTGGTAAGCCAGTCTGCGGATGTCTGCAAGTCCTAGACCATAATACCTTCTGTCCATCTCCAAACAGAATTGTACCAAGTCTTCTTCCATTTCGTGTGACAAAACGGGTTTTCGGCCAATTCGTAGCGTGCATTGTTCTTCTAAGGGCTTATCGCGTTTGACATACAGTTCGAGTGTTGATTTCGGAACGTTGAAGCGCTTAGAAGCCTTTAAAAATCCCATTTTTTTCAGTTCTCACTGCGTCGACTGCCTTTTTCTTATTTTCTGGACTCCATTTTTTATGTGGGACTCCTCTCTTAGGCAGTTTGCTGCAAAGAATAAGAAGATGAATAATCTTTAAGCCATACATACATTATACATACATACATCCAATTATAGGTCACCCTTCCTATCCATAATTGGGCAACCTGCATGTTCAAGGTTATGTGTTTAAAAGAAAAAAATGTATGAATAAGAACTTCGATGCAAATACTTCAACTTATTCTACAACTATTCTTATGTGTTTGTGCCAAATTTCTCGTTCCCACTGTCAATAGTTACCTTTTTTTAACAACATTCAGCCGGGTAAACAAAACACTCCCAATCAGATGTTAACATGAAATAGTGTGCCGCCGCCTAGTAGTGAAAAACTGGACTATATGGTTTTCACACAATTATTTTATAGAAGGAATCTTTTGTTTCGTGGACTTGAGTACCGAAAACTGTGAAGATATTTTCAGATAATGCAGTATCCAAAATTAGGCAACTATCCAAAATTGGGCGACTTTCCTCTACAACATAAAGAAAATATTCTGATAAAGTCAAATTGTGATCTCTTTTATAAAACATAAATATATAAGCATCGTCATTATGATATTGAAATAAATTACTCATTCTCTGTTTGTAAGTATAAGTAACGAACGTAGATAAGATAAAATATAAAAATACCGTTTAAAATAAAAACAAAAATAAAACGAACGGAAATATCAATAAATATCGATAATATCAGTGTATGATCAAGATTAAATCATTCATGTCACGATTTCCACCTTATCTTTCAAGAGGTCATTTTTGAAGTCCTTATAAGAGTACTTTTTACTTCAAAACAATTGAAATGTTTTTAAATATTGGGGGATAACCATATTTTACTGGTTCACGAGCAGTTAGAGGAATTTTCATTATATTTTTATCAAGGCAACCTATAGTATATCCATCGAACAAACAGAGTGACCCAAACAACGATAGATGCGTGATCGAAGTATGATCACCATGCACCTTTGCATCTATTGGCTAAAATAAATATGCCTCCCTACGCTGGCCAATCGGATTTTACTGGTTTTCCCTGAGTGCGTCTCTGTACAAGCTGCCTCGTCTGAGAAATCACGTGCACTATGCATGATACTGTTTTGGAACACTCGGTTGCTTGGATGGACAAAGTTTAGTGTAATAATGCGTTATTGGTTGCTGCCGATATCAGTATTGGATGTTATTGTCAAATAGTACTCGAGTTCTCGACAATAATTAGTGTAACTTTAATGTGACCTTGGGATTATTGTTGTTAAGGCTCGTTTGGACTGCCTGAATCTGACCGAGTCAGATTTTCGCATAAAATGTCAATCTCGAACAAGCGTCAAAGAAGTACCTTTGATCCGTGCCGTGTAAAGGTCTATTCCAACCTTACAGTCCCGTCACAGTTCCGGTGCCGCACTGATACAGCTCCGTCACGGAACTTTTTTGACTAATGCATGTCATGTTATGTTTGCTCATACTCGTTTGAAGTTCGAAGTGGTAACTGGAAATCAGGCAGCCCTTGCTGCTTTGAATAGTTACAAAGTGACATCCAGATTGGTAGAGGAATGCCAAATACCTAAATGAACTGGCAGATTAGTGTAAGTGTTGAAGAGTATTTATGGAAATTAAGCAGATGAACTAACCAGAAGAGGTTCAGCAACAGTTTATTATGTTGGACCAGAACCATCAGTCCATGGTGCTAGAGAGAAAGTGGTCCGAGATAGACTAATGAAGAGGAACACTCCAAAGTAGGTACACAGTAAGAGCTTCAATAGGGGATGCACGAGCCGAAGAGCTACTAATTATTAGTAGGAATCGGCTGAGAATTGTTACAGGCTAGAATAAAGGTTATAAAGGTTGGAAAATAAAGTGATTCTGCCATATAACCAACACATTGTCATGAAAACACAAATGTATTTAATAGTGGACAGCCTCACAATCCGTCTACTGCAATTAAAAGGAAATGTTTTTGATATGTTAAATGATTCACTATTTATGTTTTTGTCATTGAGTTGATGTTAATTACTTAATGAGTTGATCTGATATAATCGTAATGTTTGCACTATTTCATAATATTATCCTAATAACACTTTCAGATAATGATTCAGATATGAATGTTAATATAAATAATTGAATATTTTTAAATTATCTGTGCAATTTTCACGATAATGAATTGAACAGATTGATGCATTATTAGATTTTTATTTGTTCGGAAGTACTTCACAACTGATAAAATTAAAAACGAAAAAATTAACTACATAATTGACACACAATGTAAGAATTGAGCAGAATATTCCCAATAATAGATGTATTTTCACAAGTATTAATAATATAGATAGATAATTGGTTAATTGATTCATTATTTGTGATGGTGATATTCCTGACTTTTCATTAATCCTACTGTTCTTTTCGAATATTGGCCAGTACAGTGGTTAAAATTTTGATTAATTTGGCTAGTATCAACGCAAATAAAATTATGACCAAAGTCATCAGAGTAAAATAGTTATTTGTGTAATTAGAGCGTAAATACACAAATAACTATTTTACTTTACGCTCGCCCTTTTGATAATTAAAACAGTTTTTTTGTATTATCTTAGGTTATAATAGGAGTGCTAGAATAATCGTCATTTTCGCTATTCATCATGATTAACCTAAAAAAGATCTACTGACTAGGGATGTTAAAAAATAATCGATTTTTATATACATCGATTATTATTTTCTTAAAATCGCAGTTTATAGTAATATTAATCGATTTTTAGTAAATCGATTTTATAAAATACGTGTTTAAATCGATTTTCGGAAACGGCTCGTATTATTCATTGACTATTTCTCAAAATGTTGACAACTTTTGACGATTATTGACCATTTCTCAAAATTTTAACAATTATTTACCATTTTTCAAAATTTTAACAATTATTGACCATTTTTAACCATTCTTAACAGTTTTTGACAATAATTGTCCATTTTTAACAGCTTTTAACAATAATTGACAATTTTCAACTATTTTTGATAGTTTTTAACCATTTTTCAAAATTTTAGACCATTTTTCGAAATTGTTGACCATTTTTAATAATTATTGACAATTTTTGACAATTTTTGACAATTATGGACCATTTTTCCAAATTCTTGACAATTATTGACCATATTTGAAAATTTTGGACAATTTTTCAAAAACGAACAATTTTTGACAATTATCAACTATTTTTCCAAATTTTGACAATTTTTAACAATAATTGTCCACTTATGACAGTTTTTGACAATTTTTGACAATTTTTGACCATTTTTGACCATTTTTGACCATTTTTGACCATTTTTGACCATTTTTGACCATTTTTGACCATTTTTGACCATTTTTGACCATTTTTGACCATTTTTGACCATTTTTGACCATTTTTGATAATTATTGACCATTTTTCAAAATTGTCCATTTTTGACAGTTTTTAACAATAATTGACAATTTTTAACCATTTTTCATAGTTTTTGACAATTTTTCAATATTTTAGACCATTTTTCGAAATTATTGACAATTTTTGATAATTATTGACAATTGTTGACAATTGTTGACAATTATGGACCATTTTTCCAAATTTTTGACAATTATTGACCATATTTCAAAATTTTTGACAATTTTTAACAATAATTGTCCATTTTTGACAATTTTTGACAATTATTGGCCATTTTTGACAATTTTTGACCAGTTTTCAGAATTTTTTACCATTTTTCAAAATTATTGACCATTTTTGATAGTTTTTGACAATTATCGACCATTTTTCAAAATTGTCCATTTTTGACAGTTTTCAACAATAATTGACAATTTTTAACAATTTTTGATAGTTTTTGACAATTGTTCAATATTTTAGATCATTGTTCAAAATTATTGACCATTTTTTATACTTATTGACAATTGTTGACAATTATGGACCATTTTTCCAAATTTTTGACAATTATCAACTATTTTCCAAAATTTTGAAAATTTTTAACAATAATTGTCCATTTTTGACAATTTTTGATAGGTTTTGACAATCTTTGGCCATTTTTGACAATTTTTTCAAAATTTTTGACAATTTTTTAAAATTTTTAACCATTTTTAAAAATTTTGACCATTTTTCAAAATTTGTTGATAGTTTTTGACAATTATCGACTATTTTTCAAAATTGTCCATTTTTGACAGTTTTTAACCATTTTTGATAGTTTTTGATCATTTTTGACAATTTTTCAATATTTTAGACCATTTTTCAAAACTATTTTTGATAATTATTGACAATTGTTGACAATTATGGGCCATTTTTTCAAATTTTTGACCATTTTTGACAATTATCAACTATTTTTTAAAATTATGACAATTTTTTTCCATTTTTGACAGTTTTTGACAATTTTTGACCATCTTTGATAGTTTGTCACAATTATTGGCCATTTTTGAGAATTTTTCAAAAATGTTAACAATTTTTCAAAATTTTTGACCATTTTTCAAAATTATTGACCATTTTTGATAGTTTTTAACATTTATCGACCATTTTTCAAAATTTTGACAATTATTGACAATTATTGACCATTTTTGACAAAAATTGTCCGTTTTTAACAGTTTTTGACAACAATATTTCAAAATTTTCGACAATTTTCATATAATTTTATTTGATTTCTAATCTGATAAATTGTTCATTATTCACCAATTGAGTTAATTCGGAGGCGTGGTTTGATTAAATAAGCGAGCGAAAAAGATTCCTTTTTTGCCCTAGAGCGTAAAGCTACAATCCTCGGCATCTGTCGACTTTACGTTTTCATTTTTGAATATAGTACATAATAAGTCATTTTACGCGACTGTAGAAAAATTTAATTTCATTAAATTATATAGCGAAAACGCGAAAAATTAATATACATGGGTCTGTGGAAGATTTTATGGCTATTTTGTAGAAAGTTGTTTATCGATAAGTATGTCCTAGAACTCTTTTTAGCTTCATTTGGCTTGAAATATGTTATGTTAAATTGCCAGAGTCTATTTTGTGGAATTGATAAAAGTTGAGTTCTTAAAACTTTCACATTCATATTTTTTTCTATGAAATCGTCATTTCTTGGTTTTCAGACCATAATTTCATCCACATAATTAAAATTCAGTATATTATCATCTATTCGAATATGGTATGACTAAACATAATATTTAATTCGTAAAATTGAAGCTGAACATTTGACTTGTCCTACGAACTCATGGAATCTCCAGCTTATTATCATTCACAATAGTATCGATAATTATCACATCACTAGTTATGGTAAATTTGACAATATAATTATATGTAGATGAATCAAATACTCATTACATTTAATTTCATAAATATGGTGGTGATTGCATGATGTATATCATTGTTCACACCTGTATAAATTAAATATTCTTTATTTCGTTTTAAACTTTAAACACTTCTACTAAACAAAAAAAATCTGAGTCACTGGAATTACCATTCTAAGTGACGTTAAAATTCCAAATTCCAAATTTAATTGTAACTAATTCATTTCAAATTACTTTTAATCAATAACAATATATAGTCTAATCAACAAGTTGAAAAATAGAGATACTGTAAATATGTGTAATAGCTCATTATCAGAGAGGAGGAATCTTCCAATAAAAAATTGTCAACTCACGGAACTTTATCTTTATTATTTATAATTTTAATTCATCGCTGAAAAAAGGTCTCCGCGAGTAATTTTGGGTATGCGTATATACGCCTCGTCAAAATCAAACATTATTTTAGGATATTAATTGTTAATTTAAAAATGAGAAAAAATCATGGTGTTTTCTGAAAAAATTATTAAAGTTAATTATCCAATATGTTAGGCAATTGTTAATCAACAACTTCCTTGAATTTACTGTTTGGACCCTTACTTTGTGGAGTGTACTCATATTACTGTTATAAATGAAACTAACTATTTAATTAAAAAATATGACATATCATCATCAGAATGACAGAAATTACAACCTGATGTATCTTGTGATTGACTTAATATATATGAATAGAAAAAATAAGATATTGAAGCTTAGGTATTATTAGCTCTATGGGGATATCCTGGATATCTCTTCCAATGGGCTAATAATACCTAAGCTTTAATATTTGTACTATCAATCGCGCGGAGCGCGCATATAGCTTGATCAATGCATGAAAGACTTTCTGCCGTATAATCGGAGCCGAAACCACGTATACTTTCGACCGAGGTAGTGAGAATTTTTTTTAAAACTTTGTTTGTTGATTAGACTATTAGTAAACAAATGAACAATTTATTTGTTGCAACCTTTACTACGTGGAATCTTTCTATAATTTATCGAATAAAATTAATGAATAACAAACTTCACAACAGACTATCTTTATTTATTTATTTATTTATGATATTCGAGCATGTTTTGTAGGTACTTGTAGAATATTATCTCATTGTTGATGCTTACAATTAAAACCTACTCTATTACGCAGTAATAGCGACAATGTTTGATTTATTTTTTATCAATACAAAATGATTTTTTATCAACCTAAATATTATAATTTCATAATTAATGATGAAAAATAGTTATTTACGTGTCAAGCTCGGAAAGTGATACTTTCCAGGGCGAGCATGCAAGTTTCAGGGCGACGCCGAAGGCTGAGCCTTGAAAGCATGCGAGCCCTGTAAATACACTTTCCGAGTGTGGCGCGTACAATATTTTTTGTGCATCCACCAATAATTTGACAATAATGTAGGAACAGAATATTTATTACTCAAAATGTATAACAAAACTTAACTCACTATTATTAATATTATTATTATTATTAATATTTATATTGAATGTGCAGTTATGCCAAAGTACAATTATTAAACGTTGATGTTCTGGTCAATTTAGGAATCATAATATTTGTGTATAATGATTGGTTTTGTGATATTTAACATATATATGTAAGGTTATATATTCCTTCCGGAACAGTAACCACCAATATTTGGCTCTTTGGGTCTTTGTTGTCTATGTTTATTTATACTTCCATGTATTTTGTTTTTTCCTCATTGATTTCCAGTCCCCTTCTTCTGGATTCTGTTACAATCGTTTGCAGCGTTTCTTGTAAACTTCTCTGGTCTCTCACAATTATGGCTACATCGTCCGCATATACCACTATTTGTACCGATTGACGACTGTTGACTGTTCTAGGTAAATTACATTTACTGATTATTCCGTCCATTACTACATAAAAAATTGCTGTTGAAAGCCCATCTCCTTGCCTCACTCCTGAGTTAATTTGGAACTCTTTCGATATACTTCCATTCGTCAGAACCACTGCTTTGGAATTTATCAACGTCATTTCCATAAACCTTATAATTTTCTTGGGTACCTGCATTTTGAGTTAGTATGTTTTAATCTCTTTAATTTAATTTAATAATGTAATTCCTCTATAGTTCGAGCATATTCTTGGATCACCCTTCTTTAAAATTGGTACTAACAACCCTTCATTCTATTCTTGCGGCATGATTTCGGTTTCCCATATCTGTACTATAAGTTTATAAGTTCCTTGCTCTAACATTTCAATAACGATGCCATCTGGACGCGCTGCTTTATCATGTTTTAGTTTATTTATTGCTTCCATAACTTCGTTTTCTGACGGAGCTGTTTGTCCCTCTTCATGTTGCTGTAGTTCGTTTTCCTCATCTTCCTAATTTTCTTCATTTACCTCCTCTGATCTTGTTAGTGTTTTTATGAAATACTTCTCCCATTCTTTTTTGTCTATATTTATCTTGCTAGGTTTTCTGTTCTGTTTCCTAATGTGTTGATATAGTTTCGCATTATTTTTATTTTCACTCTCCATTTTTTCCATTATTTGCTCGACCCATTTATTCTTTTTATTTTTGATGAGCACTTTTGATTCCTTTATTATTTCTTTGTATTTCTCGTGGTCTTGCTTTCTGGCTCTTCCTAGCCAATTAAGCCTGGCTGTTTTCATTTTAGCTACGATTTCTTCGCATTCTTCGTCATACCACTCATTTTTATTCATTCTATTTTCTCTTCCAATTACCTTCTCTGCTGCATTAATACTGTTTTTTTTAATTCGGTTTCATTTGCTATCAACTTCTGTACCCTCTTTGATTTTAGTTAATTGTGCTTCTATCTTCTCCTGATATCTCACTCGTTTTTCTCTTATGCTTTTTGTATTCCATCTTCTTCTTTTTATTAGTTTTTTTCATTTGCTCTATTTTTCCTACGTTTAGTTTTGTTATTACCAGTTTGTGGTCGGAATCTATATTTGCTCCTCTATATGACCTTACATCGTGAATAAGATTTTCTCTCTTTTTTGATACGGCAATATGATTTCTTCGAAAATTCTCTCTGGCTAGATGCTGGTATTTTGTCTTTAATGAAAATTTTGACATAAGAGCAGTTTTGTCACTTTTCCGAGCAGCTAAGTCAATTTTCCGATCTAGACCGGCAACGACGCACTTTCCGAGTTAAAAAATGATCGGAAAAACGTATTTTCTAAAGTGGCAGCATAAAAACATATTCTATTATGTAATTGTTTACCTCCCAAATATTTGATAACAAAATTAAGTAAGAAAATCCATTAAATTTTTATTTGTTGTCAGTTATCAATCATATCATTGTTATCTAGTTTCTTTTTAGACAGGGAACAATATAATCCTATAAAATGGTTGTTGTTAATGTTATCGTTCGTTTCAATGACTTGTTTAAGGTACCATAAATAACCTGGGATATATTAATCTATTTTAGCCATGCATAAATTACACTTTTTTGAAGAGCCCATTATGCGTGTGATTAGTGAACCGTCTGGTGTTTTATGGTCCAGAGAAATTAGGAACGCACTATAAGTGTGAATGTTTTGTTAAAACTCCAAATAGGCCTAGGTGCAATGTCCACGCATCGTTGGAACGTATTCCTAATCTAGGCTATCCACACGTGTTTGCAAATGAACATCGATTCGCTCCAATGATGAGCTTCAACTGAATCAAAGTCCATTTAAAAATCAGGAGGAGTAATTTCAAAAGTCTTACTCACACCACTAATAGTTACTTACTAGATTGGTTACTCAAAAGCATATTCCGAAAAAGTCGTGTTTAAAATCTATTAAATATGCCCGGAATCACTTGACGCGGAAACAAGCGTTAATCGACCTACGTAGTGTGAAATTGATATGGCTGTTCAAGTGAACCAGTAGCGATTAAATACGAACGTATTAATTATATATGTTCTATAAAAGTTCTATAAGTTTATAAAAGAAATTCCATACAAGGCGACACCGTAGTCAAGGCGTTGGTACCAAGGCAAAGACGCATGCGCAAGTGGATTAAATTATGAAAAATTAGATTGTGAAAATTTACCGCAAAATATTAATTTCCACCATTACAATTTCATGAAAAGATAAATTACTAAGGAACTTCCAATCTAATATATATACATGATGGCGTAAAGCCTACTCAACCTCAAATCGTTCTGCGGTTAGGGAAAAAAAAGTCCATAAATTAGGAAAAACCCCGATACCGGGTTACCCTCAATGTGGTCTTCTTCAAGAAGTTGTGGAGAAGTAGCAGCAAACTCCAGAAGACATCACTATCTATCTACCAGGTAGACTCCAAACATCCCGAAGTATATATCCGGAAGGTGTTAAGTATCCCCTGGCCCCACAGGTGAACCCTTAAAAATGGAAACAGGTATCAGCTAAAAACTGAGCCTATACAAGAACAAATTCTAGTTGTCGGACTACACATTCCCAACACCTCAACAAGTTAAGCTTGTCTCGGCCTATTCCCGAAGCAAAATTTTCCTTAGTGGATGGCAACCAACAAATCATGAACCAACAACAACATGTGGCACACCTCCAATTCCAAAACTTCAACGTTGGCGGTTTCCTTTAAATAGTGAGAAATACATAGTGATGCGAAATCAGAAAGTAGAGAAAATACAATCGTTTCAGTGCAATATATCCCCTATAAGGGTTTATGAAAACGGCTTCCAGAACAGGAGGGAATTCTCCAACAATACGAACTCCTGTAGAACAGCATACTAAACCGTATATTCCAGAACTAATTCAGAACGAGAGACTATAAAACCCAGCAGGGGATGACTACCCTAGTCATTAACAAAATTCAGATTCTCGTTCGATGCACTTTTGGAAACTATGCCATCTAGTAGGAGCACACAAAGGAAAGAAGGGTGACTGACACTTCCTCAACTTCAGTACAGAGTTCTACCATGGAGAAACCTACCCGAAACATACATCCGAACTACATGAGCGAGTTCCGCACAGATCAAGTCATAAAGTACTAAAATTCCCTCTATGAAAGTCAATACGCATTCGCGAGTAAAACAGCCTACATTTCTGAGATTTCTGAGTAGCATCGATCAAACGCTCTAACAATTCCAAAAAACGGAGCGACAACATTTGTCTATGGACTCGTACAGTCACAGAGCAAACGCTCTATCTCTGCCGACAACATCGGCGCGACAAACTAAGTTGTCTGTGGACTCTTTAAGTCACAGAGCAGATGCTTAACACAAATTACGACTACACTCCGCGTTACTACCTCACTACGAACGAACGTTTTTATCCAAGACACGACTGTCACCGCCAATTGTCAATGTCATCCAACAAATAATTCCACTTGTAAACATTGAACAGAAATAATAAAGTGCGTATTAAAAATTATTCAAATAAATTTGAGCAATTATAGTACCACAATGCCCCCCTGCCAACGTAAACGAAGCAAGATCAAACACTCGGATTTAACAGACAAAACACATGGCGACAAACAGAAAATATATTATGAGTAGAAAATATTCGAATGCCATCCTACACAGAAGATTTATAACTAGTATGTCTTTACTCATGCCAAAATATGGTAGATAAATGAAGAAAATATACCTCTAACTCAAAAGTAAAGTACATCTCCTTAGATCAGTAAGTTTTATCAAACCGAATTACTACTTTAAATGTTTTAGACTTCAAGTGAAGGAGTCAGTAATTTATAACTGAACCCTAATAAACTTTAGCGTTTATCAAGCTGAAGCGGACAAAGTATTTGGACTACTGTGGCTGCACCCCAAAAGGTGATGTAATCAAAGCCAGAAAAAAATCAGTAGCCCCACGGTAACTAAAAACTATAGTAAAATCCACAAGAGAGAAAACCCCTTACTACCCTTAATGATGAATTATAACAAACAAAGAAAACAACTAACATGAATATACCTACGGACATTTACCAGATCGATGCTCGTTTTGTATCGTACGATCACAAAACTTACATTATTTACTCAACCTGGCGACAAAATATAAAATTGTTGTCATGATGTGAAGACAGATTTGGTTACAGCCTGCACCACTTCGCCGGAAGGATGATAGCAGAGTAATCCCTAAAACTCTGGGCTGACAGAAATTATTTAACTACTGAAGTCCTTTCGTAGTGAACAAATGATGTTAGAAACATAGAGACAAAATCCGTCAGGTAATTACTATATACAAATACTTAATATATACAATAGACGTAGTGACAAATTCACTCGTTACAAGGAATATAAACAAGTGAAGCATCATCAACGGTTTTCCCAATTTGTTTGTGGATTTACTATTGCTTTCTCAGCCATTGTTGGAAAAGACAGAACGAAACTTTTGAACTACCAATACCTCAACATGGCAGCTGCGCTTGCGCTCATCACATGTGGAAAATCCCTATTGCGAAAAGCTTTATAGCTAAATGAAAGGAGTAATCGTGAAAAAAGAACTACATTATGTATAGTTTGGCAAACTTATCTGAAGCTATGAACGTTTAACTATAAATAAGCCAAGTGCTGAGTATGTATTAGAATTATTTGGAAATAGACTTTTGATTATCAACATTACTAATAATTATTATACGTTAATGATTTTATGTGCTTGTTTCATTGGATTTTGTCTATTAAATTTCATTTTTTCAAATACTGAATGTATATATTGGGTTTCTTTCAATCAAGCAACGCCGTGCGAAAATCACATGACCTCGTACTCCGAACGAACACAATTGGTGAAGATCGGCCCGCTGCTATGCAACCACCTGACTTGCTATTGGTAAGAGCGTGCGTGTGTTATTTCTTCTCACTTCGACTATTGAGTGATATTGATAGTCGGCCTTGTTTCCTCACTCCTTACCGACACCGCGTAGCTTCAGATAGGTTTGCCAAACTATGATTTTTTATTATCTTTTTTATTTTTCAATTTGCGAACAACTTAATAAGTTAAGAATAAAAATATGTAACGACTGAATTTTGACGGCAATCAAAACTATCACGAACCAACCGGGGTGGGTTGAAATGCATGTTCACTAACTTCTTCCTCATGTATTGGATCCATTCAAACGAGCAATATTATGCAATACAGCAGTTGAAGTTATTGCTTTTCTTGTTGTATTCAATAATAATCTGCCTCCCCCCCCATGGTAGAGTCGAAAAACGCCTCTTTCATATATACCAAACTAGTTTCCTATTTTGGCATGATTCCATATTTATGCACTATTACATTTAATTTGAGCCGAATATACAGTCCTGAAAATATTGACTTGTTTATCCAACAAGGACGGTTTATGATATTTAATATTGTAAATGTAAATATTAAATATAACTAGATGGACATCTGGTTCAATTGAATATAAATAAGTTGAGAGAGAAAGAGTATGGGATCAGTTACGATAGTTCCCATAGTTGTAATTATGTTATGATTAAGTGGTAATTCTGATAGTGTAGTTAATATTGAGTTGAATAGTATCTAGTTAAAGCCCTCTTTGTACGTAAGTGATAATAAAAACCCAGTTAACCTACTTGAAGTTTCCTTTCACCAGTCAGATGTCCTGAGTCTATAATATGGTATGTAAGTTCTCGAAAAAAGATTAGGCTAAGTGGAAAGAAGTAAAGCCACATCACAAAAAAAATGTATCATGTATTTCATTTAAAAGCTATCAAATTTTTCTACCGGGTGCTTAAAAAAATCACCAAACCATGAAATGGATGGATGGACAAATTCACCAAGACCGAGACTAACGAAACATATCATAATCAAACAATAGGTATTTGGAGCTAATGGAATTGACAGACGAAGCCTTGTACAAATTCTGTCAATTAGAGGAAGAAACGGGATGAAACATACTGTCAGTGCCATACTGACAAATGTGCGGTTTTTTTCACTAGGCGACAAGAAGCCATTGGCAAAGAACTGAAAGATTCAGAAATATTCAGTCTGAAATCTGGTGGACTTCATTAAGAAAGTCGGGCCGACGAAAGTAATATAGAAAGAAGGAATATTTCTTAATACTCTGTCAAGTCAAAACGACTTGATTTATCATTAGGAGAGAGTTTGTCGAATTTTTGTTCGTTTGTTTTTCTCCTTTTCTGTCTAATAGGTTATTGCCTATCCAACTTTTCAGGTTTAAAAATCCTTTAATAATATTAATTTCTACCAAGTTATGAAATATCAGCGGGTGACATGATGTCAAAAAATTCTTTTGTCAAGTTCGTATTAAATTTGTTCTCTTGAACCAAAACGAATATCTTAAGATCACACTAGTCTGTTTCTCTCAGCACTCGGGTAAAATAATTATAATAGTTAGAGTGTAATATGTCTTGGAAGGGAAATACAATTACGAGATCTATTACACGTATTTCCACCTGAATTCCGCTCGTGGTAACTGAATTCATCCTCTATATGCAAATGTATCAACTGGCACATAAAGTACACACCTACATGCGTACAGTCGGCTTGGTCTGTTCTTCAAACAAAGACCCATCTACACACAAAAGCAGTGTCGTAGACGGGAAATAAGAAGGACCACCATTAACTCAACGATTATAAATAGGTAATTTGTGGGCTTTGTGGCCCGACGTATAGACGAAGAGCAAATTACAATAGGTGATGCAATTAAAGCAAAGTGTAATTAGAACGTAATTGTTCAGTACAAGCTTACGTCGACATGTCTACGGAAAGACAATTAGACAGAAACATACATATTATTACACCTGTAAATTCACATGAATGCACTTCTACATTAATATTCTTGCTGACGATTGATAATAATAAGAGTAGAGATCTCAAAGTTTGTTAATTAATCTTAATACATATTTCGAATCAGTTTCATCACATCTCCATCTGTCTCCTTTGGTGCTCTCCTTCATTTTCCTCTTTATTCCTCGTGACTTCGGTAATGAAACTCTCCCCAACATTCTAATTCCCTATTGACTCAGTCATCCAGCCTGTAATATTGTCGGGTGATGGACGGTGTCCGACATTCCTCTGTAATGGATGCGTCTCCAATGGATACGTTGGTAGACTAGGGGTGTGGAAAGGCCTCTGAATCGGTGGTGTTGCGGGTCACTTGGAGGATCATCTCAAGGGAATGAAACAACTACTTCTAGCACTGGGATAGGTTTGATTTATTTACTATAATACATTACACTACTTACTAAGGCTAATGATATACATAAGTACCTAGCCGTTTAGCATACTTATATTTAATGGTTAAAGATTACTGATCTCTGACCATTCGACTAAATAGAATGTTCTTCATGATTTATTCTAAATTAACTTCTATAGTAAATATTGAATGCATATTAATATAACCAGTCAAGTTCAAATAAATCAAATAACATATTACTGTTTTGTCTTACTTCACGCTTTGAACTTGACTTTCTATTCAATAACCTTCTTAATTTATATTTATATAATAATGAAATGTTCGAACGTTTTGTTAAAATAAGATCAAGGGAATTTAATTCTTATTTTAAATATTTATTATTATATTGGGCCAAAAGGCATCAGACCTCCAAAAACTACGTCTGTGGTCATTCCACCTGGCGCATTTGAAAACTGTGTGCTCCACGCCGTCTGTTTCCCCACAATAGATGCAGTTATCATCGGGTGTCTTCCCAATCTTGTGCGTGTACTTCCTGAAACTACCGTGCCCGCAGAGAAACTGGGTCGCTCCTCCGAAATTCACACTAATTCCATCTTACCACATCTGGAATTAATCGCTTCGTAAATTGGCCCGTGGAGGTCCAAAGTTGCCACCTGTTTTACCACTCCTCCAATGTCCTCCGTCTCACGGTGTTTCTTATGTCGTTATTAACTACCGGGTGCAGTTTCATTCTTGCCCTCTGCTCAATCATGATGTCTATTGGTGGGATGCCTCCAAGGAGACAGTTCTGTACGTACAAATGATTCTGATAACGAAGGCCATTTGCGTCGACAACAGTATACTTCTATATTTCTTTATCCGGATCACACCTTTCCAAAATATTACACCTGCGATGAAATCATATTCTTTGAGGTCCACATGATCAACTGTATTTAGATCTATCGATAAATTTGACAAGATCTTCTGCTGTTCTCAAATTCAATAAGTGAACCCAAATTATGCAGGCGAATTGCCACTAAAAAATATAAATATGTAGAATTCCCAGAAATGTTCTTTTATTCATCCAAAAAGTCAGCGAATGTTCAAAGATTCCTAGTTGCAAGCTTCTTAATTTTTTTATTAAGTTTGTTCGTAGAGAGTCCTCCATTCTAGAGATTTTGCATTAAATATTTTAAAGTGTTATATAAATTATTTACCAACAAAGCTTCTCTTTCGTCGTAACATGGGATAGTAAACTATTTGGAAATGCAACTCCAAATGCACTGTTTACAAATTTAAAACAGCCTGAAACTATAAGTGCAGCGAACATTTTCCTGTGTTGTCGAAAACAGAAAATTTCCCCTAAGTAAAATCTCAACGTTTAATAGATGAACACTGAAGATATTTATTTTCGACCACACAGTGACTACTACTCGTTTGTTCCGAATAGAATAATCGTGCATATTGGAAAGACAAATTTATTTCAAAAAGATCATATTCAACACTTAACACACAGTTTCAAACCTCAATTAAATTTAATCTTTAGATTAACAGAAAAAAAAATGGAAACAAAAAATTAATAAAACTATGCAACTTATAATGCAGATACGTCACTAGTTTAAATGTGAAGTTGTCGATAGTCTTTCTTTGCTGTTCCATGTTTCATCTTCTTCTTCTTTTTCCTTAATTGGGATGGTTGAGCTTGTTCAGGATAAAAGTGTTGACATCTGACAGCTCTCACTCTGTTGTTTACCTTGTTCAATTTGATTTTGAAGCATTTTATTAATAAAAGGTATAAAGCTTAAACTCGAACTAAACAAAAATTCAAACCAAGATAAAACCTCATGCGAATTAAGACAACTCACTGTCAATCTATCCTAATCTTCTTCTTTCTCTTCTTTTTTAAAAATGAAAACAACAAATTAATAAAACTATGCAACTTATAATGGAGATGCACTAGTTTAAATGTGAAGTTGTCGATAGTCTTCCTTTGCTGTTCCACGTTTCAGCTTCTTCTTCTTTCTCCTTAATTGGGTTGGTTGAGCTTGTTCAGCATAAAAGTGTTGACATCTGACAGCTATCACTCTATTGTTTACCTTGTTCAATTTGATTTTGAAGCATTTTAATAATAAAAGGTATAAAGCTTATGCGAATGCAGAATGCGAATGCAGATAACTCACAGTCAATCTAACCTGTACTTCTTCTTTCTCTTCTTTTTTAAAAATGAAAACAAAAAAATTAATAAAACTGTGCTAGTTTGAATGTGAAGTTGTCGATAGTCTCCCTTTGCTGTTCCATGTTTCAGCTTCTTCTTTTTTTTTCCTAATTGGGATGGTTGAGCTTGTTCAGGATAAAAGTGTTGACATCTGACAGCTATCACTCTGTTGTTTACCTTGTTCAATTTGATTTTGAAGCATTTTATTAATAAAAGGTATAAAGCTTAAACTCGAACTAATCAAAAAATTAAACCAAGATTAAACCCCATGCGAATTCAGACAACTCACTGTCAATCTAACCCAAACTTCTTCTTTCTCTTCTTTTTTAAAAATGAAAACAAAAAATTAATAAAACTGTAACTTATAATGCAGATGCACTAGTTTAAATGTGAAGTTGTCGATAGTCTTCCTTTGCTGTTCCATGTTTCAGCTTCTCCTTCTTTTTCCTTATTTGGGATGGAATTTTATTAATAAAAGGTATAAAGCTTAAACTCGAACTAATCAAAAATTTAAACCAAGATAAAACCTCATGCGAATGCAGACAACTCACTGTCAATCTAATCTAAACTTTTTCTTTCTCTTCTTCTCTCATGATTATTTTGTTTCATGTCAAAATATGTGAAAAAATTGCAAAAATCTAGTACGTTTGAATTTTAAGACAGTGGATAAGAAGGTATTATCAGGTAGATCTATAGTCCAGCGGAGTAGTAGTCACTATTATTTTAATTCGCTGCGTCTCGCTGTTTTCCATAATTACTGACTATTTATTTCCACAGATAAAGCAAGCGCAGTGGAAAATGCAAATCAGTGGAACGTTAATTGGAAATAAAGATCCGCAGTTAATATATACGAATACGTAAATGGAAATCTAAATTGGTACTTTTTTTAATTCTCTTATTTTTTTGAATTCGCACTTCTGAATTCAATTGAATTTAGTGAGGGGGTATGTTATTGACTGCAACAAATGTTGAACGTATTTTTTTCTTTTTTTCCAAATTAACTATTGCTTCCGCATGTGTCTTTACCAAAATAAAATTCTGATCTGGATTTTTCTTCTGATCAGTTTGCCTTTTGGCCCAATATAATAATATAACAATAATATTTAAATAAGAATTAAATTCCCTTGAAACTAATTTCAATAAATCATTAGAACGTTATATAAATATAAATATTACATAAATGAAGAGTAAGAAGGTTGACAGGTACGAAGTCAAGTTCAGAGCGTGAAATAAACATGAAAAGTATTATTTAATATTTACTTATGGTGAACTTGACTTGTAGTACAGTAGTTTAATAAATAGAACGTATCCCACTGACAGAAGTGTTTTATTCCCTTAAGAAGACCCTCCGAGTAACCAGCAACACCACCAATTAAGAGGACTATCCACACCTTTAAACCGCCAACTTTACATTGGCGACCCAACCTTTACAACAGGTTTGCTCGTTAGTTTAATTCCTATAGGAAGCAATAGGAGAAGGGTAGAGAGGATGGCAGATGCTTTGGATGTGGGATAAAGGGCCATAAAGTAGCAGGGTGTAAGGTGAAGGGAGTCAAGGAGAGGAGTAAGAGCGAGGATCACATGGTCACAGACTGTCGGCAGGCCTTCCTTTGTAGGATATGTGGGGAAAGGGGACGCAAGCCAGGAAGAATATGAGCGGGAGTGAATGCGAGGATTAGGCCATTCCTGCGGGTGCAGAGAGGGATATTGCTGAGGGTGGTGCAGGGGTACAGGACCGTGGGTGGGCTGGCAGCAGCGGTGCTGGCAAGGACCTACCCATTGGACGTGCAGGGGTGCGACCAGAGAGGAAGTACAGGAATGGATGGAGGAGGAAATGGAGAGAAGGTGGGAGGAGTATGAGGGCGCGCTAAAAGGAGCGATTGGGAATAGGAGAGATTGGATGGACTGGAAATTCGGGGAGGAACTACTTCTTGACACAGGTGTTCACTGGACATGGGTCGAGAGTAGGGAACCTCCACAAGATTGGAAAAAGAGAGACTGGACTGTGCGAGAGGTGTGAAGTGGAGGATGATGTGGGGTATGTGTTCAGATGCTGGAGTAACAAGGAAGTACTGAAGAAGTTGGAGAGGAAACTAGGGGTGGCGGAGGTTTTCCAAATTTTTGGAAGATATTCAAAAAATACCGCGCGCCAGTATCCCAGTATCTCCTTAATGTAAATTTGAACTATACATATTTGCAGACGACCTTAAATACACACAGGAGGCTTATATATACTGTATATGGACATAACGGGACCTTAAAATGGTCAATACGGCAAAGTATTAAGTGTTGTCTAAATGTGCCATTATAGCATTTCATTACGAACGTTTACCAAACCAAAGTAGGCAGATTTTCTATTATTTTCGGTAACGCTTCGAATCTCACATCACCGTTTTAATTGATCCTTTTACTCCTCTATAATATGGTAATCTAAATATGAATACGAACAAACGTAATTTAATAATAAATTGTTTTTCTCTATATGAATTTTTTTGTTACAGATTCTGAGAAGCTTCAAACTCAACAATATTCAATAGATCACACAAGCTAGAATGGACCTTTTCAAATTGAAGGTAAGTTTTTGAATTAATTTGCAAAACGAAATGTTTGCTGTAGGTTGACTGCATTGAATAATTATTCGTTAGAAATTTACAATTTTTCAATACAAAATTGAAAATTCTATCTATCGTTTAAAACACTAGATGAAAATTGGAAATATACTTGATGACATTCGCATGATAAAGAAAATCGACTAACCTTAATTTTGTTAAACTTAACAATAAGTATTACTAGGCCGGAAGAGACCATGTATTATCGCAAAACAAGAAGTAATTATAAAGGACAACGTTTTAAAGCTGTTCAGTGATCTGGGTATACTTTTTTAAGCATACTACGATCTATTGTGTAACGAGTATCTATAAAGGTGAGTATCCACTAGGCGGATGGGGCCGGGTCGCATCGCATTGAAACAATTACGATTGTTAACGACGGATTGAGACGGCCGGATGCGAGCAGAGTCCTTATCCATGGATAGTTCTGACAAGGAACCTTTTTAAGGAAGAAGAAGGGCGAACTTAGGAGCAGAAACTTTACTTTATTTTATCTTCAATCAATAATTCTCCAATTATTTTGGAAATTATAATAACACATCGCTCGTTATACAAATTTCCACCATTGCGTTCACTGGAAGCGGACGAGTCCGGGACTCGTTGCAGCGATAGCATAAATCCACTTGGCCAACAATTCAACAGCCCCTTCCATCAAGTCCACTTCCCCAGACTCCCCAATTGAGTGCTGAAAATTGGTGTGAGGTTAGTGCCACGTTAGTGTCGGTTAGTACCGTATCTATTTTCGTTAGTGCTACCCCCTGTTACGTGGTACTGTTATGGGGACTGGGAAAATGCTAGCCCCTCCCAAATGCCGTCAGTGGGTTGAAATTGGCTGTATCGTTAGTGCTGATAAGTGTCGTACTGATTTTCGTTAGTGCCGGCCCCCTTTAAGGGGGAGCTTTGAGGTGCTGGAGAAATGCTAGCACCCCCTTTGAAGATAGAGGGTTCAAATTTGCTGTGTGGTTAGTGCTACGTTAATGCTGTTTAGTGCCGTATTTTGTTTCGTTAGTGCTGGCCCCCTGAGGGGGGAGGGAAAGAAGCAGTTTTTTTTTTCGCGTAGATCAATATATATTATGCCTCGTAAGTGTAATCTATTTTTTCGACATGAAGACAACCAATGTTGCGAATGTGAGTCAACGCTCTATGGAGTATTGTTCAGGAGCCTCCGCACCTAACACTTTTCAACTAGTTATTCGCTTGAAAAACAGCGGTTCGCAATTCCACCAGCGGAAAAGAGTATTAGGTACCTGCTTCCTTTCTTTCGTCACTTTTTTCGAACTGATGGATGTGTTTTTATAAATCATTTTTTTCGGAAAAGGAAGGCAACGAAATCGGCTCCGGGGGATAGCATTTCTCCAGCCTCCCCAACCACCCCCCTCAAAGGGGGCCGGCACTAACGAAAATCAGTTCAGCACTAAACAGCACTAACGTAGCAATAACGAACAGCAAATTTCAAGCCGCTAACGGCATGTGGGGGGTTAGCATTTTCCCCGTAACAGGAGAAAATAGATACAGCACTAACCGATACTAACGTAGCACTAACCTCACACCAATTTTCAGCACCCTACCTTCAATTGGGGTGGCTGGGAAGTGGACCTCGTTCCATCGCGCACCGTGCAACTCTACAACCAATGAACGCAGTCACATTTTAATCTATAATAGGCGGATTTTTGCGATACGATGCGACCCGGCCCGATCCGCCTAGTGGACGCTTATCTTTAGACTTTTTCGAGGCAAATGGAAGAGTGATCAAGAAAGATTCACTTTTTACAAATGGATGGATATCCAGAATGCGAGTGACAATATCTATGTCGCTTTAACGAAAATAGGTTATTGCAATAAAAGCTCGATACTGATAAAAGTATACTTCCCCTGCTGTCAATCAAAGTAACTAGCACTCAATTTGCGAGAATTATTTACCTCGAAGGAGTATTCATACGTTTTAAGGTCGGGAACACACATAACCACACCTTATCCGATCTAAATGTCGACAGAGTGTTGTGGAAGAAGAGGGCCAAGTTAAAGTGCTCGGTGATGTCTGAAATAATGTAATTACATAATATTGGGCTATTCTTTCTCCGAGTGATGATAAACACTCGGATCAGGTACGGTGCGGTTGAGTGTGTCCCTCCCTTTAATGTTGAAAAATTTGGAAGGGATGTTTTATGTAATATCAAATAAATGACGCATATTTTTGGAAAGGGAATTTTCGAAAATTTCAAACTAAAAAGTCATAAAACGCGAAGAAAAGTTTGTAAATGCAACCACAGAACAATTACAATCAAAAGACTGTCCGCTTCATTTGAAAATTTGGCTTCGCAAATGTAGTGATGATAGTATATTCAGTCCTATTCTGTAACAGCCCATTCAGATGGACAAAAATACCGAAGGAAATAGTGTCTCTTTGGTTTTTTGTGTTTAACTTATTTCATTATAAAATGAACCAAAATGAACTCGACGACAATAAATTAGAAGTAATGAAGTGTTATTAATTTGTCTGAATTATAATTATTTTTTTCTATATCTACCTTCGTAATGTGTAAAAATTCTAGTACTATGGTTTTCGTATCCAAAGGTTTTCCTTTAATGAAGTTGCAATTCTCGTATTTTAATATGTCCTCAATGCATGTTTTAAGTAGACTCTTGATAAATATGGAACCATTCATTTTTTTCTGGTATTCCATATTGAACAGAAAATGAAATTGATTTATTGAAGTCTTGAATACTTATAGGCACATAGAATTCCTAATGAGTAGTTTTCCATCACTATTACTGTGAAAACATACAACTTTTGGAATATACTGTGCTGAAAGTTCAACTTTTTGTCATCAGTAAATGGTCGTGTTTTCGAACGAGAAGTTCAGTAGAGGTGCTGGTTTACGGTAAATACCGGTGAGTTTCTCAAATTTTTCTTGAAATCTTCTATTGTAATTCATATAGTCGTTCAAAAATATCTATACCCTATATAGTCCATTATACAGATTGCGGAAAATCTTAGCTCGACATACGATTTACACAAGTACGACAAGGATAATATGAACAACACTACTTGAAGAAGAGAGAAGAATTCTTCGCACACGCCCATCTGTGATGGGCTCTCTCTCTTTCAAGTAGTGTTGTTCATATTATCCTTGTCGTACTTGTGTAAATCGTATGTCGAGCTAAGATTTTTGGCAATCTTTATTTTCAGAATATGTGTTCGTTTATGGCACAACTTTAAACAAATGTTGAAAATTCTATCTTCTATACTGCTCCTCCGAACAACTGATATTAAATCTAAAAATAATAATACAAAGTTTTTCTCTGCCCAGAAAAAAATTTAATTATTG
Source organism: Lochmaea crataegi (assembly GCA_947563755.1). Taxonomy (NCBI): domain Eukaryota; kingdom Metazoa; phylum Arthropoda; class Insecta; order Coleoptera; family Chrysomelidae; genus Lochmaea; species Lochmaea crataegi. The sequence goes on along the minus strand of OX387429.1, from coordinate 13,084,660 downwards.
ATTGTGTATACCTACTAAGGATTAGTATTTCACGAGACGGATCCAGTTAAATTCCTTGGGAAATAATGTTATTTTCAGTAATAAAGCATAGCGAAAACGTTTTCACCAGATGTAAATGGCTGCTTCTGGCTTACACGACTCGACTATAAATCGTCAACAAATAACCCTAAAAAACGACACAACCGCCTATAAAATCGGGAACATTTATTTACGAAATAAATCGAGAGCACTGAAATGCAAAGCTTCATTACTAATATTCCGCCGTATCGACAAAAGACTATTTTTTCGGAGCCTGTCAAAACTCGAAAATTTATTGTAATCGCTTATTGCGAAAACGTCAGCCGCAGATACGACCCAAGTTTTATTAAAATTTCTCTGCTAGTTATATGCTGAGTGGAAATGTCATTCGTGGCACTTTTACAAAAATCGAAGAAAATAATATATCTCTTGCTACAATTGATAAAAAAAACTATACTACTCCACTTTCTAGTTCTCAAAAGAAAATATTTTCAAAACGTATACCACGTTGTACCAATTCTGTATATCAACTGTTTTGGTAGTTGTCCCGCTTTTTATACTTTTTACCTGTTCCAGACAGTTCTCGACTTTTCGATGACAGTTCTAGATAATTCTAGATGCATGTCTTCTTCTTTTTCATTATGGACCTCTACATATCCTCAGTACAGGTCCGACGTAACAGTATTTTAGTTCGGAAAGTTGCTTATTTAACTAATCAAGTCTTAGTTCAAGTGATCCCACTTGTGGATATACGATTGCCTTAAGCAGAGTTAGAATATTTTTCCTGCTTTAACTGGGGAAATTGTTTCCCAATTAAGGAAATAGAAGAAGAAGAACGCTACATAACTACACTACTTTTGTCGATGACAGGTAACGCGATGACAGGTGACGGTTACACCACGAGCTCATAGGTTTTACCCCTTCCGAAAGTTGTTTAACGCTGCTATAGCCCGTTCAGTATTAAAACCGTTGCACGTAACATCTGTCATAACTGGACGATGTTGCCAAGCCCTTGAAATAGTATGAGAATCTAGTATATGTCAAATGAAGTTTTCACCTCAGTAATAAAAACATCGACTGTAGTTTCAGTGACATAATTTTTACAAAATATCATACTACAATTTCATCTGTTCACAGTTTACATCAAGTATACTGTAAAATCTATTGTAATTTAAGCAATTGCCGTTATGCTTATAGTTAGTAGTAGTTATAGCTATAGTTATAGCTAAAATTGACAAACTTTCTTCATGTGATGATGAATATTTTGGGGGTTGATTAACAACGAACCAACTGCAATAATTACGAGCCACTAAGTTTTAATTCCCAACTACATTTGTCAGTAGCTGACCTAATAAGCTATTATTAATCAACTTATAAACTGAACATTCGCTATATAACCATAGAGCTATAGATTATTCCGTTACTCTTAACAACTACTCAACGAAATTTTGTTAAAAAAAAGACATACCATATATCCTTATCCATTTTGATTCATTGAAGATCAGTTTTCGTGTTGCACTACTTACTATAGGCGAAATTTAATGTGCATCGCTTCGACTTTTCTATCCAGGGTGTTTTGGTTTTCAGTGTGAATGTTTCTAAAATTACGTTATTCTTAAAGAATGTTACGAAATCATGAAAATTATTACATAATGGGTGTAAGCGTTATTCTGGATTTACTGAGAGTCCGCCTTCTCATTGCCATCCATGCCGGAATGGCCAGGGATCCAGACCAGCTATTGAGTTCTCATATTGAGGAGAGTATTTTTTGGCAGTCTAAAACCAGTTTCGACGACTAGTTTAACTAGAGGAATTTTAATTAGCTATAATGGTTGTATAATTACCTCTTTAAAGTACTTCTCTCTAACTCTTTGTAAGTTCTCACAGAAGTAGAGTATGTGAATAGGTGTTTCATCCATCAGTTCACATTTTCTGCACATAGGCTGACTGACTTTGCCCATTTTGTGAGATGTTTCTTAAGGGTACCAGCTCGGTAACTGTCTTCAAATGTCTCTTGCTCAGTTCAATAACCTGGTTGAGAGTACCTTGTCTTCTCTGTACAGTAAACTCTTCGTATGAAGGTGACCTCCAGTTGAATTGGTGAACGGTTCCGGACCTTTTGAGCTTTCTTCAGCTAACTGGTCCGCCAATTCATTATTCGAAATCCCCTTGCACCGATACTGGAGAATTTGTGTCTCTTGCCAGCCTATTATATAATTTCCCTCGGTTTTTCACCAGTCTGGACTAAGTAGTTGGATTACTGATAGCTTTGAGCAGAGACTGGCTGTCAGTAAATATTTTAATTTTCTGTACAATATATCCTCTTCTGACGTTTTAGTTTCTGTTTGAAATACACACGTATATAGACCAAGGCTCTTTCCAGGTCCGTCTATACCAGTCTCAGTGTCATGTTTTGTTTTAGAACCATCGCCGAACCAGTTGATGTCTCCAGGATCACCTGTTCCCATGATGGGATAGTGATATTCACACTCTATTGTCATACTATCCAAACTCATCTGAAATTTGGGTTCATCTAGTATTGTGCCAATTTTAATAGTATATCCTTCTTAAACATTGTTCGGCGTCCATATGACCCTCGATTTCAGCATTAGGTTCGCCATTATTGCCTCCGCCCTAACAAAAAGTTCCAGATGTGAAAGGCCAATAAAGGCTTCAATTTCTTTTTATTACCCCGGTAATAACAAGGAGAGCAGTTAATATAGTCACTGCAGAAGACACTTCTGTCCTCTCCACTAGACTATCGTTCCGTAGGTGATCGTTGACTATTGTATTATTTTTATTATTATTTAATTGCATTTTTTAAAAATAGTTTGTTGTCCTGTGTCAAATAAGCTGTGAGTAATTTGGTTTTCGAAATAATTAAGTTGAAAATGATGTTTTGATGACGTGAACTAAATTCTAATTTTCCCTGTAAGTCACGTTCTTATCTTATATCCAGATTTACCATGCAATTAAGATTTGTTTTTGAAATACCAGCTACAAGTAAACCGGAATTTTTGCATCTGTTAGATGAAGAACTTTTTGTTAATTAACGTATATAATGGTAGAACAATGGCGCAGAGGCGATTGTAAAAGCTTATTCAAATGTAAATCCTGCATTTAATAAACCTATTTACTTCGTTTGGGAATTTCTTTGTGCAGAATTTTCATTTGACTGCAAAATCCATGTAGGTTATTACTGTTTTAAATAATATTTTTTTCTGTTAGATACTTTGCATTGATAACTGTTTCACCATTGAAGTAATAATATTTGAATATAATTTTATAACATAACATTTAAACAGGGTGTTAAAGATTAACCGTCAATTAGAAGGATAGAGATATGCTTTATTGTCTTGAAAATTTTTACATGGACAAAGCGATACAATTCAAAATATAGAAAAAATATGTAATCCACAACAAAATTGAAAAAATTAAAAATGCCAACTATATAACTATATATAATTTAAAGTCGGCCGTCACGGGACGCCCGGCAGTTGTAAAACATAATAATAATTATTATTATTGCTGAGATTTTTGCCGCAATTAAAAAATGAATGGTTTAAATTTTTTATATAAATTTGAAAACATTGGTCCTATAAAAAATGTTTTATATACAAATCGATGGTGTTTTGCCAAAAGGGCGAATACGCCATTTTCATGTTTTAAGAAAATCGAGAAAAACTGTTTCCATATGTTTTACTAAAGTAACGTAAAAAGTGATGGTTTTATGTTATCAAATATTTATTATTACGACAAAACAGACAAAAAAATTCTAAAATATAAAATTAGTGAGTTAATATCCGTATTTTTGTGCACATTTGCCTTTTCTCCAGGCATATTTTATAGAGATATGCCCTTCAATGGCCCTTCTCATAACTAGGTCCTGTTGCATTGTGTCTGTTGTTTCTGGAAAGATAATATCCATGTTAGAAATATCCAATAAAGGCTCAGTATTTTCTGCCAAATATACATCCCCGAGCTTTAAATTATGATCATCTTTCAAGGGTAGTTCGGCCTGAAATCATTCAAAATCCTACAGGTTATTTATGTTATTTTTTTTATTTTACAGTTTTGCTTATTTTTTGAATTTGATTTACATGGGAGTCAGCCAGTGTATCCGAAACTATTTTCTTACGTTAGGATGGAGCGAGGGGGGTTGCGCAGCAAAAAATCTGACCGTTACGTTATGTTACATGCGGTATAGTCGGTAATAGGTCTGGCGCTGGGGGATCGCGCAGCGAAAAGTCTGACCGTTATGTTATGTTATGTTATGTTTTTGTTAATTGAAGTTCCATTTAGAATAAAATAAATTCTTATAATAATATGTGTGTATTTATTTATTGATTCAATCAGTCAATTAAAAATATTTATAAAAATATTAAAAATATCATACAACATTAAAAAGAACTAAAGTTCCCACCGTGTGTCCCGCGACACGTTCTACTTTTTTACTATTTTTTAAACTCGTGTTAAAAAACGCTGTTTCCTGGTCTTGTTGCACAATATACTATTTTCTACGTCCACTACTGAAAATGACACTGTTTCAAACTCACCTCTTCATTTTTTCCAATGTTGATTGGATTATTTTCTTCGTTTGAAGTTGTTATAATGGCCCCCGAACCACCGGAACTCGGCTATCTTCAACCTGTGGACTGTCAGCTATTCTTGATATATGAGGTGCCAAATTTATATCACTTTAGTACTTTAATCATTTTATTATCACCTTGTATAACTAAATTTAATATTCTTTTAGCTCTATTAGACATAATTTTAAGATATTTTGACAGTAGCCAATTTCTTAGACACCGACATTTATATAAAATAAGTGAGGTTATAATTTGCATTGAAAAACAATACACGTTCACCCTTTTGCCTATTAGTAGTGTTGCACATTCGTCCCTTTGGCTCTCTGGCTACGGCATGTTCGCTATGAATAATAATTGTTTTTTTGCTATAATTTCTTTATTTTTATCGTAACACGTTCGCCTTTTTGCCAAAAAGACCAGAGAGTTAGCACTTATGGTATGGTGCATAAAACTCAAAATCGCACATTTGGCGTATTCGCCCTTTTGGCAAAACACTATCGAAATGTCACAATAAATCAAATAAAAAAAATTATCACCGCGACCCGGATTCGAAAGACATAATAATTTTTTATCAAACAATCTGTTGTATTTAGAGCGTATGATGTATGTCAAAATTAAATAAATGACGTTTAACATAACGCAAAATAAAATAGTATATTAACAGATAACTTACTAACCTTTAGTTGGAATCGTTAGATTGTGTTTCATAAAGCAAATCTTGTGCTCCGATATTAAACATTTTATTCGAGCCCGTACTTACATCAATATAATATCGTTTCTTTTCACGATATCATCAATAGATATCCAATTCACCATAATCATAAGATTATAGTGAAAAAGTAACAATTCGTGAAATTTCGCTCATCACTAGCGATACTTGACACTGAACACTGTTTACACTACCACTACACCAACACTAACACTTTATACTATCTTACGCGCGTTTCGATAACCAAGTTATCTTTTTCAGAGACTGAAGTTTTACCTAGGTAGTGTAAACAGTGTTCAGTGCTCTTCAAACGCCTTCAAAAGTCTTCAAAACACTTCTCGAATAGAGCCATTGCACATCTGCCGCGTTACGTTTGACGTGACACGTGACGTTTTCCACAGAGGGGAATGGCTTTATTCGAGAAGTGTTTTGAAGACTTTTGAAGGGGTTTGAAGAACGCAGCGCATGCGTGCGGTTTACTCCCACCACTTTCGGAACCAATTTTGCCAGAATGGACCTTAGCTTTTTTCGCAATGTCCTTATGGAGATTCCCATGTTAGCGCCTCCTCCATGTCCCAGAACTCACATTGGACCTTTACTTAGTATATTACACACAAATTATGTACATAATTTGTCAATGACCTAAGATTATTCCAAGAATAACAACTACTTGATATTGTTAGATTTATGCTTTTTAGATGTTTTCGCAGCCCTTGTCAAACAGCGACTGTCTAGCTTAGAAACGGGGAGGTCATTCTCCCCCTCGCGCCAGCCACCATTGGCGCGCATGTGTGAGCGGTTGAATGATTGTAAGAGCGCCAAATTTGAATATTTCAAACAAGATCTAACAATATTGTAGAAATTGAAAGTTTGCAATAAAGATTTTGAGACATCGGTCAGCGTAATTTGTGCACATTGTAAAGTAGCAGCTTTCATGTCAGTTTCTGGAAGCAGTGGCGGCTCGGGGTTAATTTGATAGGTGATGCCACTGACCAGCCCCCCGGAGGTCTATCCGCCGTAGGCGGAAATTTTTCCAAAAACCACTACCAATTTCTGCCCAGAAGTCGTTAAGATCGTTAAAAAAGCAAATTTTGTGGAGTTCCTTTCCAAAGCCCCAGAGGCAAAAAAATTTTTTGGGCCTCGCTTGTTTTATATAAAAATAATGCTCTTTTGAAAAACAACCATATTTTATTCATTTCTATACATATTAAATATGACAAACTTAAATTAAATGATAATTAGTCTAAATCTTTTTAAAATTTAAGTGAAGCCTTCGATCTTTTGTATTTGCAACAACTTATTACGCCAAAACATAGCTCACTATTCTCATTATTTCGCTTCAATTGCTCTCTTTTGAATCAAAGTATAGCGCGGCCTGCCAACCCCTCTACTCATCTCTTTTCTAAGCGTGTAATAAGTCGTTTCATCGTCGATATTAAACCGGGCTTTTGACCCATCACATGTAAACTTCGGGCGTGCTTCTCTCACGCTGCGAAGATCGTCAGCGCTCGGCAAATTCCGTTCCCATATAACACCTTGAGGTCAATGGTGGACACCAGCCCGCTGTCCAATTTTGGTTTTCGCCGAGTACTTGATGCTTGATGCGGAATAACGTCTACGCAAGGGTCTTGGAAATCGTTTACACGGGGGGTCTTGAAACGTTTTAGGTAAATTTTATTTAAGAGGAATATCGGGGGGTCTTGAAACGTTTTAGGTAAATTTTATTTAAGAGGAATACTATACTATATGTATGGAAGGTATATTTTAATTTTTTAAATGGTTATTTAATTATTTTTTAAAATTATTTTTCAATGGAAGGTCATTGACTCAATGACCTAATGGAGGTGCCGCCACTGTCTGGAAGGGGTAAAAAGACGCTCAATATGTGCTATGCTGTTATAATATGACATTTTTATACATGTGGTCATTGGAAATTTTCTTTGTTCCTATAATAATGGAGAACAGCTATGACACAATAAGTAATTTTTTGGTTATTTTATCACATATTTTACACAAAATATCAGAAAAATTAATATATTATGTTACGGTTATGTGTAGGCCAACTATATATGTATTGGTAAACATCAATATTGGTATGTGTGATTGGAAGGCAATCGAGATAAGTGATAAGCTCGTACTATTGTGCCTTTTTATTTGCTTTAACTTATTGGAAACTATGGATAGGTTGTTTGCTTTTTCTCACAATAACGCGGAAATATAATACGTATTAAACGGTTATAGTTCAATAGGGTCTACTTTAAGGCATAACATTGGGAAAATTCATTCGAAATATTTTTTCGAGTGAAAAAAAATGGTCCAAAAAAGTTTTTTCGTTTATAATTTTCGAAAATATAATGAGAGATTGTGGAATTATAGTAATACCAACTTATTTTCGATGTCTACCTACATCAGTTTACTTATTACACGAAAACATACATAATATACTTAACCACAAAGCTTTTAAAATTTCACACCATCACTAGTCTGTCTGTCTGTCTGTCTGTATTTATAAGAATATTCTTTTATTTTCCATCGGAATCCTGTCTTTCACTCTACCCGGCAATACGACCCTTACGGAGGGTTACACTGGTAAAAATGTTTCAATGCTCGCCAAGGAATTACTGACCGTACCCCAAAATTCGTTTGTCTCAACAAACTTCGCCTCTTTCATAAAACATTTATTTTTAAGCTGTCAAAATTGTCATAAAATTTTCTATATATTTTCTTTCCATAACACTCATCTCCCAATTTTCTCTCAATTCATTTTTGCTTGTGGATAAAGTGATTTATATGAAAATTTTCTTAAAAGGCATATTAATTCAATGTTGCAGTATCGCATAAATTGCCAGCACTTGAGTGCAGATAGTTTTGAAGCAAAGTATCCAACAAGTCAATTTTTTATGAAATGGTCCTGCATTGCGTGTGACGATAACCGGGATAACTCCATTATAATCACTGAAGGATAATACGAGAATGCGAGAAAAGCAAAGAGACAAAAATAGAGGGATGGAAAGAAGGGCGAGGAGAAGGAAAAGCCTTTCTTTCGCCTCGTGTGTTGGCTTTATGAGAGAAACGTGTAAATTAGTTTGTTCGTAGCAATCCACGTAAAGCAGGACCGTAATGAAAGCAGGATTATCCTAGTGCTCACATTTGTAGTAGATAATATTATTAACACAGTCTTTCTTTATTTGTGTACATAAGTTGAAATGAAATACTATAATATCACACTATACTTTGTTCAGATTACATTTACGCCCGATATTTACATTACTCACTAGATGATTTTTTTGTCCACTTAAACAATTTTAATCCCTTTTGAATAGTGGTTAGAATTATTTCAGTGAATACTAGAAAAGATTTCACTCTGTAAATAAAAAACACAACTAAGATACAAGTTTTGGTATATTTTCGCATAATCCGTCTATTTCTTATTTTGTATAAATGTGAATACGTCAGATAATTTTTTTTGTCACAAAATTAAAACTAAAACTATTATCTTCGTTCTGTTCTAACCGGAAAATATTACTGGTATTGTGAGACGCCCTTTCAGCATCCACAGCAATGCCTCTTATCTCTGCAATGAATTTAATTATTGTCTAATGTCTATTCATTGATGGCGTTAATGTTCAAATTCCATCTAATCATCAATAGAATTAATCTCTCAGTTAGAAATACCACAGCTCAAGTGGCCCTTGTAATATCGCTTCCCTCCTTAGTCCTTTAGATGTGAAATATACAAGGCATTTCCAATAAAGACTACGCTGCCAATAAAATAAATCCACATTTATAAGATTATTCACTATTTTATGTGCTGCAAGTCTTCAAAGCATATGTGGTTCAAAGCAATATTTCACCTCCTAATAATATTCGGTCGATGTTTTAAACCTTTTATCAACTCCAAAGCGAATATCAAACTATCGTTAGTGGGTTTTTTTGTTTTACAAAGAAGTGACATTGTATAGTTACAGAGAATAATTATAATCCATAAGAAAAACAATGAAAAACAGCCCTTTTTTATTCTATTTTCAACAATTCTAGTTATAAGGCCTGTTCTGACGAACACCGCTTCGAACGGTTTAGTCGCGCATAGTTTCATATGTGCCAACCAGATCATATTTTTTTTTCGCGCCGAGATGGGAAACTCATGTTCGAATGGGTCCAGGAACCTACAGTGTTGGACTCATCCCCAAGGGGATGCCTACCAACCAAACCCATCTCAAACTCGCCGTTACCCCCGCCTCGGAATCACCACCCTAGCATACTTCGAGACGGGCGGCGGTCCCTCGCAAACTCTCCGCTCACACCGTCGTCTTCTCCCTAACTTTCGCTCTTACCTCTCATACCATATCGAGTCCTTCTCTCCCCCTAACCATGCTTTCTACTACGCCACTTACCTACATTCATTCCTCCCCCCCCCTCAACATGATCTCCACCATGTTCTCCCAATACACCGCCTCCCCTAGTTTCCTCTCCAACTTCTTCAGCACTTCCTCGTTCATCCAGCATCTAAACACATGCCCCACATCATCCTTCACTTCACACCTCTCGCACACTCCAGTCTCTCTCTTTCCAATCTTGTGGAGGTACCCTACTCTCGATCCATGTCCAGTGAACCCCTGTGTAAAGAAGTAGTTCACCTTCCCGAATTTCCGGTCCATCCAATCTCTCCTATTCCCAATCGCTCCTTTTAGCGCGCCCTCATACTCCTCCCACCTTCTCTCCATTTCCTCCTCCATCCATTCCTGTGTACTTCCTTTCTGGTCGCACCCCTCCAGCGTTTGTTCCTAGCTCTAGCCATCACATCCAATGGGTAGGACCTTGACAGCACCGCTGCTGCCAGTCCACCAACTGTCTTGTACCCCTGCACCTCCCTCAGCCGTATCCCTCTCTTTACCCGCAGGAGTGGTCTAACCCTCGCATTCACCCCCGCTCTTTCACCCCACACCTCCGCACCGTACAGAATACTCTGCTCTACCGTCCTACCAGTTACCCTCCTCTTCCACTCTCCCGGCCCTTTTACATTACACATCAATCTCCCCAGCCACGCTGCCCTCACTTTCCCCTTCTCTGCCCTGAAGGATAATTGACTATCCAACCTAGGTATTTCACAGACTCCTCCAAACGAATTCTCCTTCCCTTCACCATCACCTCCTCGTCCTGCTCCGTCCCTTCACTAGCAGCCCCACCGTCTTATCTTCCGCCACTTCTAGTGCGCACCGCTCTTTCTTCTCCGTAATCTTCCTACACATTCTCTCCGCCTTCCTTTCTACCGCCGCCTCTCCCTTTGCCGTACATACCAGACACACATCGTCCGCATACACCGTAATCTCACATCCCTCTTCACATACTATCCCACAAATCTCATCAAACACACACTTCCATAGCGTCGGTCCAAGAACCCAGCACTGGGGCACTCAAGCCTCCGTCTCATACCCACTCCCTCTAGTGTCTACTATCACACGTCCCTTCAGGTAGTCCTCCACCAGGTTAACCAAACCCCCCCTCACTCCAAGCCTCAGCAACGCGCCCGTTTGCTGACACTGTTGAACGCGTTCCCGCCGTCGAAGAACACGAGTAGGGCCAATTTATTGTTCCTCCAGCTGCCCTTTCCACCAAGCCCATTACCCTGCCCAGCGCCGAGATACATGATTTTCCCTTCGCAAACCCGTGCTGGTGTACCCTAAAACCCCCATTCCTACCAACTTCCTTCTCAATTCTATCCTTTATTATCCCCTTCATCAATTTACCCATACTACTCAGCAGGCTGATGGGCCTGTAGTCCCCCTCCCGCTTCCCCCCTCTACTCGCCTTCTTCAGCAGTATCACCCTGGCCACCTTTTATCCTTCCGGAAACTCTTCCTCCCTTATCACCCTGTTGAATAATTCCCCATTGTCATCCAACAGCCTCTTCATCATATCACCCCTCAGGCCATCTATCCCTGGGGCTTTCCTTACTTTAATGTTTCTCCCCCCCTCCTTTACTTCCCACTTATCTACCAGCCTTATCCCCCTCATTTTCCCTGTCCCCCTAGTATCGTGGAGTTCTCGAATCCTGCCCCCCACTCCTCCTTCTCCCCCTGTGAACAATTTCCCTATAATCTCCTTCTCCCAATCTTCCTCTAGCACCTCGTTCCTATTTCCACCCATCCTCTTCACTGCTATCTCATACGCCTTTCCCCATGGATTGTTTTCCAATTCCCCCAGTAACTCTTCCCACTTTCCTCTTTTTTCCCTCTCCATCCTACACTCCAGTTCCTGCTTCTCTTTGTATCCCCCTTTTCCCTCTTTTCCTCTTCCCCTCATCATCCGTCTTCGTTCTTTCTTACACTCCCTCCACAGCTCCTGTATCACTTTGTATAATTCATCCACATCATGCCCAAGTCCCCTTCCTCTCTGCCTCGGCCTCCGTCCACCTCCATCCCCACTCTCCCGATAATTCCTTTCTCCCTTTCCTTATATCCGTCTCCACATACCTATGTAACCTCAAGCTTTCCTCATCCTCCAGCACCCTCCAACTACTCACTCTTTCCCCCAGCCATTCATCACATGCTGTTATATCAATGAATGATGAACCATCGTCCCCCTCACGTAGTCCATCATTCAGCACCGCCAGCCCGTTGGATGTCAACACTTCCTCCAGGATCTCCCCTCTTCTGTCCATTTTCTACCAGATCATATACCGTGACCCGTATTCCACCTTATAAAACGTACAAAAATGCACTTGCTGCATAACCAACATGCGAGTGCTCAAGAATAATATTTTAAATAATTCGTTGGGAAGCGAATAACCTTGAGTGTTCAAAATTTCGAATCTTGAGTTATAGTAAATATTCACAGCTTCATACTAAACGTACAAATATCACAAGTCACACATAACAAACCATCTTCATTAACGATAAATAAACATTTTTTTAAATAATTCCGATTGTAAAATGGGATTGTCTTATGTTTTGTCCTTTACTAACTTTTTGTACATAATATTAGTGCACGTCTTGCTTTCGCTTCCTATTAACTAACTGGTGGTGGTTATTTAGCTCCTCCTTGGTAGATGTACGACTGCAACGGCAGAGGCGGCGTCCCTAAGGGACAGCTGCACCTGTAAGTACCGATGAGACAGTCCACAGGGGGCCCCCCGCATCATCATCGCCACATCAGACTTGATCAGCAGCCACTTGTCCCCGTTCCAATCCCCTTTGAGGTCCTGCAAAGCGACTCCATCGATACTCTTACTACTACAACTACTGCCTCGCAACGGACAGGTAAGAAATCCCTTTATCAATAACTCAAAATATTATCAGCTAATTTTTTTATTACATGCTGTTCAATAGACGGTACAAATAGCTATTTGTATTAATAGGGAGGAAAGTGCCACTTTTCCTTCCACTGGACCTAGTTTTCATTTCCGCTAAAAAATAATTCTCTAAAAACAATTTAAAATATTGAGAACGAGCATTCATCCATCGGATTTATTCAATTCAAGCAATTTCTCGGAAACAAACCGTAACAAATTCCTATTATAATAACTTTAATCCACGGTCGGTGAAAATGGAAATTTGTCCAGATAGCGAAAATGCACCTGAGCTCTTCGATTCCCAGAGGCTACCTGATTAATGGGGCCAAATCGCCCTAACGATAATTAATATACATAAAGTTCAAAGGGCCACCCTTTGGTTTGGGAACTCGCTCGGAAGACCAGCCTATCGTCTCTATGTTGGCATTAATTTTCCTCAGATTTGATATACATGAGCTGGATTATTTCTACCTATAGACCAGGCAATTATAAGGTCAAACTCCACAAGTTTAACATGCAAAATTATAGTTGATTTCTTTAGCTTAACTCTTCATTGGTAAAGATGGGACATTCTAATATAATAGATTTATTTCCAAAAATACTGTCAGAATTATTTATCAAAGACACGTTACTCTAACTTGGCAGCGATCCAAATTGTGCTCAGAGCGCTGTCAGCAACTTGAGTACTGGCCCGAATACTGCTCACTGCGCTGTGTCACCTTTCTTGTAGGTCTTTACCGCCTAGTACAAGAAACCGCACATTCGCCAGGCAGTCGCACTGATAGTTCTACAGTTTCCTCCTCAAGGTGACAGATCTACACATGGCGTTGTCTGTCACTTTTGGCGAATGTCCTCTAATGAACTGTTCCGCCTGACGCAGTCCCAGTGATCTTTCCCACGATTCTAAGTATTTTTGTGCTACCCACTTTCTTGTGGCCATGTTTATTGTCAATTTTGCTCTGGCCCAATGAATGGCATTGATGAGACTTGCCTGACTATTTCATTCGCCTTTTCGTTGCCCTCGAGCAATGACGCCCAAGCTACCGTGATTTTGCATCGGTCTTTGAGTGCGTTTAAGACACGTACTTAATCCCTTACTGGCTATGAATTGACTTGCAGCTTGGCTGTCTGAAAAGAAGGCATTTGAACGGTATATTCTTAGGGTTATTGGAATATATATCCTCCATTTTAACCATAACTCCATCCATCTGCTTTTAGCTCCAATCAGTGCATGAATTCTATAAACTACTTTACAAAATATTTCCCGCGTTCATCCCTACCTTGTATTTGCCCTTTTTTATTGCATTTCAAAGTAAAGCTCTATTTTATTTACCTTCAAAGATGATTTGACTTCTTAGGCGCCAGCTCTAACTTCTTTTCGGCATCCATATTCCGATAAGCTTCCATGTTTCCTTTCCCTTCTACATAAGTTGCCTCTATTACGCCATTTTTTGTACCCATCCCAACGGTTTTAACAATAGATAACCTTCATCAATCCCTTTTAAGTAGACGACAGGTAATATTAACTGAAATATTTTCATATAATGTGCCAAACTCAGGTAGGACACCACGAAATATACGCCTTGCGTTGTTAGCTAATTATATTTCGAAAACCGAAATCAAAACCAGATGCTTATCATTAAAAATGGCATTAATAATTATTTGTAAATCATACCAATTCCCTATATACAGGGTGTCCCAGACTAATTTATCCAAGCTATATCTCTTAAACGAATAGAGATTTTAGAATGGGACAAAAACTGATCTATTCCATTTCTAATACACTTTAATATGGCGTAGAAAAAATCATCCCCTATATAATCATCCCTTAGTTACAAACCCTAACTTTAAATTTTTTAATAGCACCCTGTACATGTTTTTATAATTTTGGATGTGGTCTTCAATCGTCTATTCAAGAACTTTTTCAAAAATAAAACGGGTTTGTAAGTAATCAAGAAACAAGCAACAAGACGGAGCTCCTCCACACAATGCGAGAATCGTTAGCGACCACTTACAAAACCGTTTCGATAACCACTGCATATCAAACAACTCTTCAGAAATTATGTGGGTGGCACGTTCACCTCTTGACTCTTTCTTTTGAGCAGGGGGTTTACGTTTCTAGGGGGGTATTGTGGTACTATCTATTGCTCAAATTTATTTGAATAATCCTTAATACAGACTTTATTATTTCTGTCCATTGTTTACAAAGTGGAATTATTTGTTGGATGACATTGACAATTGGCCGTGACAGTCGTGTCTTGGATAAAAGCGTTCGTTTGTCATGCCGTGGCTTACATAGAGGGAAGTGTGACTTGATCTGTGCGGAACACGCTCGGTGTAGTGAGCAGTGTAGTTCGGAGGTATGTTTTGGGTAGGTTTCTCTATGGTAGTATTCTGAACTGAAGTTGAGGAAGTCACTTTTTTCCGCTGTGTGCTTTCTACTAGATGGCTTGGTTTCCAAACGTGCATCGAACGAGAATCTGAATTTTGTTAATGACTGGGAAGTCATCCCCTGCTGGGTTTTATAGGTTCTCGATCTGAATTAGTTGTGGAAAATATGGTTAAGTATTTTGTGCTCCAGGAGTTTGTTATTGTTGGAAAATTCCGTCCTTTTCTGGAAGCCGTTTTCACAAACCCTTATAGGGGATATAATGCACTCAAACGATTGAAACTGCCAACGTTGAAGTTTTGGAATTGGAGGTGTGCCACATGTTGTTGATGTTTGTTCATTATTTGTTGGTTACCATCCAGTAAGAGGAAGATTTTGAGTACTGGACCCTTTTTGGAAAAGGGTTCACCTGTGGGGCCATGGCCAGTGATAAAAGATATTGTTTATCAATCAAAACCGCAAAATGTAGACGAATTAAAAAAATATATAAGACAAGCATGTCGCCAAATTACTCCTGTAATGTAATCTTTATTACATTTATTTTTATTGTTCCTTTAAGCTTTAAGGCTTTCTTGAATAATTTAACAAAAATAAAAAATAAACTGATATTTCTTTGATTACTTATGAACCCATTTTATTTTTGAAAAATTTATTGAATAGACGATGGAAGACCAAATCCAAAATTATAAAAAAATTTACAGGGTGCTATTAAATTTATTTAAAATTAGGGGCTGTAACTAAGGGATGAATATTTAGGGGATGATTTTTTCTACGCCATATGGGGTGTCCCAGAAGTTTCTGACCCATTTCAACTAAGTCGTGCTTATTTCAAAAACATTCGGTATGATTTTTTTTACACGTAGGTATTAGTTAGCAGGCAAATTTTGTAATTCTTTTTATTTTAAGCGTATGTGTCAGACATCTTTATCTAATAAACAATCATCATTAAAAACCAAATAACTTACTTATTTTTCGTCTGAAATTCAACAAATTATACATTTTCGGAACAGGGAAGAGTTCAGCTTTCAGATAGAATAAAAATATATGGGGTGTTCCATTAAAGAAATAGACGATATTTGCATTTAAAAAATACAATTTTTTTAAAACACCCTATATTAGATTTCACTAATTAAACATTTATACTGAAAAAAGTTGACATAAAAAGAAATTGTTCATCGAAAAAATGCACCTCCCTATCGTTCCCAGATTTTTGCAGTTAAAATGGGTCAGAAACTTCTGAGACACCCTGTATTTAAGTGTATTAGAAATGGAATACATCAGTGTTTGTCCCATTCGAAAATCTCTATTCGTTTAAGAGATATAGCCTTCATAAATTAGTCTGGGACACTCTGTTTATGTACGTTCATTGATTCTGGCAAAAAGTATAATTCAGTTGAATTTGGTCAAGATATTGGGGCTGGATATATCATGTGCAGTTGACTATCGGTTAATAGTAAATCTTGGGTCAACAGCAAGTTTGCATCTTATACCTTCATGTTACCATTTCAACTCGCTGTTTTTCTCAATTCCAAAATTTCAACTAACAGTTAACGCAGGCGCTTTATAGATATAACCTGCTTAAAGTCAGTATTAGCATCATTTTTTAACACTAAAACTAATAAGTTTGTTTATTGGTTCCTTTGTTGCTCCATAATAATTAACTGAAATGAAATTAGCATAAGCAGTAGTAATAATGAAAGCGATCTCTCTTCAGTTCGTAACCAGTTGCTTTGGAAAACTTCAAATTCTTCGTCTAATTCATCTACTGATGAATTGTTACTTGAATTGGCTAGGAGAAGATGACATTTAAGGATTTTTCGTCCTTCGCCAGACCATTTTCAGAGATTGAATACGAAGAATTTGTTATGCACTGGCAAAAAACAGGTTTACAGGCTTGCTTCTGAGAATCGAACACTAACTAAAGTATATTTATTTTCAAGATAGCATCGGCTTAAGCAGTTACACGCCGTCAGCTCCTCATCGTTCTAAGCTTTGCGAATAGTGCAGTCCACTCCCCTCCCCTCCTTTTACGACCTAACGACACAGTTTACGCGTTTTGTTTTGTTCACTCGATGCTGTCTTGAACATAAATATACTTTACAAACTTTAACTGAACAGTGAGCAATGCCATCAAGCTGAACTAACAACCCAATCTTCAAACCACACACATGTCTGACAGATGGCACCATGTTATGCCATGGGATGTAAGCATTCTGGTTGGTTATAGTTTGACGTACAGGTTGTTCAACATTGGCGCGTCGTTGTCAACTGCCAGTTAACAAACGTTTTTGTAACGCATTTGTAGTGAACTGTCCGTTATGCATTAATAGATAAACTGGAGCTCAACCAGTACTTTTAGAAAACTGTTTATGACATTTATCACACCATTTGGTTGGTAGTTATGGAGGTTGTCGGATGATCAAGGTGTAGAATTCCCACCTTGATGCCGGATGCAGCCTGTCCATAAGAGGGCTTTTGTAAGTCAATTTTACCTGACGTTACAGCTGATTCAGCCGAGCAGGGCTTTTTTGCCTCTTGTTCGGGTGAGTCATCATTAGAGCGTAAGCGCTAGAACCAGCCAGCTTTCGCTGCTCTAGAATTTGGTTTAAGGCGGATTTGTAAGGTACCACGCCCTTAAGGAGGCGACTGAGTCGTTTCCTTGCTGCACCACCTAGTTTCCTAGGTTTGCACTTAGGAATTGGAGAACTAAGGAGCTCTCGTTCCTGATCTGAGGTTACAGGGAGGTCAGTTGGAGCCGATAAATCGACTTCTATCTCCTCTGTAGGTTCCAGATTTGTTTTTTGTTTTTTCATTACTTCCATAAAAAAGTCCCACGAGTAGGTAGGGAAAAGATACAGGGCCCTGCATTACCGTGACAAGGCTTACTTACGACGAGAGGGAGCCCAGTATCTTGAAGGTTCCGTTAGTGACAGATGATAGGCTCACTGACATACACCCTCTCGGCACGGATACGCACACCTTAGGATTAGGCCGAAAACCGTTGGGATGTCATTTAGTCAAAGAATAACAGCAAACAGCACCGAAATGATTATGTTATTCCCATTATCAGCGGTGCTAACGTTGAAGCATGTTCATGCTCTGAATTTAACCACCACTCCATAACCTAAGCTAAATATACATGCAAAAGCAGTAGTTCAAGCAGTGCAACAATGATCAAAGACAGCCAACCCCCCTCGGTATACAGATTGCGAAAGTCCCTTTCGTACGCTGCGACTTATACTAGTACGACAAGGAAAATATGAGCAAAACAACGTGAAAGAGAGAGAAGACTTGTTAGCCCAGCGATCAGTCCCCTCTACCAAAACAGTTGGGCGTGTATTCATCGCCCCACTAGTTCAACCGCTGTTGCCAGAAGCTCAGATTAATTTGTAAAAATGATATTTTTGTAACGTTATCGTCAACTTTTTTTCGAGCTGATACACTATTAGGTAAAATTAAACACCTTCATCCGGCAACAGTGTCCTTTACATAGAGAACTCATATTTAAATGTATGTGATCTTTTCGCTACAGACCTTGGTTAGCGCAAGCCGTTGTATTTGAAAATAAAACATTTTGCAATGCCCACATTAAAATACAAAACCTGCGAAAAAGTGCAAATTATAAAATGGTATTTTGGAGGTCATTCGGCTGATGCAATAGTTAATTTTTTTATTGTGGCATTTGAATATCGCCCAATTCCTTCACGAACAAATTTCGAACATCATTAATAATTTCGAGAAATATGGATGTGTTTCATACTGTAGAAAATGCCAAGCGCCGAAAGATCCAATCGAACGTCCGATAAACGACGAAAGGCAAACTAGAGAATTGAATGTTTGTTTAGCGGTTGAAACAGGACAACCATGTTCTTCAAGACAAATTGCTGAAGAGGTCAACATGGATAAGAGAACTGTACTGAATATTTTAAAAAGGAACGGGTACCATTGTTACAAGGTTCAGACAACGCAGGAAATTTTTCCCGAGGACAATATCAGACGAATGGATTTCTGTGAAGAAATGATGGAACGTCAAAATGCTAACGAGAACTTTTGAAAAAATATTTTATTTACGGATGAGTCAACCTTTTCATTACATCAAAAACACAATCCATCCGTCACAAGATATTGGTGTCGGCAAAATAAACATCTAAACATTCCAATCCGAAAACAGTATCCGCAGAAGCTAAATGTTTGGACGGGTATTTTAGGTGACCACATTGTAGGTCCTTTTTTTATTGAGGGGAACTTAAATTCCGCCAAATATTTAGAGTTATTACAAAATCATGTAATTCCTGCAGTTCTCCTTATACCCGATGTTGATCTCAGCAGAATTTGGTTTCAACAAGATGGTTGTCCAGTCCATAATTCAAGGATAGTAATTGAATTTTTAAGGTTTACATTCCCCGACAGAATTATTAGTACTAATGGTACAATTAAATGGCCTCCAAGATCACCTGAACTAGCTCCAAATGATTTTTTTCTTTGGGGATTTTTGAAAAGTAGCATTTATCAACATGAATTTGAAAGAGCTGATAATTTAAATGAATTGAGGATGAAAATACAGCACGTTTGTGCTAGCATTTCGCCAAATAATCTTAGAGATATGAGATCAAATCTTTATGACAGATTTGGTTATTGCCTGGTACAGCAAGGTGGTTTATTTGAGCACTTAATTCATTAAAATTATGTTTACTTTTAGAACGGATTTTTAGTTTGATTTTTTCAAGAAGTTCATATTTTATGTTTAGAATAAGTATCTACTTATTTTTTTTTCAATTCAATTTATTAATGGAATGGATCTTAAGTTTTTTATATCCAATTACTTTGTTATTTTTATCTCAAGAATAAATGTTTTATTTTCAAGTTACAATTGCTGAAATAATATCCTATTGTAGTTAGAAATTAATTGTCAGCTTGGTCAGAAACGATCAAGTTGACAAAAATGAATTTTAAGATGTACATGTTACGTAA
The DNA here is from genome assembly GCA_947563755.1 of Lochmaea crataegi. Taxonomy (NCBI): domain Eukaryota; kingdom Metazoa; phylum Arthropoda; class Insecta; order Coleoptera; family Chrysomelidae; genus Lochmaea; species Lochmaea crataegi. Next base: position 13,064,693 of record OX387429.1, on the reverse strand, counting down.
TAACGAGTGTATTTTTTTATTTCTCTTACAACCTCACTCCTTCCATGTTGGGAAACTACTGAACCAGAGTGAACGTACTTACAGAGTGGGGAGTCAGTCTCTGCTGCAGCGTTGCCAGTTTAGAATGTTTGGTACTTTCTAAGTAATAAATAACTTATTTTGCATTTGACTTTTAACACCGGATAACGGTGTATTTAGTGGGAGAAAATTGAGATTGGTAATATTGACTTTTGAAAAATAAGTGAGATCAACACAAATAAGAATAAAATAATGGAGTTCAAGAAAATATTTGGACAAATTACAATCTGCAATAAATAAAATCCGTACACTGCTTTCGATTTAACAATTATTGGTATTTAACATTGTTGCCGCTTGAAATGCCGTTGAAAATTTTAAAACAACGATAGACAAAAATTAGGAAAAATTTTTACAGATAAGTACATTTGGCAACACAACAGTTAAAATAAATAGGAGGGGACTGAATACACGCCCAACTGTTTTGGTAGAGGGGACGAATGATCGTTGGGCTAACAAGTATTCTCTCTCTTTCACGTAGTTTTGCTCATATTTTCCTTGTCGTACTTGTATAAGTCGCAGCGTACGAAAAGGACTTTCGCAATCTGTATAAAATACTCAATAATCTTTCGATGCTAGGTTACCTTTCAACGAACTGGAAATCTTTGATACTTTTTCCAATCAATTCAATCCAATCATTTTCATTTTGCGATAATGATGAATTATCTTCTTATACTTAATATGGATTTTTTGGACTGAGAATTTTGTTTGTGGACGGCTTCATTTGCGTCATCCGTAGAAAATATTTAATCTCATAGATTTAAATATATCTGTACCATAGTCATAAAACTCCAGTGCTTTCTCAAAATAATTTGCCGCTAACTTTTGCAATGTATCAACTTTGTATGATTACCACGTTTGAGTTTTCACTGTTCTTTGAACATAAGGTTTATATACCACAAAATTTAATGCAACTAATCGAATAGAATACAGTGTTTTTGTCATCGTTTTTCATCGTCGCACGGTGCAGTTGTTTATATCCCAAAATCTCAAACTTTATGCCGTCGAATTGTTCTCCTTCTGCGTGGCGATATAATTTCAAAAATTTAATGCAAACTGCAGTTACTGTTTTTCCAGGCATTTTCTTCACGTGTTCTTTCAAGTAGGTCAATCTAATTTTTGATGCGACACTTTTACGACATTTAATGAGTATTATGATGGAGCAGACAAGGAAACTACTATAATGACAATCAAATACGAATCAATAAAACTCAGTCGTACTGGGAGTTCATACTCGTGAGCTTACACTTCAACTCGTTTAAGCATTGAACTAGTTTATAATTCAAAAACATTGGAAACATGTCACATGCGAAAGAGTGTTTGCCAAAGTAAATTAAGTTAAAACAAAAATCCGTAATAAATTATGTACAAATACAATTAATGGATTAGTATTAGCAAGTGAAGGAGTCGGAGACTGTCACTCCGTTGAAATTAATAAGAAAATTTTCTATCTCTTGAAAAATATGAATTCCTCAACTTCTACTGATGAAGAAGAGGAAGAAAATGAAATCATATTTGAAAATCTTTCAGAAGCATAGGATATTAATAATATTTTTTTTTATAAAATAATATTTTTTATTTTGTGCAATTTTTTAAGTTGTAATTTGAACTGCTTAGATATTTTTTAAGCCAATAAAAATTGTTTTTCATATCGTTATTTATTTCGCTCCCGTTATTGAGCAGTTTTAAGAAATTAAAATTGAAATAAAATTTCTGGCGAAATCTGATAATTTTGGCATCGTCTAACCATAATGTTACGGCAGGTCAGCGGCAACACTGTCGAATATTTGGGGGTTAAACCAGTTTAAACTTAAACGCCCAATATTGGAGGTTTAACTTTAAACTGTTCTGTTTGACACTTGGGTAACTTATATCAATGTCTCATAAAAGGTTGATTAGATTTGATGAGGTGACTGTCAATAAAATGTTGTTAATTCCTAAATTTTTCGACGTTGTCAAACTTCTTTCAGGTTTAATCAAACTTCGTTCGGTGCATACCAAGGCAACATTAAGGGCGTTAAACTATTTAAAGTTTAGTTAAATCGGTCACCTTGTCATATTCTGTCAATTAAAACATTTTTTGAAATAATTATATTTGAATATTACAATTTAAGTATTTGAATTTAGTTTCAGTTGAGACAGTCGAGGTGGAGGAGCATGAAGTCTGTTCCGACAGCGAATTTGATACAAGGGAGACGCTCAAGCTGACCGCCCGCAGTGGCGCTACTTTCCGTCGCGACGTCTCTACATCGACGCGTCGGCCCCCCAGCACCCGACGAGCCGCCTCTGCAACGCGTGATGAGACGACGCAAAAAATACAAGATGAAGACGAAGCCACTCTTAGAGAGCTGCTTATTAGGTATTCTAATATTTTTCTAACAACTGGTTTATTAAAAAACGCTCATACAATATATACTAATAATAAGTATGCTACTAAAATGAAACTAAAAAACGAAATCGTGATATATTATTTTTTAAATATATTAACATCTAACATAATTGCAATAAACAGCACTGTTTACAAATTGGTATTAGTATTGGTAAATCACACATTTTCCGCTTGTATTACTCTAGATTCCTAACTATTTTTATCTATCTATTAAATTTCAAGAATTGAACAGATAGTATCTGAAAAGTATTGTGAATAGTAAGAATAATAGGAACGATAAAGTCAAATATTGTAGTGTAATACTTGCCTATTATTTCTGAAACGACTTTAAGCAGCAAATTCATTTTTATCTTGAGGAACTACAGACCCAGACTAGCTACAAACTTTACTCATTCATTTCATGTTTTAAATTATTAAGGGTCACTTCCTCAAGCTGTTGTTACCATTAGATCAAATTTTACCGATTGGTTATGTCTTAAAAGGTTCGTTTCCACATGAGACAATTCGCGACCTTTTATGCATGAGTCATTACATTAGACTTTATATCACTTTTGTGTTTATATGAAATATGTCTTGCTTGGTTCAATCAAACAACTCTTTGGTAACTGCCAGATTTCTGCACACTATTAGAGCCATTTTTGCTTTGTTTGTTATCTCCTTTTTGTGTTTGTTCCACTAGATATTCGTCTTTTTGTCTCACTTCCATCAAGCTTAAAGGTTCTGAGGTTGAGTTTACTTTTCTCAGTAAAGGTTAAGATGGTTTTGGTGAGGTTGATGTTTAGACCCACCTGTCACAAAGGATATTCTTCAAATTTTTCCCAGGCTGTCATTGGTATATCCTTAGTGGGCTATTCCAAGGTCAGTCAAATCACACAGAAGTTTGTCCATCGTTAGACTCCACATTAACGGGGATGCTATTCCTCCTTGTCGTACAGATGAAGACCATGTCTTTATTCGTCCTTTACTCACATCCCTTTGGATGTTGTGTAGTTTCCTATTTAATACTCTTTTTTTCAGCCTCATGTGGAGTATTGTCAAAAACTCCTTCTATATCCACATACTACAGTTTCTTGGTTTTCTAAAGCGTCATGTAATTCACCTTCCAATACTTTGTAATGCACAATAATGCCCAATTTCACTAACCATTTCCTGGAGTTAGGTGATACATACCCAAAATCGGATTTAAGAATTCGTGAATAAATAATATTATCACTCTTTGGTATTACTAATTTTAGGAAATGGTTGGATAAATCAGACCTAAGTTTTTCAAGAAGGGGAAGGGAAAATAATCATGCCACTCATTCTTTATATTCTTGAAAAAGGTACGAAACTTTTAAATGAACATTCACTTTGTCCATAATCGAAATAAAATGCAAAATTTAGATTCTTTGTCCCGTTGATTTCTCACAATTGTATTAAAGCTTAGTTTATTTTATTTAATTCCGTTTTTGTTATTATAGTGTGTCTCGCCCAGTTTACCTTCGTCATAGATTTGATATAAAATCTAATTATCTGTTAATATTTATTAACACAATAGGAATTCCTGTTTATTGCAGATAAAATTGTTATTAATGTTGCGAAATCTTAGAAATTTTTTTATTGTCGCGCTGTGTTAAAGTAAATATTTGTTAACGATTATTTTTAGTGGATTGTTTCATTTTAGTAACGTACAGGTGCGCTAAAGGGTTTTGTGTCAATAATAAAATAGAAAAAAATATAATAATAAATATTCAATTTGTCATTTTACTATTTCTAATTACATAGTAAATAAACCGTATGAAGATTATTGAAAAGTGATAATATATCAATCAATTTGATTTAATTGCGGTGATCAATGAGCTGTAAATAAATTGTGTCGGTATATGCCAAGGTTTATAATAATGATTAGATTAAAAATCCCGAGGACTACAAATAAATGACACATAAAATATTATTTAACTAGAAAGTTAACAAAAATAATTCATTACCTTTTACCACCACGTTTTGGACAAATGATTTGGGTCCGGAACTCAGAGGTTTTTGACTGATTTTGCAAAATATCGATAGTACTCACCTATTTTGAAGATTTCCAGTCGAAAAATTTGCGGTAAATCCAGAATTTTCACTTATAATTTCCCTAGAGCACGAATTATTTCCGGAAATTTTCTCGAAGTGCGAAGTTTCTTAAAAAATTTGCAACTGAGGAAAATTTCCGGAATATTAATTCATACTCGCGGGAGATTCGGTAAGAAAATTTTATACCAAAACTTTTTTAAAATAGAAATTAAATTGGTGACATAATTAGGTGACATATTATTATTTATGACAGCTGTCTAGCCAGAGGGAAATTTCCACTTATTAATTTCCCTCTACGCAGAGAAATTTCCGAAGAAATTAGGTTATTGTCATAGCAACATGTCAAAATGCAGGCATCTGATTGGCTAAAATTAACTGGTATAAAATTTTCCGGTTAATTCTTAAGCACCAGCGGTATTTACGGAGAATATTTCTCGAATAAAAATACAAATTACTGTATATCTCCACTATATTGAATTTGTACTTTTTTCGTCGCAAAATAACATAAATTTTCTCCATACACTATTCTTACCGTTTTCCGTGTTTTTGGGTACACTTTTAATGACATTTTTATGAATTTCCCGTTCTGTTATATCTCCGAATCGATTCATGACCTCTAAGAAACTCTTCTTTGACGTTTCACGTTTATTATTTTAACGTTGTCTGACAATGGTTGTCATGGCAACGAGGAATTTCCACTGTAATTTTTGAATTTCCATTTAATAATTTAGCATTCGTTGCCTTGATACAACATGTATGAATGAAATATTCAGAAAAAAATCGAAAAAAAAGATTTATTTTCAAACATTTCTATGACAACTATTGAGTCCGATATTTTCAGTAGTAATACCACTAGAGGTCAAACTATTTCCGGAAATTTTTTCGAGCTCGTTTTCTAACCAGCAAAAATTTATGGATTTAATTTGACCTCTAGTGGTATTCGGTTGCTTTTTTTGCAAATAAAAACCAGACTGTCAAAAAAATATTCTGACATTATAAACGTCAAAAAAATTTCCATTAGAATTCGCTGTTGGGTACCCACGAGGGAAAAATTTCCACTAAAATTCATCCGTTGTCATGGTGATCTGTCAAAAAAACACGTTTTGATTGGTTAAAAATTACAGTTGTGGAATTTTGTCTTATATTATCACAATAGCTTAAATTATTTCCGGAAATTTTCTTGAATATTTTGAATTTTCTTAAGACAATCAGTCGAGATATCTCGATAATGAAAACAAATGTGAAGCAGACACTGAAGAAAATGGAGATGAAGAAAACAATGAAAGTGAGGATAAAGTCAATGAATCTGATAATGACAACGAATCTGAAGAAGGCGATGAGATTTCTAAAGTGAACAGTGTTCAACGGAACAAAAAAATAATAAACAAGAGGCTTAGGGAATTAGGCTTATTTAGGATATCGCCGACCTAGGAATCAAATTAATACATTCCATGATAAAATAAGAGCTTCACGCAGTATAGGGAAGAGTTGCGGTTCCTCTTTCTGTAAAAAGTCAATTAAACGTAAATGTGACCAAATTGATGAAAAGTCGAGGAAAAACATGTTTGATTTATTTTGGAGTGAACTATCCTGGGAGCAGAGAAAAACGTAGGTAGCTACCCTGGTGACTAGGAGTGCTCCTGCTGATTAAAAGTCTAAGGAAGATGTATCGCGAAGAAATTCTACATTGAAATACCATCTTAATGTATTTTGTTTTGGTATCAATAAACTTTATTTTATTCTAGACTAGGTTGATTATTTTTTCTTCTAAACATAGACAGACAAATGCTTGGCACTGAAATCAGCTTTGGCAATTTGAATTAAACCATTTTTTTTCGCCTCCTGCAAAATGAACAATTTCAAGTTATTGGCTTGACACCGACGATTTTCTTCTTTCTTCAAAAGAAAATTACTTTATTTTCTTTCTCATATTGTTTTAAACATAATATTTTTTATTAATAAGTGACATCAAATGATGTTTGCTGTCAAATGTTAGAAAGCTGCAAAACTATACGTAGAGGTGGGATTATTCAGCTTCCTAAAGTATCAATAACTAAACTGTTCCAAAGTTAATTTTGTAATGAAAAAACAACTAGTTTTCAAGTTTTCACGATTTTCATATCAAACATACAGTTTGGATCCTTTCATTTTATACTATCTATAGCACAGAAATTAAAATATCAATGTTTAAATTTATTATCCTTCATATAATGTTATACAACTCATACAAGAAATAGTTAGTATGTTTGTCTGATGTGCTGCTGTCAAATGTCAAATTTCCAATACCTATGCTCTTCAAGAAGGGGAAGGGAAAATAATCCTTCCATCCGCCCTTCCCCTTCAAGAATATTAATTTTTTCAAGTGGGGGAAGTTAAAATGGTCATTGCATTCACCCGTCGCTTTCAAAGATCAATATGCGTTATTTGTAACGTAATTTAGGATTTTTTCAATAAGAGGAAAGGAAAATAATAATTTCATTCACCCTTCTCCATCTAAAAAACTTAGTGTATGGATATTTTCTTAAGAAAGGGAAGGGTGAATGAAAAAATGATTTTCCTCTCCCCTTTGTGAAAAATATCCAATGATTTAATACACACATTACGTTTTTTCATTGACGAGATAAAATACAAAATTTAAAATCGTGTTCACGTTAGTCTTCCAGAATTAATATATCTATAAATTAAAATATTTAAAATAGCGGAACTAAAAATGTTCCCACCTCCAGTTTATTATTTTCCTGACATTTGTTATTAAAATACGAAGGGTTATAAACTTGTAAATATGTACTTCGAAAAGTGGTTCTTTCAATGATATTGTAAGGAAAATAATTGATGTATTTGTTATAATTTAAGAGAAAATATCTTTTTGAATAGTTTTTCGTATCAAATATCGGATCAAAAAGTTATGGTTGAAATATTGAAAAAAAAAACATTTTTTGGATTTTTCTCCGGAAATTCTGAATTTACTGCAAATTTTTCGACGGATAGGTGAGTACTATATATTTTTTGCAAAGTCGTTGTTTTAATCGCAATGCCTAAATTTAATCATGATAAAATTAAGAACCTTCAAGTTAAACCAGTTTATTAACAATTTAATAAGAAAAATACTGTTATTGAAAATCTTTTTTCTACTTATTGTGACACTCGACCTTGCATTTATATTTCATTTGGCCATATTCCATTTTTACTGGGAAAATCTAAACGAAAGCTTCCAATTCTATCGGCTGATCGCTTTTATGCCAAATATTGGAATCTTTCCCATTTTCTTTGGACATAACGCCAACATAGCTTTTCAACTATATTATTGTATTTTAGTTATTTTCTTGGAAATTCATTTTATATTTTTGTTCAAACCGAACGATTCTTTTACGTATATTCAGTTAAAAAGAGTGTACCAGAAACATTTTTGGTGTCATAAACCAAGAAATTTTGTTTAAGAAAATTATCACTTATGGGATTAATAAAATCGGTGGTGAATAACCAACCGATCAATTACTGTATCTATAACACAATTTATTTTTGTAAAAGTGACAGGTAGATTTTAAAAATAAACTAATAATCAAAAGTTAAAACACCATTTTCAAATTTTTCGTTCGGAACAGAGTCATTTTCTAAACCTGCCTGTATTATTGTTATCTTTCTGCCTTCATTTGAAGGAGCTTTCGTTTCGCATTTTGTTGAGAAAAAGTATTCCATTCTTTTCGTGCATCCGCGTGTGTATCGAACCAGAAAGGATGGATAGTATTTCATTCTCCCCCTTAAGACTTGCAGAACTTGCCGGACTTCAGCCAACATTGGAAGGAATATGGTTTGTTGGGATCTGAGGAAGTGGAAGGAATGGTGGTAGGGGCCTCAGAGGCGTGTACTGACCCAGCTTTCGCTTATGGCTAAAAGAAAACCTCGAAAAAAACTCCTAGCAGGTCAGGCGGGCATGGGATTTGAACCCCGGCCCTTCCGAATGCAAGCCAAGATCGTAACTGGAGTGGTTACGCTCTTGGTGTACCGAACCATGTTTCCTGAAGATACATTTTAACTAATATTCTTCTTAGACTTGAAATGCTACAAGAATTGTATATTTTATCATTGGTCAGTTTTCTTTTCAAGGCAAACCAGGGAAAGTACTGATTACTCTCTTTAGTATTCAAATGATCGAAATACCAATTGACTTATTGAATTAAAGTTACACAGATCATATGACAAAACATCATAAAAATCACTCACTGACTAACGTCGTTGCTTAGCAATTGTTCATAACTGGGTAAACTAGGTAACGGAATGAGCAGTCTCCCACTCCTAGTCGAGGTAGATACATAACTTCTCCTCCTCCTTGGGAGAATTCTCTTCTCCAGGTTCAGAAGGTCAGGATTCCTTCGGATTATCGAAGATGTCCTCAAGAGCTGGAGAGTAGTGTCCAGTTGAGCTGGCGAGGACTGGTGAGACGATGTGTTATTCCTTGGTGGGCTGTGAGGTAAAATTTGTGTTGGAATTGGCGTTGGTGCTGTGGGCGGAGTATCCTCCTGGGATTCTCCCGGTGTCGGATCCACAATGCTTGGATAACGTGGTGCTGTGGGATTCGAGTATTTTATATCACCAAGTGGATGAATCACTTGAGGAATATTGGGCTCCGGAACGATTTGGTCTCCTACCCTCCGCATTTGGTCGACATGTCGTCCCCACAATTCTCCCTTGACTTGAACTGTCTAGTGAAGAAGTGAAGATAATGATATCTTTGTCAAAGTAAATGTATCAGCTAAAACATCTCTTGAATTAAAATTTCTTCGTGAACATTTCTTATTACTTCTTCAACATCAGGATGTAAATGTTTTCTTGTGAATGTATCACTACAAGGTTGATCATAGTCAGCACGACCATTAAACCAAATCACTCTACGATAATCCAAACACTATGTTACCTAACTCATTGGAAAACTAAATAAAACTAACGTTATAAAAATTATACCTGTCTAAACATATAGAAAGTTTGGGATATTTCGTGGACTAATGGCCGTAAGCACCGTTTATAGTATTAAACCCGCTTAACTGAACTTGTTTAAATAGCTAACGTCCTTATGGCCGTATGCACTGTTTATTGTTCTGAATCCGTTAAAGCAAACTGGTTCAAATAGTTAAACGCCCCTTAATGTTGCCTTGGAATGCTCCGAACGAAGATTAGTTAAACCTGAAAGAAGACAACGTCGTAAAATTTAGGGACTTTTTTGTGTGAAAAACGTTTGTTGGTGACAATGCTTGACGTTATTTGAGTTTTGAGTGTTGACAGTTACGGACATGACGGTGGTTATTTGGATTATGAATTACATGTATATCATTAATAAAACGTGCAACAGTTCAAATAATTAGACTCGATAACTTATTTTTGACAGTTACCTTATCAAATCTAATCAACCTTTCATGAGAGTTACCCTAGTGTAAAAAAAACAGTTTAAAGTTGAACCTCCAATATTGGGCGTTAAAGTTTAAACTGGTTTCACCTCCAAATAATCGATGGTGCATACCAACTCAAAATTATAAACTAGTTTAATGCTCAAACTAGTTCAAGTGTAAACGGTGCTTACGGCCATAAGTGATCATTGATTCGCTCGTAGCATTCCTACATCGGGCCATCAGTCAAATCCGCTTCTTAAACTTACGTACGCTATGTGCACGAGCCAGTATAGGTTTGTTTTGTTCCAATAAGGTGTCTAGGGGGACTCATCCCCAAGGGGATGCCTACCAACCAAACCCACCTAAAACTCGCCGTTACCCCCGCCTCGGAATCACTACCCTAGCATTCTTCGTGACGGGCGGCGGTCCCTCGCACACTCTCTGCTCACAGCGTCGTCTTCTCCCTAACTATCACTCCAACCTCTCATGCCATATCGAGTCCTTCTCTCCCCCTAACCATGCCCTCTACTACGCCACTCACCTCCATCCATTCGTCCTCCCCCCTTAACATTATCTCCACCATGTTCTCCCAATACATCGCCTCCCCTAGCTTCCTCTCCAACTTCTTCGGCACTTCCTCGTTCCTCCAGCATCCAAACACATGCCCCACATCAACCTCCACATCACACCTGTCGCTCACTCCAGTCTCTTTTCCCAATCTTGTGGAGGTACCGTACTCTTGACCCATGTCCAGTGAACATCTGTGTCAAAAAGTAGTTCACCTCCCCGGATTTCCGGTCCAACCAATCTCTCCTATTCCCAATCGCTCCTCGCGCGCCCTCATACTCCTCCAACCTTCTCTCCAGTTCCTCCTCCATCCATTCCTGTACTTCCTCTCTGGTCGCACCCCTCCAGTGTTTACTCCTGTCTCTAGCCATCACGTCCGATGGGTAGGTCCTTTCCAGCACCGCTGCTGCCAGTCCGCCCACTGTCCTGTACCCCTGCACCACCCTCAGCAGTATGCCCTCACTTTCCCCTTCTCCGTCGCCTTTAACATGTGTGTCCTGAAGGATAATTGACTATCCAACCACACCCCCAGGTATTTTACAAACTCCTCCATCCGAATTCTCCTTCCCTTCACCACCACTTCCCTCGTCTTGCTCCGTCCCTTCATTAGCAACCACACCGTCTTATCTTCCGCCACTTCTAGTCCGCACCGCTCTATCTTCCTACACATTCTCTCCGCCTTCCTTTTTATCTCCGCGTCTCCCTTTGCCGTGCATACCAGACACACATCGTCCGCATACACTGTAATCTCACATCCCTTTTCACGTACTATCCCACAAACCTCATCAAACACACACTTCCATAGCGTCGGTCCAAGAACCGACCCCTGGGGCACTCCAGCCTCCGTCTCATACCTCTTCCCTCTAGTGTCTAATATCACACGTCCCGTCAGGTAGTCCTCATAATTGCCAAATATTTTCAAAAATTGTCAAAAACTGTCAAAATTTGGAAAAAATGGTTAATAATTGCCAAATATTTTCAAAAATTGTCAAAAATTTGGAAAAATGGTCAATAACTGTCAAAAATTGTCAAAAATGGTCAAAAGTTGTAAAAATTTTGGAAAAATGGTCAATAACTGTCAAAAATTGTCAAAAATTGTCAAAAATTGTCAAAAATTGTCAAAAATGGTCAATAATTATTAAAAATTGTCAAAATTTCTGGAAAATTGTCAAAAATGGTCAGTAATTGTCAGAACCTGTCAAAATGCTCAAAAATTGTCAAAAATGGTCAATAATTGTAGAAATTTGGAAAAATGGTCTAAAATGGTCAAAATTTTTGAAAAATTGTCAAAAATGATCAATAATTGTCAAAACTGTCAAAATTGGTCAATAATTGTCAATAATTGTCAATAATTGTTAAAATTTGTTAAAATTTGAAAAAATTTGAAAAAATTTGAAAAAATTTGAAAAAATTGTCAAAAATTGTCAAAAATTGTCAAAAATTGTCAAAAATTTGAAAAAAATGGTCAATAATTGCCAAATATGTTAAAATTTTTGAAAAATTGTCAAAAATGGTCAATAATTGTCAAAGACGGTCAATAATTGTCAAAAATCGTCAAAAACTGTCAAAAATGGTCAAGAATTGTCAAATTTTTTGAAAAATGGTGAAAAATTCACGAAAAATTGTCATTTGTGCATAAGAAGCAAGCTTCTGTCGGCGGTCCGACGACCGCTCACCTTTTTTACGTTTAGATGGGGTTTTCTTACAATATAACACGTTGAGGCAGCTTAGCTTATTGAGTAAAATCGTCACTGACTCAAATGTTCGATCAAACCATGTTACATAATAACTGTCTGGTGTAGTTGCGAATTTAAAAATGTTCTTCAAATAAATTGGTAACATAAGTAAGAAAACGATTTTTCGATATTTTTAAACGAATGAGCACAAAAAATAAATTGCAAGAACTCAATTTAAACTTTCTTGAATTTATTTGAGATGTAGATTTCTAGTAATCTATTTAAATTCGAAGTCATGAAATCGTTTTCTCTCTATCGTAATTTTCTTAAACAAGTGTATTAATGAAAAAGTAACGGTACGGCGAGTAATTTAAAGTTTGTAAGAGAATCGTTCCAACACTTTTGAAACAATTTTGTTCTTTGGTAAGAAATTATAAGGTGAAGTTTGTTCTCCAACTATGGTAAAATTTTTGATTAACATAATATGAAAAAAATTGGTTTCTATGATAAAATCCAGCGATCGTCGAATAATTGTTATTTTAAATAAATCAATACATTTATATCAGAAACATGCTCAGGATTGCATCTTATTATTTATCCTGTATACAAGAAAAGTCTGTAAGCGCTCAATTTTCTTCTGTTCTTCATATATAATCATAAACCTTAATTTACCCGGAGGTGTTCAGGTGTTTTGTAACATAATAAGGTTTTTAAATGAATGGTTCAGTCCGTTTTATACACATATTTTGCTCAGCTTCTCCTATTTTGTGCGAGCTCTTTCCCTTCCTTCCAGTTCTTGTTATTTTTTTCCAGGATACCAGCTATTACATCGTCCCATTTTCTTCTAGGCCTGCCTGATTCAATTTGCCATATCGACTTGACTTGTCTCGAGTTGTCCATTCTTACCATATATGTCCAAACCATATGATCGGCTCAACCTCTAATTCCTTTCTAACTTCATCATTTCTCACTCTATCTTTTTTTGTGATTCCCTTTATGCCCCGTAGAAATTTCATTTCAATGGCTTGTATTTTGCTTTTTTGTTGTTCTGTGAGTACCCAGCTTTCACAACCATAAATCAGGAATCAGGCTAACTACAGTTTGATTTTCGTTTTTACCGATCACCATTATTTTTGTTATATTCACGTTTATTTTCAGGTTGTTTTTCTTCAGCGCTTCATACCAGAGTCCTAAATTGTTTTGCACATCCTTTTGATTCTTGGCACATATCATTAAATCGTCTGCGAAAGCACATTCAGTTATGTAGGTTGGTTCGAGATTTCTGTAGCCAACCAGCAGTTTCTTCTGTACTTCATTTTTTTTTAACTTTTCCATTCTTCTCTATTTTTAGCTTTCTCTTTCCAATTTCGTATTTTCAGTTCATTTATATCAGTCACTACATCTTTTCCTTGAGTGCCATTTTTGTCATTCTTTCTTTGCCTAATCTTTGTACGTGTCCCAACCACCTAATCCTCTGTGTTTTTATTCTTGATGTTATTTTTGGTTCTCCGTACAACATGTTTACTTCTTCGCTTGTTCTCCTTCTCCACCCTTCAGGTGTGTTTATGCCACCGAAGATTGCTCTAAGCATTTTACGTTCCCATCGCTCCAGGTGGTGCAGGAGGACAGAAGTGTCCTCTGTAGGTAATATACTAACTGCATTCCAAAGACAAGCCCTTCTTGGTATTACCGGGGCAATGAACAGCACGGGGACGGCATCAATGGAAGACCTTATTGGACTTCCTCCTCTAGAACTTTTTATAAGGGCGCAGGTAATGAAATGGCGGACCAGTTAACTAAAGAAGGCTCTAAAGGAGACTTCATAGGTCCGGAACCGTTTTGTGGAATCACAAAAGATTGCATAAGAGGGGAAATCGGGAACTGGCTAGATAGGGAACAACAATTCAAATGGAGGATGATACAAGGGCACCTTCATACAAAGAGTTTACTGAACAAGGTAGACAAGGAACTCTCAACCAGGCTATTGAAACTGGGAAATAGACATTTAAAGACAGCTATCGACCTGGTGACTGAACACTGCACCTTGAGGAAACATCTGTACAATATGGGCAAAGTTAGTGAATCTATGTGCAGAAAATGTGAACTTGATGATGAAACACCTACTCACATACTCTGCTTCTGCAAGAACTTACAAGAATAAGTGAATTGATAAATATCACGATTTTTTGTTTGGTTTCAAATATTGTGCATTGAGAAAAATCCGAATGTGTCTATTTTGAAAAAGAAAAGCTACAAGATTGTTTCTTCTTTTTCAAGAAATTCACTCTATAAATTACTACAAAAACAGTTAATTGGAAAACAGAAAATATATGTTTCATTCAACAGCTCAATACTTAAAATACGTTAAATAGAACTCTTAAATCTCAATTATTATTATTATTATTTGTTTTGTATATTTTCAATTTACATGTGTGTATAATTTTGTTCATTTATTGTGATTAGATAATGTACCTGTATCAATAGCTTATGTTGTCGACATACTTCGATTTTAATTGAAAAACATACTCATTTGTTGATTCGTTTGATTTAATTGAGTATTTATTGTTCATTATTAAAGCTCGGATTATAGGAAAAATCCTTTTTTTGCCTATTCTAGATGATTTTTGTATATTTTGCCTTTTTTTCGTAAATTCCGTCTTTTTGTGCCTTTTTTAATCTTTTATGCTACCCTACTGATGAAGTTATTCATATTCGGTACTTCATTTCATTACTAAACCTTTCTGTAATAAAATTTTGGGCTAGTAATAAAATATTAATGGTTTGTTTGTTAATGGTCTTCTGGGAAAATTTACCTACCTATTTGCGGATTAAGAAGAGGCTTAACAAATGGGAAATCCCTAATGTTTTGACCTTTATATCAGTTGTACAGACGGTTACTGAATCAGAGTTTAGTTTTGTTACGTATACCGAAAAGTAAAGAACACACATTTTTATAAGTTTTAGACGTTTGTGAGTTTATTTAGAAACTATCTCTAGAAGGAGATGGAGCATTTTGTAAACCGTGTGGCAAGTCAGCAAGTTTCATTTTTTCTTTCTCTCAGTCACCGCATAACTACATAGTATTAAAATTCTAATTAATTATTCTTATTTTTTAAAATTCCCAGATTTCATGTACAAAAAAGTACTTTATTGACCAGCATTGTGGAACTCCACTTCACAAACGGAATTTGGAAAAATTAAATTCCTCTAAGTTAGTCCAAACATCTCTGCGGGATAGTGTAAGCAGTTCAAAAAAAGGAGGAGGACACATTTAAATTTGATTTATGTCAGATGATGATTGCATCTAATATACCTCTGTATAAAGTTAATCATCCTAGTTTTAAGTTATTTTTTAAAAAACATTTTAATAAATCCTTACCGGAGGAGAGTACGTTGAGAAAACAAACTATGGACAAATGCTAATTATGCAATGCAAATATTAATTAACAATTGTTTAGTTATGTTGTGCAAATATATTTGTGTTAACTTAATGTTAAGTTAATTCACTTTGTATATTAAAATAAATTCTTAATAACTTTTAATAATCAGGGAATTAAAAGCATTTGCCATATGTTGCCTAAATGTTGAGATTTCTGCCTTTTTAGCGCCTTTTTCTTCAGTTTTTGTTGCCTATAAATCCGAGCTTTATTCATTATACAATAAGCAAACTTGAAACAACAAGTTGACATTTAAAATTACCGAGTTCCGAAGCGTTAACTTTGCACCAACTTTAAAATTATAACAATTATAACATATCCAACAATAATTACTCAATTATATCAAACGTAACAAAAAATAAGTCTTAAATTATTGTATAAAACATCAATTTTTTGCTTTTCAGATTATACTTAGTTTAAAAACTTTTGTATTAGGATATTTCATTTGGTATATGTGAAAAAATAAATTTCCAAACTTCATTTATATCTTACCAAAGGCTTCGACTAAGAATTTCGATATTTTTTGTTGAAATAAAAATTGTATGGGTATATTTTGGAAAAAAAGCGATCATTTTCTTAAAATATAACTACAAATTTTATTATTACTATTAGAACTTTTTAGAATAATATTTTAATTTTGTTTTTATTTATTTATAATTTAAAACAATTTTTTTTCTGTTTTCGTTATTAAAAGCTTAATTCTAACTAGAATAGAAATCATTTCATGAACCATTCGTGCCATTGTTTGTTTGTTGTTCTTTGACCCACACTTATTATTGCGTGATATGGTCAAAAGATATACTTCCAAAATAATCGATCACAAAGGAACTAACAAAATGCTTTAATATAATTGAAAATACATTCGATTATTTATGTTTAAAAGATTGCAATGTACAATAAAAGCGTAAATAGTTAAAAAAAACGTTATATTGTTTTTCTCGTCGCGTTTCGTTTTTAGTTGAACATTTGGAAGGGAGGAGAAACCAGCAGCTGAGTAATGTTTAATCAGAGTAACGAACTATAATAGAGACACTTAGAGGTCAATTCTAAGTTAGTATCGGATTGCGTACGTGTCTCAAAAAAGAAGACCATAAGAACAACGGAAAGTCGCTTTAAATGACCAGACAAGGTACATCAATGACATTCATTGGACCGGAACCCGTCTGCGGAGTTGCAAAATTGACAATAAACATGGTTACATGAAAGGGGGTGGCACAAAAATATCTACCACTCACCAGGACAGAGACAGGCGAGACACTTCATTAAAGTACATTTGTCAAAATTAACAGCAGGTCTAATAAGCAAAGAGAGAAGAACTGTCAAAGCGGTAGTAGATGTGCTAATGAGATTATATATTATAAGCTTGATAGGCAGGAAGGAAGGTTAGATGTAGATATTCTGTCACCTAAAGGAGGAAACTGCAGAACACATCCTTTGCAGCTGCGACTGCCTTGCTAATGTGTGGTTTATTCTTCTAGAGAAGCCACTGGCAAGAAAAGGTTTAATATCGTTATTAATTGGCTACATGAAAAGTGGGACTAGATTCAGAGGACCACAATAAAAGTTAGCAGTGGAATATGCCAATTAGCCACCTTTACTCCTAATTATTAGAGTCACACAAGAGTCTTCTTAGAAATGGGTGTAGTGAGGTGGACAGAAACCTAAACGACTGATCTATGTGATATTGTCTGTTTTGCAAGACCTAAGTCTGCTGAAAGTGTGATCTCATCGAATATTTGCTAAATTCTTAGAAATAATATCAGAAATTGTATACAAAAATTAAAACATACACAACAAATTCAAACTCACGCAATAAATCTTCTATTAGTACCACCCTATACTTTCAGAGAGTATCAGTTTCTAATTTATACAAATTTTAAGCTTTGCTGTGAGTTGTCTGTCGTGTAATCAGTTTTAAAATTTTCCGCATAACCTATACCTTTAAAAATCCTTTGTGGTCGACAAAAGAAACCTTTTGTTAGTGCACAAAAATTTAAAAAGAGCACGCTAACCCTGACAGGCTGTGTTTCCAAACTATAGGTGGAAGATTCTTGTCGAAGAACGCTGCACTCAAGGTGACATTGACATTGTGTGTGAGGCCGCGTCAGACAGACAGATAAGAAGCTAAAAGGATATTTGAAAGGAGGGTTAAAGGATACCTAGGGAGGTGTCCACTGTAGTTTGGAACACAGCCATGGTATCCTTGCCTCCCAGGTACTAGTAGGAGCTGGCGAGTTTCTTTTGTCTGTGCTGTCTGCTGGCTGGTGCTTCAAAGCTTTCGCATGTTTCACTGGCAAGCTTTATGTGGTGCATGTCGTGTTCATATTAATAGCATGAAACATACTGGGTGTTGTAGACAATTTAAACAATTTAAATAGTTTTTTCTTGTGTCCCTTATGTTTTATGGAGAATAAAAATATATTTTTAGTAGATATATAATGACTACACTATATTTAAATGTAAATATATTATTCAAATGATATAAAAACGTTTGTATATGGATTTGACATATTTCTGTTATAGCATGGTCACTGTTCGAAATAACGCGGTGTAAAAAAATAACAAACAAGTACTACTGGTTGTGAAGTAAATATCCATTAATAGTGCTAGTACCAGTACGTCGTTTGGCTTTGATCCGCAAGTGTCACTCTTTATTATAGTTCACTTATTATTACCAGCACTGTAAATGATTTTATTACGTTGCCGGTAGAAGTGACAATCATTGACGCTGCAAGTGGTTTGGGATTGAAACGTCGGTAGTTAATTCCACACCAACACTCCACTAATCCAACAGGTAAATTGCACACTTTCAAAACTTGAGGCCTTTATTCCACAGATAATTTCCACATCAGGCAATGAAACTATATTGGGAAAAACTAGATTTATATTAAAATAATTAAATATAGTAACTTAAAAAAAGGTTGGCAAAGATTCTACACATCTTTTAAAGAATGGAAATTGATAATATGATTTCTCCAGATATTTTAAAACCTGTTTTTTTTTTATTATTTTAGACTGATTGATACTTTGAATTTTTATACAGTCTCCTTCACGACGAGCTTACACTATCTATATTGGCCTAGATGGAGAACAAGTTATGGCGAAATCATGGGAAATATTTTGACATACATGTCACTTCTGGTTATACTTAATAAAGACTTATGAAAGATTTATTGGTGTGCAGGAAAACAACCTCTAACATCATTCAACCTACTTTCACAAGCGGCCCTGCTATTGCAGTGATGATTGAAACCAAAATTTTTTATTGTCGCATTACCGTTTGATTTTTCATTATCACTTCACTACCATTTATGTATATTGAAAGAGAATAGAGAACTGAAAAAAGTGTACAGAAAACCAATAGAGTCAAGAAAATTCAAGATATCTTGAAAGAAATGGTGTAGACAACATATTTGTCGAGATATAGAGGTTTTAAGATTGAAAATGTTCAAAGGAATGGGGGTCGTTAAAAACACCTAAGAAATAAAAAACCGTCGAGAAAACGCGAAAAAAACGATCTCATTGCATGTATCTGTATACATTTAAAAAGTGGATCGTAAAGACTTATGGTGAGTACACCGAGGATATGCAGAGTTATGTGTAGTATAACAAAAACCAAAAAATGTATATTGAGTTTATGTATATTGAAAGAATATAAGAGGAAAAAGTGTATAGATAACCAATAGAATTAAAAAAATTGAAAAAATTGAGAAAAATCGAAAAAATTGAAAAAATCGAAGAAGTTGTGCATTTGCATAATTCGTAAAGATATCTTGAAAGAAATGGTGTAGACAACATATTTGTCGAGATATAGAGGTTTTAAATTGGAAAATCCAAAAAATGGATTGGGGGGTCGTTAAAAACACCTAAAAAATGAAAAACCGTCGAGAAAATGCGATAAAAACGAAATGAAAGGATTTAAAAAAATTAAAATTATATGCATTTTTTCCTCCTCTTTCTCTTCCTCTTCCTCTCCCTCTCTTCCTACTTCTTCCTTTCTATTAATTGCACACTTACTTTAAACGGCATTTATACCTTTTCTACTTTAGTGATTGTTTCGAAGACATACATAACTGTAGCTTGTTTTAAACAATAAAATTTGTTGTTGAAATAACTTGTATGGAAAATGATTACTTAGCATTGGGTGCTAAAAAATTGTATTTGATACAAGATACTTCAATTCTGTAATCAGCATAAACAAAAGCAGTATCCAAACTTCAATTTAATTTCTCGACTAATCACGATCGGTGGAGAAGAAAGTGAGATATCAAGAAATCTTTTTTGATAGAATTAAATTCTTGATGGTACTTCGAGCTAAATTTGTTTCTTTCCAAATAAAACCTGTAATAACTTTAGTTGAACGATGAAATGAAAAAATATAATTTGTTTAAAACTTCATTATATTTGAACTAACGTTCAATTTAAACTTGTGATACGATTCGCTAACACAGAAGCTTTATCAAACGAGTGAAGGATACACACACACACAGTGGTAGATGAGCCCGTCCCTTCCAGGATGCATCTCTCTAACCGAGATACATCTCTCTGGGGAGGACTTCCACCACACCCCCCATCTTATTCGATGGGTCTCATAGTCGTCGTCACAGCTCGTCCCTAGCCCAATAGCTGCTGGCTGGGGTCGAGCTGTCTTCTCCTTGGCCGTGTAACCATGGTGGTTATTTCTTCGGCGGTCTTCTAACTTGCTTTTGTCTTCCGTTGTGTGTGTGTTTTTCGAGGCCTCTGTAAGGGACGAATCTTTAGCCGACGAACTGCGACTAAAGACGACCTTAAAGAGTGGATCCTCTTGTTTTTTCTGTCTTCTTGATATTTCTTACAAGTGACTTAGGCTATTAGCTGAGCTAATAACCTCGTCACCTGCTCGAGAATCTGTTGCTTCGGTGGTGTTGTTGTCTTCGTCGTTTTGTTGGTTGCAGCTTGGGCGTAGCCGACTCCTAGCTTCGTTGTTTTGGGGGCTCTTTTCCTTGTCTTCAAGTTGTTTGGGGCCCGTGGGCATCCTCTGTAGTTCGCCGGGTGTTCTCCCTGGCAGTTTGCGCAGGTGGCTGGCTCGTTCTTCGGTCTTGGGCGTTCGTTTGATCTGTGTGGTCCTCCGCACTTCACGCACTTAGTGTTTATGCTGCTTGCCGTCTGTCCGTGGTGGAATACTTGGCAGTTGTAACACTGCGTCGGCCCATTTCCTCTTCTTTGCTCTTCCCATCTGATCCTTACGTTTTATATGTGTGTTTTATATGTGTTTCGTATTTTTTCCTTCTCTTCTACTTCGAGTAGTAGTTTTCTCTCGCCAAATCTGGAGTAGAGTTGGCTGAATTTTCCTATCTTGACTCCTTATTTCTCGGAGTCTTCGCAGTTTGTCAATCCTTCTTCACGTGGCATATACGTATACCACTCCACTTCCTTCCTCTCTTCTCTCAGGTACCTCGTTAGGTTCCTGTAGTCCTCGGGTTCTTCACAAGGGATTTTTACTCCGAGTCTTTC
Organism: Lochmaea crataegi; assembly: GCA_947563755.1. Taxonomy (NCBI): domain Eukaryota; kingdom Metazoa; phylum Arthropoda; class Insecta; order Coleoptera; family Chrysomelidae; genus Lochmaea; species Lochmaea crataegi. The sequence continues at coordinate 13,043,620 of OX387429.1, read as the reverse complement.
TCGAATAGTGATGTACCTTGTCTTTATTCCCTTCCTGTGTATGTATTTCCTCACGGAGCTCCAGTGGTGGATACTCCTGAGGATGACTGGTGGTGGTCGGTGTTTTCCCTTTTTGTTTTCCATAATGGCTTCGTCCATCATTTTTTCGTCGGCTTTCTTTCGGGCGGCGGCTTCCTTTTTCTGCTCTCTCTGGATCTTCTTTACGGATATCACTTCCGTGAAATCCATATCCTCAATTTTTTCCTCTTCTTCGTGTGGGGATTCTGTTCTTTGTGTCTTTCTTCGGACACTTTCTGATCGACTTCCTCTTCTTTTCTTTTCCTCTTGCATATCCTCCATTGCTTTTGTCATGTTTTCCCTTAATGGTTCCTTTAAGCTCTTCTGCTTCCTTTTTTGCTTTATTGGTTTTGTCTCTGAGATCTTGCATAAGGATACTTTCTTGTACCCTTTTCATCAGTTCCCTGTTTTTTCCGTATATTCGTCTTCGCTGTCTGATGTGTCCTGTTTTCGGCATTTTTTTCTCTCTTCGCTAGCACGTCGTGCCTCTCTTCCTCGTCGTTCTTCGTCGGATGCTGTTGCATCTTGCCAACCAAGCTACTAGCTTGGCTGTCGCTTCTTCTCGGTAGTTCCTGTCCTCTACAGGCCCTAAAACATATAAACCATCTACAATTTACAAAACTAAAAAATTTTAAATCCTCCAAAAATAGAAAATAGTGTTGAAAAACACTATTTGCGTTTAAAACGCTGTTTTTGTCCTATGATTGGCTTTCGCCGGTTCGGTTGGTAAAAATCCACCTCCGTTCGATCGAATTCTCAAAATCCGCTTCGCTTGCTTTTGAGTATCTAAGACACGTCCTATCTACTCGGCTGCTCGCTGTCCGAGTCAATTACTACTGAGTGAAGGATTAATGAACAATTTTTAATGTATACACTGCATTAATACGGAATTTTAAGGATATTGACGAAAGTATTGTAATATGTTTACATGGAAATTAAGTACAAAAAGTGCCTAAATAAAGAATTCTACGAATACTAACAAAAGTATTGAACAAGTCTACCTGGAAATTTATTCACAACAATCCCTCCTGAACTATCTTCTAGGTAAAAAGGTGTAATAAGCGAGAATGATTTATATCTATTTGGTCGTTAAGAAGATTACCTAAATATTTGTTTTTATTTATCTCAAGGGCTTCAAAAAGATTTAATTTAAAGGATTTAGGTTTTACATGCAAAATTTCAAAATTTGAGTCGAAAGTGTGTTGGTTTGCTAATGAATGATTTGAATATTTATAGAATCAAATTTTTTGTTGTCATAGACACGTTTGTGTTCTGAAATTCTAGTTTGAAAATTCCTAAAAGTTCTACATATATAAATTCTGACACAGTTGTCATTTCCACATTTCAATTTATAAACTCCTGATTTGTTTAATTTTGAAGATTTCTTAGCTAGATAGTATGCTTTATTTATAAAATAATACGTATAACAGTCACTGCTACGATCGATACACAAATAAAACAAAAAAAAAATGGCCGAAAACTGTATAGTGAGTAAGACAGGAGAAGGGCTTCGTTCTCATCCCTACTCCGTGATGTTTGCTGGATGAGAGATGACAACGGTAGACACCAGGCGGGGATAACTGATCGATTAATACTTGATCAGTTATCGACCAACGAAGGGAGGATCAAATTGAATTGAGAAAAAAATCATAATTAAAGGAAATCGTACCTACTACAATTATTATATTCGATTGCCATCTTGCAACCCTATTGCGGATCTGTGGATAAAATTAAAAAAATGAAATTCGCGATGGAAAAATAGGGGTTGATCGTATAAGGGCGAAAATTAAGAGTAATATGTAATTTTTTATTCGTATTCGTATAAGTCATGTCAAAATAAAAATAAAAATTGAAGTTTATAATTAACAAATAAAAAATAGGGGATGATCGTAGAGGGGTGAAAATTTAGGTTTGTATGTATTTTTGAATGCTGTATCATAAAAAAATAAAAATTTTGTCTGAAAAATAAAAAAAAATTAAGGGGTGGACAACCCTTAACATTTAGGGGGATGAAAAATAGATGTTGACCGATTCGATGACCTACCCGATAAGCACACAAAATTTCATGAGAATCGGTTGAGCCATTTCGGAGGAGTTTAATTACAAACTCCGTGACACGAGAATTTTATATATTAGATAAAACTGCTATTTGCTTTTTAATATTTAGTGTGATTGTTGTAAATAAATTTCTAGGTGAACTTGTTCAATACTTTTGATAATATTCGTAGAATTCTGTATTTAGGCACTTTTTGTACTTTCCATGTAAACATATTATAATACTTTTTTCAATATCCTTAAAATTCCGTATTAATGCACTGTATAAATTAAAAACTTTTAATTATACCTTCACTCGTTTGACAAAGCTACTGTGCTAGCGAAACGCGTCACAAGTTTGAATTCAATAGTTCAAATATGATGAAGTTTTAAACAAATTATATTGTTTTAGTTCATCGTTCAGTATGGATCTTCATCAAGTAAAAGCCTCATCTATTCAACTTTAGTTGAATAAGGTAGCTATCAAAAATGTATCGGGAATTGATCATTTAAATTCGTTATTTAGTTTGTTCACATTACTCCATCTTGTTAGTTCATCCCAAGAATGTTTTGCGATTTTAACAATGGATGAAAGTGTCAAACACAAAATCTGTCTCAATTTTTACAACAAATTTCGTGTTCCAAAGCGCTGAAAATATTCAGTGCGTCTCAAATCAGTCGAGACGTGGTTGAAGATTTGTCTCGCCATAAGACAAATTATGAATCCGTTTTTCTTTGAAATTGGAAGAATATTTTTTAAAAGAGATTCCTACAAGTAAAGAGCTATAACATACGTACATTTCATTAATCTACATATTATGGAGTTCTTCATACTTTTATACTATACTATACGTTATACTATACTAGTATTCGTTTCTGATAGTATCTCTCACATCACCAACCTTCATGGTTAATTAAAAACACAATTAACAATCAAGTCTTCTCTATGAACTTCAAGTGCCCTGTAAAGAAATGGGTAAGAATGCGAAAAAAATCCACAAAACCTAACGTCCAATTTTCCCCCAGTCTTTTTTTTTATTAAAAGTTGTTACACACTTAAGCATTCCAGCATAACGTAAAGTTGTAATATAAGCCAAGCAAGTGGTGAAGTGGTAACGCTCTCGGCTCGCATTCGGAAGAATGGTGCAAAGTAGTTGCAGGTTAATGCTGAATCACTACATATCTCTTAGGAACCTACCACCGTTCCCTCCACTTCCATTCCCTGAAATGAAATTCCTTCCAATATTGGCTGATGAGGCTCCGGCAGACCTATAGCAAACCGCTTCTCTTGAGGGGGGAAAATGAAATACTTCCTTTTTTTTATGTACTCGTGCTCGTTTCACTGTTCTTATATAACATCGAACACTGTACCGAATGAGTTGTTGATCTATCCAAGTCTAACAACGTCAATTTGGAACGAGCAAATGATTCACCGTACAAACTAGAAGCGTAATGTAATATTCCTGAGATGTTGGTCAACAATCCTACAACACAATAGAGCGACCACGTCGTCAACCGAGCACGATCGAATGGTACATATCCATTACACTTAAGTGTGTATCCACCTTAACAACCTCATCAGCTTAATAAGGCTCTTTCATGCATCCGAATCGTGTCATGTCACAACATAATACAGCGAGTCGAAAGCAAGTAGAATAGACAGAAATATTGGAGATACTTTTTCACAAACTACTTCTTCCCAGTCGAATACAGAAATTATTATTGTGGAAATAATTAGAGGTTCTAGTAGTGGAAAAAATAGTTCATAAACCTTTCTTTCTCAGCCTGGCTTCTCGGGAATGCTCGGGATGATAGTAAAGCTCAGATGAGAAAAATTTCTTCTCTACCCTGATGTATAATATACTACTGAACATAAAGGTGAATTCGGAATAAGTAGGTCGAGATTTAATACTATAATTCCAACTTCAGTATTCTATGAAGGTTAAAACTAGATAATTCTATGTATGGGTTGGATAGACAATCATTTCAAATCAGACTTCATATTTAAATTTAGCACTGGAATTCCAAGTCTATTTAAGGATGTTCAAAGCTTATTGAAAGACATGAATCCGGTTGCAACAGAGGATATCTCAGACGTTTCATTATGGAAACGGTAAAGGCTTACTCGACCGTCAATGCGATTAATATATTTTGGAATGAATCGTGCATGTTGGAAACTCCGAAATTCATTTTGTCATCATAAGCTTGGTTACATGAACGTAAATTCAATATTGTAATGTGAGCCTGAACATTGAAATTTTCCTCGAACGTAATAGAGATTGTTTTGCGGTTGCAATTTATTGACTTCCTCGAGGAAAATATGTTGTTATTGTCATCTTTTTTCTTGTGATAAAGTCGCCAGTGGTCTTCCTAGCGGAAGTTGAAAAACGAGAAGACTAACATTGTTTGTTTTAGAGAACAAGATAAGCACAAACGAATTTAAGTTTATTGTGTGCCAAATTTTCATTGGAAGATCGAAGTTTTTGAATAAACACAAACTATAAATTAGTTACTAGTTGAAAGATCAACAGTTGTTTTCGAAATGTGGCAAAGACAAATATATTGGAAGAGTTTTATCTTTTATATTGAAAAGTTTATATACGTTGATACAATTTCTGATAATATCGAACTCAATTTCCCTTCCACAGGGAATTAGATACAAATTTTACGATACTGGAAAAAATTAGCTTGATTGAATTTCTTGTCTGACTACGCTTTACTTGTAGGTAATGAAACAAATGAGCTTGGGATGGTGTACCTGAATCAAGTAAAGTTGAAAGATTATTATCAATCTCAACAACTCCCACAACATATCACCATCAGGTCTTTAGAATAAAAAATAAATTCTCACGTTTGTACCGAGTATACCCTATTCTGTAACTCGAAATCGAATAAAAATGAGCCAGGGCAGATCATCGCAATTTCTAGATTATTAGCAGTTCTGTGTTACGTTTTATCAGATCATGGATAGTTAGATGTTAGCTTAGGTTATGTGTCTCTTTCCACTATTTTTATATGGTGAATCCATCTCAGATGATTCCCCTCATCAAAAAAGGAAGAATTACTAATATGTCCATGGAACAAAAGCAAATATTCTTGGATTTCATAAAAAAACATCCAAACCTAGCTTTGCTGATGAATTGGGGCATCACGATTATGAAAATATAATCTTTAAATTTTATAAAAAGTGTACGCAAGGCGTTTACGAACAACAAATACCACTCGTTGTAAAACACGCATGAACGTTGGTCTTGTGAATGGTCAAGAATGCCAAATGCAAATGACATTTGCAAAATTATGGTATGCACACAACCTTAAAAGATCCGAACGGCCAAGAATAGCGATAGAGGCACTGCACGTACCTCAAAATTTTGTTTCCAGTATTTTGAAGGGAATTTTAATCGGAAATGACATTCAGGAGGAATTGGAAGTTATGTTGTGATACTCATTTGTTCCGATGACTATGAATCGCTATGAAAGATGTATTTAGAAATATAGGAGCACTGCTAAAGAGCTCTGAGAGCTTTTACAAGAATGAAGCGCAGATCTACAAATGTTCCATCACCATACCCACATCATGCGCATTTGTATGGTATTTTGTGAGGTTATACTTTCAAAAAAGCTTCAGTTAATATGACCGCAGATGCGACATTGCCAGCAGTATCCAGACGCGTCAAATAAAAGTCGAACGTTTCGATTAACCTGGCTTAGAGAATATCGATTTCGCATACGAAGTAACGCAATAGATATGGAATATTCCGATTTGTTAAAATTTCGATTAGACGCCTTCAACTCTATTTCATCATCATCATCATCATGGCCGTTCAATACCGAGGGATTATGGCTAGCTCTATAGAGGTGTGTTTAATCCTATTGACGAGGTGGATTACTCCTCTTATATCAGTGCGACTATAATCTTTCATCTATCCTGGCCTCCTTTGTTATAGTTCTCCATTTTCTTCTGTCTGCATTTTGTTTTCCAGTCTCTGATTTTCAATGCTTTTATATCTTCCTCTACTTGATCCCACCATCTGCTTCGTGGTCTTCCTCTTGTTCTCGTCGACAATGGAACCCATGTTGTTACTCTTTTTAATATTTCTGTTGCTGCTCTTCTCATAATGTGTCCCATCCATTACAGTTTCCTTGCTTTTATATATCGGACTATATTTTCTCCACCTGCTTCCTTTACTATTTCTATGTTTCTTCTTAATCTTCTTTCTCCATCTCTTGTTAAATCTGGTCCAAGTATTGTTCTCAATATTTTCCTCTCTATTATTTTTAGATTTTCTTCTTCTTTTTTGTTTATAGTTACTCTACTTAAGTGTCTCTGCCCTACAGAATTTTATATGAGAAATTTTACTTAACTTTTTTGATGCCGCGACATTTCCTCAGTTTGACGGAGCTCAATTTTAATTTCAGCTTGTTGGACTGTTACGAATAAAGGACATATATTTAAACGTTGAATGTACAGTTTGGATTCTATACATATTCAGGATCAGTGTATTTTTAATATTTGGATTCCTATGCTATGCAAAATTCATTAAGCGCAGAGCTTATTTGGCAAGATGCAGTGAGTATGCTAAGTAGAGTGTCATGTTTCCGAAATATCTGCTAATAATTCCATGGTATTAATATTATCTTTCCATATATTAGGATACGATTGCGTGTTTATGAATATAATTGAAAACTAGTTTTTCCGTTATTTAATGTGCAACTGTGTACCAGTTAAACTAACTTAATTCAGTCACTGCATATAAAATTTTTATAAAAGTTAGGACTGACAACTATATTAGTTATTCAATTAGATATATTTCATTCAAATTTACTTTCTCAAATATTTTCCCCATTCCAAATCAGCTATGATCGAAATCGCAATTTTCATTGGGCATTTTCTTAGGTTTCAGTTATGTATAACATTTGATTCATTAGCAAAATAATAATTACTGTCTTCAGCCTTTCATATCAATAAATTTGATGTTTATACTAGATGTCCTATGACGTTTTGACACTTTAATATCTCGAAAACTATTCACGTGAGAAGTATGAAGTTATTAACAGTCGAAACTGATGCTTTCATTTATCATAAAAAGGTTTATGTTTCTCCTTCCATTTACAGTCACGTGACACCAGCAACATTTTTTAAATGGGACCACTGGTACAATTGACCTTTCCCAACTACGTGATCGTGACGAATTTCTGTCACCGGACAAATTTCACACTAAATTCTAACTTAATCTCAAACCGTATAATACAACATGGTAAAACTCATAACAATTGCTTTTTTACATTTTTAAATTATTATAGTATCCAACTAATACACACTAGTGCACAAATTTACCAAAACCAATTAACTTTTGTTCTCGTTTTATATTTAAATCAGTATAAAATACTATTTCCATCCATCTTTCTGAAGGTTGTCCGTGATCAGCTGACAACAAGGCGCGGAATGACGTCACTTGGAAACGCTCTATTATTATATTTTCGGATAAATATTTCAAAAACAAATTCAACGATACTACACTTGTCAAGATTGGAATTAGTTAAAAGGTCTTTAGATGATTTTTAAGGGTAAAATCAAACAGGCATGTCGTTCCGTATCTCACAGAATAACCTACTCACACAGGAGAGACACTTTTTGACATTTCCAAAAGAAATGCTTTGTTGATGGAAAGGGCGATTTTGATTTGACATTGAAGACAGGATCAGCTTCTATCACGCACTGAAAAAACTGTCGAAATAACTTACATTACGAGAAAGTGTTGAGCTTAACAGTTCGATTTCAAATAAACAGGAAAACTTCACAAATGGAACGAAAGAGTAAAGTGAAAACCACGTGGAAACACTTTATCACAAAATTGGATAAATCAATTTCACAATATTATAATGAAAAAGTGTCAGGTAAATATAATAAATAAATACAAAAAATAAAAATCAGTTCATATATCAGTAAATAGATTATTTAGGAAATTCCAATAATTCTGTATATTTTTAATTTTGGTGTTACAGAATATATTCATATGAATTTTTAATTTATAGTGTTGATATGTATTCTAAATTATTTGTTGTAATATATTTATTTGGGCGCCAATTAATATGAATTTTAACCCTTGTTTGGTGTATGTGTTGTATGATTCAACTTTCCATATCAATATATACCTTTATATAATCTTAAAGCCTTTATACCACTTAGTGGAGTAGGGCGAGTCGCAGCTACTCTTCCTTCGCGAATTTTTTCCATTATTTCCCATTTTGATCTAAGTCCTTTGCTTCTTTCCAGCTTCTTTCTCTTTTATCCAGTTATCCAGCTATTACCTTATCCCAAGGTTTCCTTGGTCTGACCTTTTTTAGTTTTCCCAATTTTTACTTTCCATACTCTCTTAACCGGTCTTCCTTTACCATAAGTTGTAAATTTCCCCACCATTGTAGTTTTCTTTCTTCTATAAAGTCTAAGGTTGATTGTATTCATAGGTCTTTTCTTACATATACGTTTTTCATTCTTTTCTCTTTTGTTACACACCTTACTCTTCTTAAATATTTCTTCTCTGTCGCCTGGTATTCTACTTTTTTGTTAACACCCATGTTTCGCATCCATATATGAGTATTGGTTGAAATATTGTTTTAAATACTTTTAATTTCGTATCTTTGGATATTTATTTTTTATTTATAAATTTGGTATTCATGACATAGTATAGTTTGTTAGTTTTAACTATTCTATTGTTAATATCTGCTTCCTGGGTTCCGTTTTCATCTATTATTGTTCCAAGGTACTGGAAATGCTCCATTCTGTCTGTATCTATTCTTACATTTATTTCCTTTTTGTCGTCTCCAATGACCACAACTTTTGCTTTTGTTTATTTTCATTCCCATGTCTACCATTACTGCATTCTACACATTAATGTTTTCTTGTAGCGCTTTTTATGTTTTGCTATTAATATAACATCGTCTGCCAATGCTTTTTCACTGATGTTTACCCTGCACAATTGCAAATGTCCCACATATATTTTTTACTTAGTTTTGTGCATTTCTTAATGATCCCATCCATGTAAATAATAAATAACAAAGGGCTTAGGATCCCTCCTTGTCTTAGTCCCATATTTGTATTGAAATTTTCGGTTATATTGTTATTTCTTATGACTTTTTTCTCATAGATGTTCTTGTTTTTTTTTTCTAGGTACTGTATCAAAGGCTTTTCCTAGATCCAGGAAAGCCACGAATAGTTTCTTTTTTTCTTTTACTGCTTTTTCTGTCAACTGTTTAATAGTAAATATGTGGTCTTAGATGCTTCTTCCACTTCTGAATCCACTCTGTGATTCCTCCATTGTATTTTATATTGTCGACCTGACTCTGTTCTTCAGTATGTTCACCAACATCTTCATCGCGGTGCTAATTAATGTTATTCCACGATAGTTATTGCAATCTTTCACATCGCCTTTCTTAAAAATTGGTACAATGAGTGATTTTTGCCAGTCCCTTGGTAGTGTTTCTTCTAGAATGTTATAGAAAATTTTTAACATCATACCTTTTCCTTTTTGTCCAACGTTTCTAATACTTTCTGATGTGATTTTGTCATATCCAGGCTTTTTTCCATTTTTAAGTTCTGTTATCACCTGTTCTATTTCTTCTTTACTTATTTTTATTTCTGCATCTTCCTGCATATTAATTTCGATTTGTTCATCTCTCTCTTTTGTATCATCAGGTGATTCCTGATAATATTCTTTCCATCTTTGCATAATTTCTTCTTCTTCAGTTAATATTTCGCCGTTCTTATTTTATATAAATTATGTGTTATACAAAATTGTCTTTATATATTTATATTTGTTTATTAATAATTGTACTTACATACAGGTACTTTATCTCGTAACTTTTTCTTTATCCTCTACATCATGTATATCATAGTGGATAAAATTATTATTATTACACTTTATACACATTTGACCTGATGGAAAGCATTTTGATGAATCGATCAGAGGACACGCCAAAATTGAGGAAGGCACGCTTGAAGCGTGATTATGGATAAACATTTTAAAGAAAAACTCAGTGATCTGGAAAACATGTTTGAGAAGCTTTTATAAAAGTGATATCAATTTTTTTCTGAAATCACCGATCAAATAACTAAAAGAAGAATACTAATAAAGCTTTAATAATATCAATAAATAAATAAATATTTTTGGTAAAAATATTTACATTTTACGATAAATTCATTCGTCTTTATCTTGTTTCTAACACAATCAGTTGAAAAAATATACATTGTATAAATTTTATGTTTAGTTTTATATGTATACAGTTGGGTTAGGTTTGTGGCTTTCAGTGTGACCATACTTTTAGTGTTCTCCAAAATAATCAACGATTTCGTTCTAATTCTTCTTGTGAAATATTCAAGATTGTTTCACTAAAATGCCATATTATAAATTAGAGAGAGAAAATGTCAACTCCTTAATGAAGTCAAAGAATAGCTGCAAAATCTAATCCTTATACGCCTCAAACTAACTCTTAAGTTAACATAAACCTTTTTCTAATAATAATATTTTTTATATAACAATTGATTTTAATAAATTATTTTAAATTAAAATTAATGATTTGCTTCAATTGCCAATTAATTATTGTTGATTCAAATATTTACAGACGTCTCGTACTTAAAAACTTAATTAATATGTTTTAATAAAATCTTCAATATGCCCACGAGAATTTCCAGCTTCGAAGGGGTCTAGTACCCCAAAAAAATGGGGTAGGGAAGGTAAATTTAGGAACAAAGAGATACCCCCTTTATCTAGGCATATTAAAAAAAAATCCGAAAAAAAAATTTTCTGGACTCACATACTTTTGACTATACTTGTATATTTTTCGAGGTTGACCCCCCTTTTTTGGATTCTATAGACTCGGACGATTTTTACGAATCGAACGGTTTTTGTTTCATTTTGATAGCTCAAATAATAAAAAATCTCGTATCGCCGGGTCCCTAGAACTCTGAACGGGGGGGGCGCGGTGTCTTGTTTTTTTTATTCAAACAAAATTTCCCTACGCGCCCATATATACAGATACATGCAATGAGAAACGGAACATAGGGGTTTTAAGCATTGTATCAGAACTGCTTTTGAACTAGTCGACCAACATCAAGCTTCAACAGATTAAAAACCCAATTCCCACCACTCCGTATTCTCAACTGGGGCCGGATCTACTTATGGGCTTAATGGGCTCCAGCCCAGGTCCCCCTTGTTCCAGGGGCCCCGAATAATAAAGTAATAAACCAGTAAAAAAAATACAAATCAAAAATATATGTTTAATTTTCCCGCAAAATCCTTTTTTTATGAAAATGGGAAATTTTCAAATTATTTCGTGGGTCCCCCGGATATCGTTAGCCCAGGGCCCCCAAAGGTCGCAGTCCGGCCCTGCTGTGGGCGGTCCTTAATTATCGTCAGACAGTCAGTAAACAACAGTCGATAGGTGAGAGTACTGTTCTAGCCCACAACTTTTCAGAATAAAATAAATTCGTAGAGAAATCAAAATGTGTACACCCTTCAGGAAAAAATTGTTTCAATATGTAGCGATGTTAACTCTCCCATCAAAAAATACTTCAATACTAAACCGCAGTTCGCACATAACCAACAAATTTTGGAAGGAGAAGGGGCGTTTTTTCTTACAGTGGTTCTGAATCCAGCTGTCCAGCTGAACACTTGATATTCATTGTAGTTAATTTATAGAAATGTTTTGTTGGTGGACTATTTAGATCGGAGAATACATTAAACAGCTATGTTCCGTTTCTCATTGCATGTATCTGTATATCGTTTGTCCAATGTTCAATTCGAGGGGTGCTCACGTTCCCTGTTAACGGGAGACAATATAAACGGACCTCTGTACCTAATTTTCTTTGTAATGTAATTGAATCACAATTAATGGCTTTTGATTGATAAAATGTGAAAACAAAATACGCTATTAACTTTAAAATTTTTGTAAAGCACCAAATTATTATTCATAACTAGTTCATTTACATCATATTATTTTCTTTTCAAAATCTCTAAGCACACATAAGACAAGATTCACAAACTTTTCAAATATTTGAAAAATATTCTAAGAACTACGTAAACAGTAGATGTTATCTCCAAATGATCACAATTGGAAACTTATTACATTTCACGTTTTGCAAGAATTGGCACATTTCAGTAGACTTGATTTGGTAACTTATTGGATTTGTCGCACAATTGTTTATAATTGGCATGATAGCACATAGAGATCTGATTATGTGGTCCGTTATTTTCTTCAATATTTCAAATATGTTTGATTGTATTAAAAAAACGAAACCCTAATATAGTAATATTAAACGAAAACCTCTCACAAATTTTTTTTTTCCTCCAATTTAAGCAAAACTTTTTCATAAGGAGTAATTATACACTCATATTAAAGGTTGCTTCTTTTATTAACTCTTAAGCAACGTACCCATTATATCGTTATCACCTACGTATGTATGTATATTGGGGTGTCATTCCCTAAGACCTAAAAAATCTATTCCGCTCCCCTCCTCTACTCAGTTCCTGAGGAAAGTCTCAGAGACTAGTAGCTCCTTTAGTCCTATTTCCTGGAGGAACTTTTTGGATACTCGCATGCTTGAGTTTAGGTGAGGGTCCCTCTCCTATCCAGTATTCTCCCAGGTGTTGTGCTCCAAGATTCTGTATTGCTATGGAATCCGAAAATATGTGAGTGGAGGTGTCTTCTTCCACATTCTTCATCAGAATCTACATTCTTCTTGGTCCACTGGTTTGAGCTTTTTAAAGCGGCAGTGTCCCGTTAGGATACTCTGGCTCAGGCATTCATTTGTTTTCACCCGTTTCTAGTTTCCCATAAGTATCTTAGATTTTCTCGTCCAATGGTCATATCTTCCCATTTTTCGGCGTTGTCTATATCTTCAAATATTGCATTGGTGCTGATGCCGAAAAAGGATTCTGGCACCCCAAAAAGGTGTTTCAGCCCTTTCAGAGGGTCAACTCAACACCTTTTAGACCCTACAACTTTATTGTAACATAAAGTGTATTCAAAGATAGAATGCCACCGAAACCCAACAGGGTTCGGACTCGGCTGGAGAACCTGGAAAAGTCAGGGAAAAATAAAATGATACTCAAAAAGACTGGAAATTTGCAATAATCAGTAAAATGTCAGGAAGTTTCAAACATAAGGCTGGAAAATTGATTTCAAATGTAACAAACAGTTCTCGAATAACGCATAATATGAAAAGTAACGGTTATGCGACAAAAACGATTACTCGACATTTTCTCCATCTTTTGCTTTTGCACCGTCTATGCGCCACGTCACGGTGAAGTGAGAATCAGAGCGTCTTCTTTCTTACTCTTACTCTTACTCTTTTTTTCTGAGTTTGAAGCGGTTGGTGTTTTTTTTTTGGGCAGAGTGGAAATGAGGTCAGCGCGGTGAACGAACTAACGAACGGAGATGAAATGTGTAACAAACCAACGAACGATTAAACAAAGCAAGGTTATGTAGTGAAAAAAAGTTTCAAGTTTTGTTACTTCAAAATATTAAATATGGGAAACAAGAAGACAGTATTTAATCCTGCGTGGTGTGATCCGAGAATTAACAAATAGTGGTCAGAATTATTCGGAAAAATACCCGGAAACCCTTTTGAGGCAAAAGTTTTTCTTCGAGTAGCATGGGAAGGAAGGCTTTGATTGTCCACTAAAATGGGTCAAATCACGAGAAAATAATAAAATCAAAAAAGCTGGTAAACCCAATACGTACTACCTACTTTAATATCCGAAGACAAAATAATTCCCAACTCCGTAGGAAAATCCGAAATAATAAACAAGAGTTCTATGTCAGACTTTGTGAATGCTGGTAGAACTGCGTCGGAAGCTGAAATAATGTTGGTAATGCAAATGTCTGTATCTCATTCTTCGTTAAACTCTGTGAATAAATCAATTCCCATAATCAAGAAAATGTTTCCGAAAATTTATGTTGTGAAAAATATTAGGATGACCTCAAAAAGAGCAGCCTATTTCATATCATTTGGATTAGCTCCATATTTTGATGATCAACTGCTTCAATATATTTTGTCTTATTTTTTGTAGCTGGAAAACCTGGAGAAGTAAGGGAATTTTTTTGGAGAGTCCGAACCCTTTTATTTGTTTGTTAAGGTTTGGCTTATACACACAGCCACTTGTTCACAAATTCTACATAGTTTTAACAATGAAAATGTAATTGATTTAGTATCAAAAATTGTGCTATTGAATACCAATTAACAAAAAAATGCATCAGGCAAAATCTACCTCATGAAATTACCATTGTATTTTCAATTTTTCTGGTACAATAAATCAGGAGATGTTAATTCTCACGTCCGAAGATCGATTGACGCATTTAGAATCTTTCTTCCAAATTTAAACGTGATACAAAATTATTTTTACTTTTTTCTAGAACTGTTGAATTTTTTTAGGTTACTTTAGATAAGTATGGCGTAACCATTTTCATAATGTACTAGAAGACCCGACAGATGTCCTGTCATAATATTGTCTTGTCAATAAGATATTATGCAAGCGGTCGTTTTATGCACGCTGAGTGGAGTGTCAGAGTAGCTTTTGTTTATTTCAAACTTCTATAAATGCCCTCCTTACAATTAGCTTATCTCCAAGTAACGATACCTATACAGAAATTTCAAATTTTAATTAACCGCAATTTTTTTTCCAAAGTAGAATTTTTTGCAATAATTTTTTTCCGTCTTATTTTCGGCACAATAAGCTAATAGAAACTCGAAACAAACATATCCAATTGTCAAATTTTCAACCATACTTAACCATAGACAACATTACGTTTAGCTGTCAGTTGTTTTTTGTTATTCCATGTCAGTTGCGTTTTGTTATACCACGTTTTATGTCACGTCCCACGGGAACGTTTATGTCAGGTCCCAAGGGAACGGGATAAAAAGTATCCTATGTCCGTCTCCTTTTTCTAAGCTACTTCCCCAACAATTTTCAGCCAAATCGGCTCAGCCGTTCTTGAGTAATAAATAGTAAAACTAACACGACTTTATTTTATATATTGTTATGGTATGAATAGGTACTTAATAATAAATTTAAATATTGAATAATCAACTTTACAACCAACTTTATCATTTGATATTCAGAATCATTTATTTTCCATAGTGGAAAAATATAAAATATATTGAATAAGTCCGTCACAAGCCTAAAATGAACATACAAAAGTTAGAAACATTTAGAAAGAAAAATAATAATATGTAAAATTAGTTTTGATACACCCTGTATACTGAATAATTAAAGTCATACAATGACAAACAGGAACACAAACTTTAAAATAAAAGATTAACAGAGTACCAACTAAAAAAGTGATGATTGTAAAATTGAAATAGAAATAAAATGACCACCACAATATAAAAAATTATAACCTAAAATTGAACTATGGATAAAATAAAAATAATCATATAACTTAACATAAATAAACTATCAATATAATCAAAAATAGAAATAATAATTTAGTAACTAAAATCTTTCAAAGACAGGCATTGGTAGAAATAATTTTAAAATAAAATCTTAGAGTTTGTTGAAAAAACAAAGGAAAAAATTCAACAACCGGTTGAAAATTTTATAAAGAAGGAAGAGATTTTTCCAAGTAAGAAACTAAAGTTGAAATTCATGCAAAAATATTCAAGAAGAAATAAAAAGTTGTAAATACAAAGTTAACTGAACTAATATAAAGTGATTATAACAATAAATAAGCAAGTGAAAGAAAATACTTACCATAAAGTTTTTGTTGCTAAGTGAACACTGGTATAAGCCATATAATATACCCATATCTAAGGCATATTATCAATAAATCACAAGTGAGAAGCAGAAAAAAATTGAAATCGTTTATCCAGCACAGACAAAACATTCCAAGTGGCCCAGAGCTTTGGACCGGGGCCACGGAACATTGAAATTAAGTGTGACCTTCAAGAGAAGGAAAGAAATGAATACTTTAATTACGAAAGACAATCAGGTATCATTTATCTATATAATTTAATGTTGAATTTATTGATGTCTAAAATTTGAATTGTCCGTATTTCAAAAGTATTACATAAGATTATACTTACTGACAAAAATTTTGAAAAGAATCAAACAGGCATTGACCATTATCGATCCATTTTTTATTCCAGAACGTGTCAAATGTCACTTCTTCGCGTATAAAATCAATCATTCTTTCTGTCGTTTTAAAACCATAGAAATATAAAACCATAGATGAAAAAAATTTCATCCATTTATTAAAACTCTGATAAGTATAATCTTAATTTTGATGTGAATGAGAGAGTGAATGAATTTTAGATAGGAAAATTAATAGTGTTAATGATTGTTGAATATTTTTGAAAAGTTAATTAAGCAGTTAAGCAAAACTTATCTGTTGAGCTTTTATATGAACTGATGAGTTTAAGTTAAACAATAAACCAAACGTTTCATTTGTTGCGCATTTATTTGAAATTGAATGTGTTTCTTTTTGTTTCTATGATATATTTTACAATCAACACAGGCTGTCAACGTTGGAACTCTTTGAAGGCCAAAGGACAGAGTTGGCCTCTCAAAATTTGAACTCACAAACAAAAATATAATTCCCTGAGATAGCTTAAATAAAATTACAGAATAATATTCAAATATTATAATAAAGAGTCTCATAATAATCATAATAGAAAAATAATAAAATAAATAAAATTGGATAACCATGGTCCTAACAATTCAAAACCATACCAATATATATACAGGGTGTTTTCAAATGCCACTTACAACGTTTGCATGTAGATACCTCTCGTAAAATTGGACGAAATGATATAGGGATTGAGGGGTCCAGCCTATTTACTTTTCGAAATACAGGGTGTATGAAGTATGTATGTATGTATGAAGAATGTAGTTATGAAAAATTAAATGTTTTAATTTGATAACTTTAAAATGGATGAATATATTTATTTGACATTTGCCAGGTTGTTTTTAAAGGTAAAAGGGCATATTTTGATGGAAAAACATGTTTGAATTCTTGATCCAGTGTACATTTGGAAGAATATGACACCTTTCCCCATTTTTTACGCCACTGGCATTTGAAGCTATTTTTATTTTATTTTGTATTCCCTCAATGGTTTTCACGCGAAAAACGCATAACCTTCACAAATTGAAAAATTTGTAGTTTTCAAGATATTCAATGTTTTTATGAAGTCTGCAAGATGGGTGGACCCAATCTGCGAGGTCACCGGGTTTAAATCCAATCGATTTCTTTCTGTGGGGTTACATGAAGTCTTTTGTCTACGATACAATAGTAGAAACGGAGGAGGAACTGATAGCAAAAATCCATGCAGCTACTGAAATTATTACTGGCAATCGCCAGTCTTTCCAAGGTATGCGATTTTCAATGAGAAAACGTTGCAGATTATGTAGTAAAAAGGTAAATGGAGACAATTTTGAACATCTCTTGTAATTTGTTGACTGCTTAGTGAAAAATTATGTTTGAATGGGATATTATTTAACTTTGTAATTATCTTATTTTTTATTGTCATTAATTCTTTTAATCTAATAAAATCACAAGTTTGGAAAAGTATTTTCAACAATCTTCTCTCAATGTTTTAGATGCATTGCTATTTCACAAATTAGTTCGTGTTACATATTTTAACCACTAGTTGTTTGGTAGTTATTAAAAAAATTCAAGAAAAATATTTTTTTTATTTCATTATTAAAAAGTATTCTTGCAGACTTACATTAAATATCTTGATAACTACAAATTTTTTATATGTAAAGCTTATGCGTTTCTCACGTGAAAACCATTGAGGAATACAAAATAAAATAGAAATGGCTTCAAATGCCAGTGGCGTAAAAAATGGGAGGGGAAAGGTGAAATATTCTTCCAAATGTACACCACTGGATCAAGAGTTGAATAAATGTTTTTTCAACAAAATATGCCCTTTTACATTTAAAAACAACCTGCCAAATGCCAAATCAATATATTCATCCATTGTAAAATTAAAACATTTAATTTTTCATAACTTTAACACCCTGTATTTCGAAAAGTAAATAGGCTGGACCCCTCAATCAAACAACAAACTAGTACCTAGTAGAAAATAAAACACAATAATAATAAATCAAGTTTATTTGACAAATGAATAAGCATTTGCCCTGAAAATGCAAAAATTAGCTAATACTCTTGAGTTTTCAATATAAAATCGATAAACACAAAGTAAAATAAAAAGTTTATTCAAAAATTAAGTATTTAAAAAAAAAATTATTGTTCTTTTTTTTTAAATTATTTTGGGAAATCGAACTAAGTACAATCTTTTTTATATTTTTGAATTCAACGTTATTTAAAATTTTATTGATTAGAAAAGTGAAAACAATGTGAGAAAATCAAAACAAAATTTCTCTCATACAATGCTACCATATGCAAATGTTTACAGATCATATTTTTGATAGCATAGGCAGTGATACTTGTATTTATGCATTCATATTTAGTTAAACAATCGCACAAATCATACTGTAACAAAAATTATTCCCTGTTATTGACTGGACCTTAAATTTTCCAAACTCAACTTTTTCCACACTATCTAATCATATTATATTCACAAACTTCTCCAATATTGAAACTTCGCAAATTCACAGTTTCACTTTTAATTATATGGTCAGTTCACAAGTTTAATTAAAATTCTATAATATTTCTTTATAAATTACAAATTTCGTAGTGGTAAAAAATCGTTCAAATTTTCCAGACAATCTCAAGAAATTGTCAAGTGCAGTTAAGCGGTAAACATTTTCAACAAAGCAGTAGAAGCTATACGTGCACTTTGCGTATTTATCGTTGTTCGGCCATGAGAAATAATAATAGCCTTTGAAGAATTATTGGAAACAAAGAAATTATAATTTTCCGGTAAAGGGAAGGAGATCATCATATTCACTCGAGCATGCAATTGAAAACATTTACGATACTATAGACTGAGTGCCATATAATATAAGAGGGTGCACCAGCTGAGGTGCAGGCTATTCACCTTTGTCCATCTTGTATTGTATGTCGGTAATGCGGAGTTCCACAGGAAGCCCGGGTCCTGATGGAATACTCTACTTACGGAAACTACAGTATTCACTGGGATGAGCTTGTATACTTAACTATTTACACTAGTTTTACATATGTGTTACTTAAGATGATCATGTTACTGGTATAACATAGTTTTAGATCTGATATCGATGAACTACATTCCAACATAACTAAATGTATTTGAATGTATGTGAATAGATCGGAATGTCTCTAACTGTTTTTGAATGTTTCTTATGAATTATGAATTATTCTGAATTCGTTCGCTTATCTACTTCATCAGCATATATACGTACTACCCTAGGTCAACTATCCAGTTACGTGATAGTTCTCTGGCCTTTCACTATCACGTTAGATTGTTTTTATAAACATAAATACCTTAAATGAATTAATTAATAATAGATAATTTCAATGAATTTAATTCTTTATGTAATGCCCAAAGTACATCACAATCTGACTTTTTTGAAATAAAACTACTTTTTGAGTTCGCTGGAATTTATCGTAAATTATTTTATGCACATACCTACAAAACCATACTATGGAATAATTACTACTATGATTTACTGATGACATCTTGATTAAATAACGACATAACGATATTAACAATCCTTCTAACCTTTCTCCCCTGTGGTTATATAACTACTTTCAATATCACATCCTTAAAAATTACATTTACTTTGAAACATGTACCAACTTAATTTATTAATTATAAATGTATGTTTTCAATTATTCTTCGTAACCAGAACATTTAAAGTTTAATACATGATATTGCTCTATAGCTATACTAATTTGATATCGTTATGACTCATTTTACTAAAATTGTACACATTCATAGCTAAACAATTTTTTTCCAATTGGTTATACCAACTCTTTTTAATTAGAAAATAAAACAGTATAGTAGAAGAAGAATGCTTTGTTTGTTAAAAAAATACCTTAATTGTTATAAATATTGTCATACACAATCACCCTGCAACCTGCATGACACTGGCATGTCTTTATATAAACGTAGGTGTAGCACAATGCATGTCTAAATCCCTCTATACTAACACAACGTTTCTTCCACATGATTTTCCGTCTTCAGTCTGCAGAAGCAGGTGAGCGTGATGAGTATGAACCTCAGCGCGAAGTTGGACGAGTTGCAACGCGGCGACCGCCATCTAGAGACGACCGTTGCACTCTGCGAGATCCGTACGCAACTCCAGGAATTAACCAAATCGGTGGAGAGTTGTCAGTCAGAAGTTTCTGAAGTGAAGAGAGACATGGTGGCGATTAAACACGAGTTGGATACAGTCCAGCAGGTGAAGGAAGAGATCGAGGAGTTGCGGGAGTATGTAGATCGGCTGGAGGAGCATACGCATCGACGAAAGTTGCGCCTTCTCGAGCAGGTCTGTTCACTTTTAGGTTACTAATAAGAATATGAAAAACAATGCATGTTTTAATATGGTATATACTCCGATAAGTGCTTATCAAATTTGCCTAATCATATTTTCCAGGACGAACAAAAATAGTCAACTTGTTGAATTTTCGGCATTTTTAATTACTTCGTTCTAAGTCTTGGGATTAAAGTAAATGATATAATTGTTTCCACTTAGGGTAGTAACCGAAAGTGGTTGAGTACATGCATCAGAAATAAACCTTTTGAAATATCCATTAAAGGATTGAAATTTACGGAATTGAACCAACCCCTCAGAGAATGGAAGATTCCATTTGATATGGTTAATAATTTTTTGAAAATAAATTATGCCATATTTTTAAATAATGAATTTTCAAACTTAAACATGTTTATCTACGACCACCATTAAAATGAAGCATTTACAAACTAATATAAATACGTGAAATTATATTTTATATATACGTCTGAAGCGTGCGAAAAAGAACAATGCTTTTTAAATGGAAGTTTCATTATAACACCCAAAAGAGTGCGAAAAAGTACAATGCTTTTTGAATGGGATAATCATTATTACACTCTTTTTGATGTGAAACAAAAATTGTCAAAAATGGTCAATAATTGTCAAAACCGATCAAAAATCGTCAAAAACTGTCAAAAATTGTTAAAATTTTGAAAATTTGTCAAAAATGGTAAATAATTGTTAAAATTTTGAAAAATTGTCAATAATTATCAGAAACTGTCAAAAATGGTCAATAATAATTGTTGAAATTTTGAAAAATGGTCAAAAATTGTCAAAATTTTGAAAAAATAGTCAATAATTATAAAAAAAGACAAGAATGGTTAATAATTGTTGAAAATTGTCAAAATTTTGAAAAAATGGTCAATAATTATAAAAAAAAGAATGGTCAATACTTGTTGAAAATTGTCAAAAATGGTCAATAATTATCAGAAACTGTCAAAAATGGTCAATAATTGTTAAAATTTTGAAAAATGGTCAAAAATTGTTAAAATTTTTAAAAAATTATCAATAATTATAAAAAACTGTCAATAATTGTTAAAAATTGTCAATAATTGTCAGAACCTGTCAAAAATAGACAAAAACTGTCAATAATTGTTAAAATTTGGAAAAGTGGTCTAAAACGGTCATAATTTTTGAAAAATTGTCAAAAATAATCAATAATTGTCAAAACTGTCAAAATTGGTCAATAATTGTCGAAAATGGTCAATAATTGTCAAAATTTGGAAAAATGGTCAAAAATGGTCATTAATTGTCAGAAACGGTCAAAAATGGTCAAAAATTGTTAAATATTTTGAAAAATGTACAATAAATGTCAAAATTTTTGAAAAATTGTCAATAATTGTCAGAAACTGTCAAAAATGGTCAATAATTGTTAAAATTTTGAAAAATGGTCAAAATGTTGAAAAAATGGTCAATAATTATAAAAAAAAGACAAGAATGGTCAATAATTGTTGAAAATTGTCAAAATTTCCAAAAAATGGTCAAAATTTTTAAAAAATGGTCAAAATTTTTGAAAAATTGTGAAAAATGGTCAATAATTATCAGAAACTGTCAAAAATAGTCAATAATTGTCAAACTTTTTAAAAAATGATCAATAAGTTTAAAAAACTGTCAAAAATGGTCAATAATTGTTAAAAATTGTCAAAATTGGTCAATAATTGTCGAAAATGGTCAATAATTGTCAAAATTTGGAAAAATGGTCAAAAATGGTCATTAATTGTCAGAAACGGTCAAAAATTGTTAAATATTTTGAAAAATGTACAATAAATGTCAAAATTTTTGAAAAATTGTCAATAATTGTCAGAAACTGTCAAAAATGGTCAATAATTGTTAAAATTTTGAAAAATGGTCAAAATTTTGAAAAAATGGTCAATAATTATAAAAAAAGACAAGAATGGTCAATAATTGTTAAAAATTGTAAAAAATTCCAAAAAATGGTCAAAATTTTTAAAAAATGGTCAAAATTTTTGAAAAATTGTCAAAAATGGTCAATAATTATCAGAAACTGTCAAAAATAGTCAATAATTGTCAAACTTTTTAAAAAATGATCAATAAGTTTAAAAAACTGTCAAAAATGGTCAATAATTGTTAAAAATTGTCAAAAATGGTCAATAATTGTTAAAATTTGGAAAAGTGGTCTAAAATGGTCAAAATTTGTGAAAAATTGTCAACAATGATCAATAATTGTCAAAACTGTCAGAATTGGTCAATAATTGTCGAAAATGGTCAATAATTGTTAAAATTTGAAAAAATGGTCAAAAATTGTCAAAATTTTTGAAAAAATGGTCAATAATTGTCAAAAATTTGAAAAAATGGTCAATAATTGTAAAAATTTTGAAAAATGGTCAAAAATTGTTAAAATTTTTGAAAAATGGTCAAAAACTGTCAAAAATTGTTAAATATTTTAAAAAATCGCCATATGACTCCATGTATATTTTTCTTGACTTTTCCGGATGAATGTTTTGAGGTACATTGCACACAATTTCTGCAATTTCAAGAGGAGTGCAGTCGGATTCTTCTTCCATGTTTATTTAGCTTAACAATCAGTGTTTTATCAATCAAAATTTGAAAAATATTTTTTAATGTGGTCGTAGATAAAATATTGTATGATACTCATGCGTGAAGTACTTTTGCGCACTCGTTGCGAAAAAAGTCACTCGCTGCACGCTCGTGCTTCCATTTTCGCAACTCGTGCGCAAAAGTATCACTTCACGCACTTGTATCATATATAACTATTTCCATCCTGGTATTTTTTCAGTACTAAGTACTGCGTTTTCCCCCACAGCACAAGAAAGTCACGAATATAACTTCTTACTGGCTATTTTATTTATATTATTTTTAAATAGTTTCGGTAATTTTTGTTCATCTCCCAATACTCTTATTGGTTCGTGATCTAAATTGATAGGTTCGGATGATTCTGCTATTCTGTTGAGTACAAACTTTAGTAGATAGATCTATAATCACAAAAAATAAATCACAATTGTTTACTAAGGTACAAAAAAACCGTTTCAACTCAAAATCACAAACAACCAAGTTAACGAGGTGATGATAGTTACAAGAATTTTTGGAATGTCAAAATTTCAATCATCCCAGATAAAGTTTATTCAAAATTATGGAGGGTAGAAGGAAGGAGCACCATCTTGTATGGGTGACAAGTTGAAAAAGTGTCCACCTGTAAACAGCAAATTATAATTCGAAGATTCACCGAAATGGCGCTCGAGTAGCTAATGGAAATGATGTGAATTTCGGGTTATAAACTGAGTGAAGTGTGCTGGGTTGAAAAATTTAGTATTTTTCATGATTTGCTTCCTTTCGATGGACACTTTTTAATGCATTCAGATGGTGCTCCTTCCTTCTACCCTCCATATTCAAAATCAATGGGGGACTTCGGTCCAAGTTGCCAACCCAAAAATTTTTGATCGTTCTACCACTCGAGAAGGGAAATTTCAGAACGAATTTGTCATTCATAAATATGTATAAACTGAACCTCGGCTCTTCAAACTAGGTAACTGGATCCAAATACGATATTTGTAAAGATCATGCCTGATTGGCTGAAATTTACGTTGGAGCTCCTGACTTCACGCCAATAATATCGATCCATCAATATTATTGAAGAGCCGAGGAGCAGTTTCACCAGTGGTGGAAAGTTTAAAAAAATTTTGGGTTGGCAACTTAGACCAGTTGCATAAGCTAAAGCACGTCTTCGTCTCCTAAACTTTTTCCTTCGATCTGCATATGCCTAATCAAAGAAGAAAGTCACGTTGCACGTTACTGCCAATTTAATTTCTGATTTTCTAGACGTACAAAGTAATGTTAGGGAAAGTGTAAATAAGTTGGTACCTTTTGTCCATGTTTTACGGTTGCTGAGTAGCAAACTTTCCAAATCAGGGATGACATAAATTGGTTACCTTGTATTTGTCAGATGTCAACTCAGTTAAACAATTATCGATTTAGCTTTAAAGCAATGTGATGGCGGGTCCTTGTAGAATTGTGGAAAAACTACGGGAGTTGTTTGTTGTAAGTGATAGGTACACTATTTTTTAATATGTTGAAGAGTTAATTGTGAAACAAAAATGTGTCCAAATAAGATTCTTAACGATAACATTGCTGCTTATTAACAATTTTAATGTAATGATATTTGAAATTATGTCTAAATCGTATCTTTTCAATAAAATAACGAATATATATCGTCGTCCTCACGGCAAACCTCACTAAGTCCAAAATAACAGATTCGAGAAAACGAACATGTAAGTGTTGTCTAAAATTCATCATTATAAAACTCAAGGAAATTACCATTGCAATTGTACGAGTCTAGTAATGTTTTTGGATTTGAATACAATATGTTTTTAAAAATCAATATTAGTTGGTCAAAAACAATATTTAATGGACTTAGTGATTTTTGCCAGATGGTAAAAGGTTTATTTGATGAATTAGTTAAACACATTTTATTTAATACCCAAATTAAAATAATTCAGTACAAATAAACAAATTTATAGAAAGGAAAAAAATACGATGAGTTTACACTTGCTCTTCGTCTTCAGTTCCCTCTGCGTCACTATCGCTATAAATACTGGGCTCAGAATTTCTGTCAATAACTGATTAGGAGGTTGGTAGAGACGAATACCAAGCATAGAACTCGAATAACGTCGGTAATGCATAATGTCTGCAAATCATTAAATTTTGCTATGCACACCTAGGTAATCCTGTTGAAGTGAAGGCGAAGCTTTTGTTGTCCATAAATAACTCTGAAACATTTTATTTGCAACCACTTAACTTTTTCACCAGATGTATTTAGTTTTGTGTTTTTAAACATAGATTTCGCAAGTAGGTAGTTTCCAGTTAATAAAATCTGAATATTGCAGCTCATGGACTACATAGGGGTCCTTCTTTTTTATGCCTCGTTTAGACCTAGCTGTGACAAAAATATTTTTCCAGTCATGCAGCGTGTGTACTGCTACATACCTCTTTTCCCTTTCGATGGCGCTATGCACACTGTCGCATTCCATCATAGTATATCCTGACTCTAGAAACTTCTGCTCCAACACTGTGATATTGTGGTCAGATCACGAATGAACAAAATAATACAGATGACAAACTGATTCCTATTTTGCCCCCCACAAGTATCGGAAAAAAATGATATTTCGGTGACTCTCCCAGGAAGGTTTTTTAAATAGCGATACATGTCGCAATTTCAAGTATCCCTCTGGCGCCATGAACTTCAGTCCAGGTAAAGCAGTGTGCTTTATTTGGAGGAGCCCCTTCATAAATACATAAATTAAAGGCAGATAATTTTCTACTGTAGTATACTGGGGATGTGGAGCACACTTCAAATGTCTAAAGTAGCAGTGACAAAATCAGGATTTTCGGTTGCTCTCTTCTTATCACTATCCTTAGCAGCATTAGCGTCCTTTTCGCGCTTTTTGTGTTCGTCATAGGCTTGCTGTAAATTTCACCTGTTGCCAATTTATATCGGTTGCAACGTGAACACTTACGCGGTTTACAGAATGACTAGTTGTATTCCTGACCAAATATTCTTTTGTACGTTGCCAAACTTTTTGGTATACGACCATTTTGATGACATAGTTCCTTATATAGGGCATACATTTTTTCTATAGATAATGTGGCTTCCAAATACTTTCTTTTAGATGACTTTCTCCAATAGTGCGATTCTGTTTAGGGGAAAACTTTCGATATGATTGTTAATAAATTTAATATCATATTCGGCTGTTTTATTGGCAGGTACATGTCTGCCTCTTTTATCGTCACCTTCAAATAATCCTGTTGTTTTATTCTCACCCTCGCATGCTTTGTTTAGAGGACCGTTAATAATAGACAGAGCCTCAAGAAAAATTTTTTGACACACTCTGATTTGGGCACCATCTTTAAAAAAATAAAACTCTTTGCTGATAGTGCGTGATTTGGCATATTCCTTTCGATGCCTTTGTCTTCTTGGTGCATGTAATTTTACATTCGACTGTACAATTCAAGTTCCCAGTACTTGGAACACAATTGTATCCTTTCTTCTTCTCAAAAATTTTCTGTGCAGCGAAATCTGCAACGAGAACAATTTATAAGCTTCGGAGTTTTTGATGGTACTTCTCCTTTTTTTGTAACATACGATTCACCCAGGTTTCTACGTTTTTTTATTAAATGACGCTTCCACTAAGACTTGTCTCCTTTACTCCATCGACTTCTTTTCCTGCTTGTCTCCTGTACTTCTACAAAAAATCGAGTTGAGAATGTTTCATGTTAATAAAGAACCATACAATTACCGTTATCATCTGTTGAATCAGCTTCTTCCTCTTCAGTCTGTGGATTAAAATCTTTGTCATCGTCGCTGTTGTCATCAAAATGGTCCTCTGGTACATCGTCTTCTTCATCAGCTTCTATAAATGTTGTTGGTTGATGTTTAATCAATGGTACCTTCAATATAGAACAATAATCACAAAAAAGTATGAAACAGTTACAACTACCTTTAACTTATCAGCATTTGTTATCTCTGTACCAAAACTATTCTGTATTTTGATGTCTGATAGTATTACTATAGTTCATATAATAGCCTTCATCGTTTGTGACGTATATCGATGGCATGTCGATATTTTATTTGTTATTTTGACATATAGTTAACCTTTAATTTGATAAATAAAATCATCAGGATCGTATTCAGCCTAATTCGAAAAGGCTATGAAATTAATAATAATTGGGATATCAAAACACTGCATAATAAAACAAATTGTATATTCAAATTACATATTAAAATAATTTAATACTAGTAAATATAGTCCTGCATTTTAATAAATAAAATGCTAACAATAAGATCAATATTCATTTTTCATAAATAATAATTTACCGTAAACAACAAAGTACAGACCTGACGAGAACTGTCAGTGGGACATTAGAAAAAGACGAATGACACATTCCAGCTACGAAAGGAACGTCTGCATCGTATTTTGAACGATGTAATTTCGCCCGATTGATAGGTCGCGTTTGCGCGTAATCTAAACATCAACCAATCAAATTTTTATAAGTCAAAGATTAGGGTTGACGTTTGTAATACGTTTAAACGGTTCATTATTGTGATATTTTGAATATGATTAATCACAGACTTGCCTTTTTTCCATTTCTCCCAACGTAATGTGTTAGAAGGACATTAACAATCAATGACGCACACCAAAAAGGCTATTATATGAACTTTATCTTATTTTGGCCTGTAATACGTCTTTGTTTACTACTGTCCAAAGCACAAGACGAGTTACTTGTACTAGGAATATTCCATATTGCTGTGGCTGCTGTTGCATATTTTGTTGTAATAATGCATACAAAATAACCACATAAGAGTTGCGGTAAGATTATTCACCACGCAACTTATTCCTCGAAAAATCGATTGTATTAACCCATTTAAATATCTGTCAAAAAATTAGTTTCTTTGTAAGTAGTACTATTAGTATTAGTAACCATAGTTTAATGTGCCAGACATTGCAGAAAACACAAGAGGAATAGGCCGATTAGCCACCTCATTAAATCTAATCTAATCTAAACTTGTTGTAGCTTATGTAAAAGTCTTGTCATTTTATGTTTTCATTTTAAAAAACGCATTTGTAAATATTTTTCAAAGTATCTATTAAATCATTTTCAAGAAGGACTAAAATCCCTTTCCAACAAGGTGCCACTAGACCCCCTTTCTTATTTAAAATTTTCAGGGGGGTGCTTATAATTCATAGGGGGTGCTGGAGGGGGATAATATTTTCATACTGTAAATTGTCAATTTACCTGTTTCAGGTTTTTTTCACATAGTTCATAATAACGCTAAAATTGAATTTATTCCATACATATGGACCGCATTGTATATGGTGTAAACTATCAATAATGTAACAACATAAAAAAAATATGTACCATGGAATCAGGCAAACAAAATAAAAAAAGGAATTATTTTGCAAACGTAACATTGAAATTGCATCATTAGATCCTGACAAACTTCAGAATGGTACGACAATATGACAACTGTTGCCCGAAGGAGTGAGTATTAGCGCAGGCAGAACGGTAATTACAGGTCAGGAATGACTGTTTCGATGAAATTACCATCGCATTTTGCTTATCAACAGTCTGTAATGTTAATAATTATTTGAGAAAATATCGACCCTACAAATCAGGGTTGAATGATCGAGGCATATGGACGCAGTGCTTTGCGGACCAATGGGAAATTCCCAGAGGTAGTTATGAATGTCATTCAAGAAAAACTACGAATTGTGGAGAAATGGTGCTTTAAAGAGGACCTTTCAGTTAATCCAAGAAAAACCAAACTAGTTGCTTATACGAATAGAAGAACTCTCCCGAAGGGTAGAATATTATTATTCGGAGAAGAACTAGAAATATCCAAAGAAGTTAAATATCTAGGATTGACCCTTCATTCCAAACTGAATTGGGAGGCACACCTGGAAAAAATCACTACCAGAGCAACTAGGCTTTGCTGGCAATGGAGAGTTTTGGGCAAAACCAGGGGAACACGACCTGATGTGGTAAGGCCAATGATAACCTATGGAACAATAGTCTGGTGGAGGAGGACAGAAGTGAATATATTACCTGCAATCCAAAGACAAGCCCATCTTGGTATTACTGAGGCAATGAACAGCACTGGGACGACATCAATAGAAGCCCTAATTGTACTTCCTGCTTTGGATCTTTTTATAAGGGGGGAGGCGATGATGGTGATTCTGAGGCCGAAATCGAGAGACTCATGGTCCCCGAACAACGTTCGTGAAGGACACACTGATACAACTGGGACAATACTGGATGAACCCATATTTCACATGAGTTTTGATAGCATGACACCCGAGAATATATTCACTGAGCGAGTGAACATCATCATCCCAACAGCTGATGCACCCAGGTAATTCTGGAGAAATAATCTGGTTCACCGAAGGTTCCAAAACAAACCATGGCACTGGGGCTAGTGTAAATGGACCTAGAAAGAGAATGTTCTTTAGCCTTGGTCGATATACATCTTTGTTTCAAGCAGAGACGATTGCCGCTATAGCTTGTATTGATGAAAACATCAAAAGAGGATATACCGGACAAAAAATTGAGATATTCACTGACAGCCAGGCTCTGCTTCAAGCTATCAGTAATTCAACAACTAGGTCCAAACTGGTGAAAAACTGCAAAGAATCCCTCAACAGTCTGGCAAGAGACAACAAAGTGTCTCTAATATGGGCACATGAGGGGATTGCAGGTAATGAAATAGCGTCCAGTTAGCTAAAGAAGGCTCTAAAAGAAACTTCCTAAACTAGGCTCTGCTTCAAGCTTTCAGTAATCCAACAACTAGGTCTGGTGAAAAACTGTAAATAATCCCTTAACAGTCTGGCAAGAGACAACAAAGTGTCTCTAATATGGGCACATGAGGGGATTGCAGGTAATGAAATGGCGTCCAGTTAGCTAAAGAATGCGATAAAAGAAACTTCCTAAGCCAGGCTCTGCTTCAAGCTATCAGTAATCCAACAACTAGGTCTAAACTGGTGAAAAACTGCAAAGAATCCCTCAACAAAGTGTCTCTAATATGGGCACATGAGAGGATTGCAGGTAATAAAATGGCGTCCAGTTAGCTAAAGAAGGCTCTAAAGGAAACTTCCTAGGTCCAGAACCGTTTTGAGGAATCACAAAAGATTGCATAAGAGGGGAAATTGGGAACTGGCTAGATAAAAAACACCAACTCAAATGGAGGTAGTTGGTACAAGGGCTCCTCCATACAAAGAGTTTACTGAACAAGGTAGACAAGGAACTCTCAACCAGGCTATTGAAACTGGGTAAGAGACATTTAAATACAGTTACCGACCTGGTGTCTGGACACTCCACCCAGAGGAAAGATCTGCACAAAATGGGCTTCGATTAGTGAACCTATATGCAGAAAATGTGAACTTGATGATGAAACACCTACTCACATACTTCGCTTCTGCGAGAACTTTCAAGTACTTAGACGGAAGCACTTCGGAGAGAAATTAATACAATCATTACAACTACTGAAAATCCCTCCAGTCAAACTAGTAGCCTTTATAGAAGACACGAAGCTTCTGGAATGGAAGTGTAGATAACATGGGAAATCAAAAAATAATAGTTCAATACTATTAAACGCTTTACAAAATTAGAAAAATTAATTTCCAAAGAGCAGACCGTCCACTAAGAAGCAACAACTACTTCTCGGGCTATATGCCCCGACAGACATTGAATTACACTTCTAAAGTAAACGGGGTTGGTATATCTGTTAAGATAGAACCAACCATTCTGGTTTGCGATCAGAAGGAATAACATCACTTGTGGACCGGTTTCGGCGTTTTTGCGCCTCATCAGCACAAGGTAGATGCTATTCGTCCAGAAGCTCTGAGAGCATAATCCTGGACTAGAGACTACGTCGATACCACACCAACACATTAGCCTTAGTAAAGGAAATGCTAAGAGTGCGATATCGGCGACATCTCTACATCTAATCACAAACCAAAATTCTATATCGACAAAAAACCATCTCGGTTTTGTAGGTATTTACTTAATTACAGTTACCTGTAAATAATTGTCATATAAGTAAAGCGTGATCTATAGACGCTTTACTTATATGACACTTATTTACAGGTAACTGTAATTAAGTAAACATGGGAAATGATACAAAAATTCAGTTCAAGTGCCTGGGCTGTTGAGCACAACCCAAGTGAATGAATGAATGAAATTCTCCTACAAATCGAAGCAACTGTGATTATGTAGTACCGCTTCGTTGCTAGGTAACCAACTACGAAGAAACTTAGATGTGCCGAACAGTGGACTATCCTTACGTTTGTCTGGCTCTACAAAAATGTCTCTAATCATTGATGTTCTTTGGTTTCTGAAGGTGTAATAACCAGTTAGTACTTTTTTGTTTGAATTAGTCCAATATTCTTCTAGAGGAGTATATTTTCTTCGCTTTGATTTTTATCCGTGACTCATCTCAATATGCGATCATATCGCACCAGCGGCACACGACAAAAAAGAAACTTTTTTTTGAAAAGAATGAAATAGTATTTTGATACAATAAAACACATAATACACATTTTATTTCGGGTTGAGATGGGAAACTCATGTTCGACCCAAACAGTGTTGGACTCATCCCCAAGAGATGTCTACCAACCAAACCCACCTCAAACTCGCCGTTACCCCAGCCTCGAAATCACTTCCCTAGCATACTTCGAGACGGGCGGCGGCTCCTCGCACACTCTCCGCTCACACCGTCGTCTTCTCCCTATCTATCATTCACACCTCTCATGCCATATGGAGTCCTTCTCTCCCCCTAATCATGATCTCCACTACGCCACTTACCTCCATCCATTCCACCTCCACCCTCAACATTATTTCCACCGTGTTCTCTCAATACACCCCTAGTTTCCTCTCCAACTTCCTCGGCACTTCCTCGTTCCTCCAGCATCTAAACACATGCCCCACATCATCCTCCACTTCACACCTCTCGCGCTCTCGCGCTCTCCAGTCTCTCTTTTCTCAATCTTTTGGAGGTACTCTACTCCCGACCCATGTCCAGTGAGCACTTGTGTCAAGATGTATTTCACCTCCCCGAATTTCTGGTCCATCCAATCTCTCCCACTCCCAATCGCTCCTTTTATCATTGATGTTCTTTGGTTTCTGAAGGTGTAATATCTATCTAGTACTTTTTTACTGAATTAGTCCAATAGTCATCTAGAGGAGTATATTTTATTGTCGCTTTGAGTTTGGTCCGTGACTCATCTCAATATGCACCAGCGGCACACGACAAAAAAGAAACTTTTTTTGGAAAAGAATGAAATAGTATTTTGGTACATTAAAAATTACACATGCTACACAAAAGAGCACATTTTAACAGTAACCAAATTCAATATTTATTTTTGTATGTGAGAGTAATCATTAATTTCGCCAACAAGAAATGTTTTCTAAACTATCCCAAATAACACTCTTAGTTTTCCTTCCTTATTTTAACTGACTGAGAAAAAATTGATCTCTAAATCGTTGGCTTTGTTTGGTTTGAGATCGCGAAATGTATCTCGCCTTGACTTAATTAGATATTTTTGCTAACTAGTTAATTTATTTTTGCAGGGCTTGACATTATTCCTTACTTACGCTATAATGGCGGCAGTTTTGGGTATGTTCCAGTTTGGTTACAATACGGGAGTGATAAATGCACCTCAGAAAAACATCGAAAATTTCATGAAGACCCTTTACAAAGAACGTTACGAGTCAGATTTGGGAAACGAAAGAGCAGAAATGTTGTATTCGATAGCCGTGTCGATATTTGCCATAGGTGGCATGTTGGGGGGCTTTGGAGGTGGTATGGTAGCTAATAAATTTGGAAGGTAAGATTTTTATCAGTATTAGGTTTTTTAATTTTAATTAACAATCAATTAATAAATGGATGCATTCGATCACTTTTTATTAAAAAAAAAACATTTTGTTAACTTACTTACCAAATAGGTGTAAGAGATTGGTTGTTATTTTTTAAAAAGAAAGGGAAAAGTTCCAAACTTCATTGACGTCAAAAACAAATTTCATAAAAGTTTTTCCCTTACTTCGTTATTTTCAAGTATAGATACAAGGAATTAATAATCTTGAAACATAAAACTATGAAGTTTTTGCGTACTTCTTCTAAGTTTTTGTTGTTCTCTTTTCATAGAAAATATATCATTAATCTTAGATACTTCTTCAAGATAATAGCTAAACAGATTCAATATTGGAGTGTTCTAAAAAAGTCTGATTTATAAAATATTAGATTATGAAAAGGAAAAGAACTCTTCATCAATAGCAATTGATCCTGACTTTCTTAAATTCAACTCAACTTGCCCATTTCCGATTTCCTAAAATTTTTAACTTTTTTAGTTTTTGTCATTGAATATCCACTATCATAGGTAATGTTTACTATTTTACTATTGTTGCGAGGTCACCAACTCAAAGCCGACCCTGTCCCTCGACTGTAAATTTTGGTGGCTGCGCCCCTTTCGAGAACGAGTAAAACGCTTTGTTTGTGCATAAGACGAGCGCGGAAGGTACTGGAATTTTAGAGAAGGACTATATATACGCGGATTTTTGAGTGCGCTAAGAGGTTGAGATTCCAGAGCGGTATTGATAGAACATTAGCGACGCCAACGGTGAAAAAAGAAAATCCAATTTTCGAGCAATAAATTATTTATCCTCTAATGACATAAAATCAGCCCTATTCACATCCATTAACTCCAGCAGAAAAATATACACTAAACATTCTATTCATGGCTCTCTTGGCCGGCTTGCAGGCTCTAGCACTACAGAAATATTAATCTGGACACCATAAAATCTTGTAAACTATGATAAGACATACTATTCAAGATACCTGGGCAATTCACTGGTCAAACATGAACACCAAACTCCACTATGTCCAGCGCTCTATTGTTACTTAAGAAGACAGTTTAATAGTGGAGAGCTCCGAAGATTTATATGTTCGTTGACTTCTAATTTCTAATGCTTCAAGGAAATCTAATTCTTGTTTCTTGTCACAAATATGCAGTACTTCTAGTTGTGCGTTAGATGTTAAATGAATGTTTGTTGTCAAGTAGTAGCGTTTTGTGTAATGGGATTTATCTGGCTGTTTCAATCTGTATGCTCGTAAGTGTTCATTGTGTCTAATTCCAAAATTTCGACTGGTTTGACCAATATAGACAGCATTACATTTTTATAGACATTTGGGTTTATATATCCCATACTTTTTTAATGGGGATATTTTTGTTTTTACATTGAAATTTTTTTTTAATTACATTGCTTTCTGTTAAAACAAATAATTATCAATTTCTCAGAATTTTCATAATTTCTTCATTAAATAGTGGAATTAATTAGAAACAGTTAGTTTCATTTGTAACAGTAATAGTTAGAATATTTCTATTTCAAGTTGTGCTTGATAAAAATGTAATTCAAAATTTATTCAATAACTGATTGAATTGTAATTTTTATCATTCCTGACGACGTATACGCTTCCTGAAGGAATTAATAAAATAAGCACAATCAAGTTCTGCTTTCAACTTCCATGGATTTTAATGGATATCAAACTGCCAAAGCTTGTAATAAAGCTATCAATCACTTCATCTTTTAGGTTCTTTAAAACATACACAAAAATCATTTGGTAGCTTAACAGAAGCATCAATTCCCTGTCAGTTTCAGACATAAAACGATCCTTAAATATGTGTATTTTTTCGTAAGAATCAATCAACTAAGAGTATTTTAATTTTTTGTGTTACAGAAAAGGCGGATTGCTGCTCAACAACATCTTGGGAATTGCCGGAGGTTGCCTAATGTGGTGTACGAAAGTAGCAAAGTCCTATGAAATATTATTCGTTGGGAGATTTATTATAGGGGTCAATTGTGGTAAGAAAGTTTGCCTAGTATTTTCCTAAAATAGAAATAAATCACTATTTTATTTCACTCAAAAAATTTAATATCATTATAATTTCCACAAAAAATTATTTTTCGGTTAAAAAGGAGCTAGTTAGGAGTTATAACGATTCGGTTCCATTTTTTGATTCCACCGATTCGGTTTTGCCAGCTCAACCAAAACAATTTTTTTTAATTCTCGAATAAAGTTTCCATCAACAAACGTTTATCTATGTATATGAAATATTTTAAAATATTGTTTATGCATACATAATGGTTTGCGCTTTTTTTTAAAAACATTCGGACCGGTAAACAATCTTTTAAATTACATCGTCATCAAAAGAAAGACTTTTATTGACAATCTAAAAGACTTTTTTGAAAGCTCTCTCAGTATATTCTATCACAGCGGCAGACTTGTCTTAGATTAGATTAGATTTGATGAGGAGGCTGATCGGCCTATTTCACTGCGACTTCTTCTGAATCTCCAGCCCGACTCTTTTTAAAAGGCCTCGAGTATATAAGTCTTTATTCATCATAACTTTGTTTACATTATACTTAAACTATAAACGACAAAATATTTATCAAATAAAGAAAGAAATTTGATTGTAAATATCGCGAGATATTCTCGCTTGCGCCGATGTTCTGGCTCCGTTTATTGGTATTTGCATTTTTAAAGCCTCCCTCAATCACGGCTCCTTGCCAAACAGTGTATTCTCGTAGAAATATGATGCGTAATAGATCCGTCCGCACCTAACAGTAAACATTCCCAGGAGATTATGTTGCATTATCCCCGAAAAGTCAGCAAAAAACAGGGTCACTCATTAAAGGCTTTTACCTAATCCTAATTAAATGTATGTAGTTTGCAAAGTTTAAAATCTATATACACTCATTCATTCTTCACCCATCCTATATTTACATCTCATCCACTCTCTCCCATTGGAGGACCATATACTGCGTTTTCAGAGTATTGAGCATCAGCTTATTGTTTGATAAATCAGGAACGATTTTATTGTTAAGGTGTTTTCCTACTTTTTTCAGGGCTAGATCAGCTGAACTCGCTGTTTGAACCAGACACACGTCGTCTGCATATAATGCTGTCAGCAGTTTGTTACTGACAGGAAAGTCTGCTGTGAACAACCAATACAGAGTCGGAGAAAGGACCGAGCCTTGCGGTACTCCTGCCTCCGTAGTAAATGGTCCTGCCTCGGCATTTCCTACCCTCATAAAAAATTTCCCATCCCTACTTAATTTAAACATTAAATTTGAACATTAAACCCGGGATCCAGACCGAGTCGAAGGCTTTATGGATGTCTAGGAATACGAGTATGGATGGTTGCTTCTTTCTGAAGCCTTCCCTAGCATAATTTAGTACTGAGATGAGTTGTGAGGGACATCCGTGGTTGGCCCTGAACCT
This sequence comes from Lochmaea crataegi, assembly GCA_947563755.1. NCBI lineage: Eukaryota > Metazoa > Arthropoda > Insecta > Coleoptera > Chrysomelidae > Lochmaea > Lochmaea crataegi. The sequence goes on along the minus strand of OX387429.1, from coordinate 13,007,266 downwards.
AAAAAGTTCCTCCGGTATGAATCCAAATCAGTCACCGCTCTTTCCAGTCTATTTAACATTACTGTATCAATAATTTTGGCTACACAGCTAAGTAGCGAGATTGGTCGATAGTTTTCGATGGAGCTCCTACCGTGGGGTGTTTTAGGCACCGGTATGATATTTGCCGTTTTGAAAATTTCCGGATAATACCCGGTCGAGAGAATAAAATTCGGGGATCAGTTTCAACAAAACTTTACCAACAATATGCCTGACACAGAATAGCATATTAATAAAATTAGGGAGGTAGAGAGATTTGGGCAGGCAATACATACATTGCCACCCAAATCACTCTTCTCCTCTAAGGAAATTTATATCAAAACCGTGCCGGGAAGAGCTGAGACTCACAATATTCTTATCAAAAACCTACCACCCAAAATAATCTTAATTATAGTTAAAGGCCTCGAGATAGAACGTTTTATGTAAGTTCTTGACGGTGGCTTCTCGTCGCATAGTACAAGAAACCGCACATTCGCCAGGCGGTCGTACACTGACTTAGGGTGTTTCTGCAGTTTCCTCCTCTAGGTGACAAAATCTGCCCATCGCTTCGTCTGTCAACCCCATTAGTTTTGCGTGCCTGTTAAGCTTACATTGTCCTGTTAACATACCTACGAGGGCACAATAGATCTTTTAGGTCACCCCAATATAGATACATAACATAGCTACTACGGCTTTGACAGTTTTCCCATTACCTTATTAGGTCTGCCGTAAATGTTGGCGAATGTCCTCTTATAAACTGTTTCGCATGTCTCTGTCCTGGTGAGATTACCCACCATTCTAGATATTTCTGTACCACCCAATTCCTTGTGGCCATATTTATTGTCGATTTTGAGAGTCCGCAGAAGGGTTCCGGTCCAATTTGTCTTACTAATACCCATCATGTTTACTCTTTTCAAAACCGTATACTGCGACAATACTGTCTATTGTCCGAATTAGATTCCCCCTTCAAGTTTCATATTCCCAAGGAAGTTGATAATCTGTGAAGAGGTGAGTCTATCTTTATCCTCAGGGCGCAAAAACGCAGCTGCCTGCCTGATTGAAGACCCACACAGTAGCATATAATTTACCAATTTAACTACTTCTAGACAGCGATAACATTCGGTGTCTTCGACCAGCCTCATTCTACCCAGATGATGGTTTAGCCTGCAGTATCCAGTAAAGATTCCAGCTATAGACCTGATCTCCTCCCTGTCTATATTCTGCTTTCAGTTTTGGAGTTCCTTTGATAAAAACAGTGGCTTGCCTTAATCCTGATATCTCATTCAAGTAGGCACTTGCTTTTCGGACTATCTGGAGAGATAGTTCTTTTCACCAGATTTGAAGTGAATCCCAGTCAGGATTCCGGGCTTATGAACCGGGACTGACCTCCTGTTCTGGCAAGATGGTCCACTACTTCGTTGCCTCTGTCTAGAAGAAGATGAATCAGTGGAATACATTTTGTGCTACTGTGTCACTGTTGAACGAGTTTGACTATAGGCCCTAGGAGCAGCGTTTGTGCGCACTGACTGACTGGCAGATTTAGTCTTCACAGGCAACTTTTTTGATATTATTACGGGGACGTCCTTCATACAACTCGAAATGTGTTGGATATTTACAATATACATACAAACTCATAAGGTTATATAATTATTTTTGAACTTTTATATGACATTTAGACGATATAAGTATAAAGACCACTGATGCGTACGTATGCTAAAACCTATTTTTAGCAAAATATTAAATAACCAAAGGGGAAACTATACTAAATTATATAACTAAAAATGGCAAAAGATATAAATATCTCACTGTGTTTTGTATATTTTTAAAATAGGGATTGAACATCGTAATAAACTAGACTTACTATAATCATGGTGGCTTGTGCTATATAGAGTTGTAATGAGTTTTGGTTATAGGATAAGCTGCTTCCAATATAAAACCATTATAATATAAATAACTTTATTGTTTACTGGGATTATCTACATACATATATCCCAAAACATAACGACTGGCCACAATTAGGGCAGAGGTTGACTCTCAAGTTTATGTTTAAAAGGAACCTCGTGTATTCTAACAAATCTATTTATAGTCTCTCCAGGCACGTCTACTTAGTTTGTTGTATTAACTCAAGGTGATGTTTACTAATCAATTGATAATTAAGCCTTGGAATTATTATACAAACTATTATACTGAGTGTTAAATATATTATGTTAGAATTCACTGACAGAGTGACCTATTTAGTGATTTCCAAATATACACATTGTGTTCATCATTCAATTTTTATAATAAACGTGGAATCTCTATTTCAACTTCCACACATATTACTTGATTCATAATTCTCCGCCAAAAATTTGGGTGAATATAAATATTGAGTGGCAAAATCGGATCAAAGCAGAAATTCAAAATGCTCTCTATTCACAATACATCCTCAATTTCCTGTCGAATCGAAGCCCCAAATTTTTACAAATTACTTGTTTCTTCAGAGAAATACAATTTAAATATTCTTACTTCATAAAACACAGTATCCATCTCCGTTTTTCCTCTGCCTCGCGGTTCGAAAACTTAATTGCTACTTTTAATATTATTATCAGCCAACCAGTAAAACAAATAAAATGCCCAGTTTCAAAATTACGTATGCCTAATATTATTTCTTTCTGAGCTAAACATGTTATACCTAATGTTCAATTTTTTTTAGGACTGAATACTTCCTTAGTACCAATGTATATATCGGAAATATCGCCTTTAAATCTTCGAGGTGGACTTGGTACTGTCAACCAACTCGCAGTTACCATCGGTCTTCTTCTTTCGCAAGTCTTAGGTATTGAACAAATATTAGGAACCAACGAAGGATGGCCGCTTCTTCTTGGACTCGCTGTAGTACCGGCTGTGTTACAATTGGTATGTATAAAATATTTATTATTTTGTAAATACAATGATTCAAAAGTTGCGATAGGCTGAGGAGAAATGTACCAGGAGTACAATTGGGAAAGGACGCAGATAATCTTACAGCTTTTAAATGATAGTGGTGAAGAGAAAATGTTTCAAATTATGTAATATTCTTCTTCTTCGTCTTCGCGACATAATAAATCTGCGTACCCCGTCTCACTGGAACAATATATTTTTACTACTCCAACTCACCTAAATATATTTAACACAGTATTACTTCAACCTAAACTTTTGGAACTCTGCCGTGCTCTCAATATATGTATTATTTATAGTCAAAGGTATCATACAGGTTTTCCCATCCATTTTAGATTTAAATCATGTTTCATTTGTGTCAATAGTTATTGATCTCTTGATATTAATTGGACTATGAGTGAAACAGATGTGTAATAGGATATTATGGAATATTTGCTGATTTACAATTTTCGGTCTCAATGTTTTTTTTTGTTTATTAAAGGTGCTGCTTCCAATATGCCCCGAAAGTCCTCGCTATCTCCTCATAACGAAACAATGGGAGGAGGAGGCGCGGAAAGCACTGAGAAGGTTAAGAGCAAGCAACAATGTAGAAGAAGATATAGAAGAAATGCGTGCGGAAGAAAGAGCGCAACAATCGGAAGCATCTATTAGTATGATGGAATTAATTTGCTCTCCAACGTTAAGAGCACCACTTATCATCGGTATTGTTATGCAACTTAGTCAACAATTTTCGGGTATTAACGCGGTAAGTGGGATAATCTTAAATTCAAATCGTAGATTTATTGGCTATTATATATCATTAACTGTAGAAGTATATACTACACATCATGTAAACATAGTTTACAACCACAATATTTACAATTTCCCTACAAAAGGAACAGCCAAATTTATGTCATGGATAAAAAGATTGCTTAAAACTTTTCTTAATTATATAATCAATTTTATCTTCCATTTTCAGGTGTTCTATTACTCAACTAGTCTCTTCGTAAGTTCCGGTTTACCAGAGGAAAGTGCCAAGTTCGCGACCATCGGAATAGGTTGCATCATGGTCGTCATGACTCTAATTTCCATACCGCTCATGGACAGAATGGGAAGAAGAACGTTGCATCTGTACGGTTTAGGAGGAATGTTCATCTTCTCGATCTTCATAACCATTTCGTTTTTAATAAAGGTTTGTTTGTGGTTACCAATCCACAAGATGATGCTACCTAATGGTGGAGGTTTATTGAATACTAATTTTTTATATTGTCAACTAAAACAGGTGCTTTTGTGAATTTAATGTGAAAATTGTACGATGTAAAAAAAATTAGAAATTCAGAAACTTGGGTTACCTTATAATGATTAATTATGAGACATGAAAGATAATATAGAATATAGTATATTGAAAAGATGTTAGATTGGGAGTTTCGATATTAAAAATCAGCCTGTGACATTGCTTTAACGTTTAGATGACAAAACGCAATTCACTATATAAGTTCAGAATTTTAAATTCGACTTGTTTGAGCGGCAAAGGAACTGTTTTCCCCAAAACATTTCAGGAGAGATATTGCAGCTGATAAATATTTTCTCTCGCCCTCTCCAGACACACCTTCCATCTGGAGCTTTAAGGCTTTCTCGGAGTTCTCGGAGAACAATTATTGATGGTCCAATTCTGATGCAGTCTTGCAAAACTGCATCTCTGTACTTTGTATTCTCTGGTGAGCAAGAGGTTTTTAGCGACATTCCGAGCATCTGCTAATTCATTTTTTAGCAGATTGTTGGTGACACTCCTGTCTCTGAAAACACGTTATCTCAAAAAACTATCATTTATTTGATTACATAGTGCAAAGTCAAGGGTGAGCTCTGGTCTTCGATAGTACAAATTCGTTTCATTACTTCGTCTCACCATGCGACGGATGCTGGATTTATGTCTACCTAACATACATATAAACAAGAGCAGAGGGGAAAGTCATATTTTGCACGGAAGCAGGAAATTACGTACAATTCAAACACCCACTAAATGTACAACATAACAAAAGAAACAGAAAAGAAAACCAATCAAAAGTACAATATTTCATGTTAAGATTCAGACTGAGTTGGAGAAGCATAGTGCCAACATCGAGATTATTCCAGGTCCATTACATAGAAAATTCTGCCTTGATCTGGTCACGGAGTTTTCTTTTCCAGGTTGAATTCATGTCCTCTGAGCAGGTTGTCTTGGTCTAATGGGAATAGTGTAAAGGGATTTCCAAAGTTGAATTTTAATATTTTAAATGTAATGATTAGATCTCCGCGGAGTCCTCAAAGTGCAGAAGAATTTGATGCTGTTTACCGAATTCTGTTTCTGTCTAAAGCGCTGTTAGTATATTGAGTACCGGTTCGAATAGTGCTTTTAGCGATTATATTCACTGATCAATCTCGCTTGCAATGCTAATTATTTATATGGGAAGCTCCTTGAGTGTTATTGCAAAAGCGTGCCCATTTATCATTCAAATCCTCTATAACCTAACCTAATCGCATCGAAAATGCCTGCATGAAACAAGATGTTCTTTTTGAGACATCAAATGAAAAAATGATATAACGAGACGTGTGACAGAAGGTTTATCAAGCTGCTAAAGATTTTTAGGACTTATTACGATTTATATTCAACTTAATCTAGTCCCAATTCATTCAATTTTGTTTTGAATATCAAACCTAATATTTTGTATAACTAATTTACCACATATAGTCAACAACACAGCTGTAGGTGAAATTGGCGGTGATAATTTGTAACTTTTTCGTTAATAAATAGTTAGTGACATATAAATTTAAGTTGACGGGCAAAAAGCGATATCTATTATTTTTGGTAGTCGATGACAGAAAAATACTTAGATACTTTTATTATGTTGCCAGAAAGAGAAAAGCATTTTGGTTAACTAACTACATACAACACGTATCTTTCTTATTATGGAGGGTAGAAGGAAGGAGAACCATCTTGTATGGGGGACAAGTTGAAAAAGTGTCCACCTGTAAACAGCAAATTATAATTCGAAGATTCACCGAAATGGCGCTCGTGTAGCTAATGGAAATGATGTGAATTTAGCATGTGAATGTGAATTTAGAATTAAATTTCATATGTTTGTTTGTCTATGATATAATAATTTAAAAATACGCGCTGTAATAAACATAAGGTCTTTGATTCCTTGTCTAAGCCTGAAGTATTTCTTTCCTTTTTTAATTTTGTACCTTACTCTAATAATTCATGGCGCTGTTTTTAAAATCTTTACACTTGCTACTATGGCGCCCCCTTAATTTGCTCCCTTTCGATGGACACTTTTTAATACATTCAGATGGTTCTCCTTCCTTCTACCCTCCATATTTCTTATATACTACACTACTCTAATTGACAATTGACAATGACAAAGTCTGTTTTTAGCGATTAAATAAAACAATATCAACTTATTTGATAGGTATCGTTTTTTGTTACTGACTTTATTCAGGTTAAGATAAAACCCTTGCATGGTTCTCTTTAAGTTGCATCACCGCACGTTGCTTAAATTGATGTATGTACGACTATTTAATCGTACAATGATCAAACTGATCACCAATTATTGTATACATATCTTTTTTTTAATGATATATGATAATAAAAGATATTGAAAAGTAGATTTTCTGTAAATTTGACTTTTTCTCCAATATACTTTTATTATTTTCTTCAAAATTCCAGATATTTCAAATCACCAACTAAACAAAATCAAAGTTTAATTGTATCTAAATAGAAAACTATCAGTTTTCTTGTTTTTTGTAAACAATTTCAAATCACACACATTGTCTTCACCATTGTGAAACTTATTTCTTAAAATAATCGAATCACACTTGAGATTTTATAATATTTTCAAAATACTTTACTTTACTTTACTTTACTTTACAAGTTTCTTGAATAAAGTTTTAATTTACGTTATTCGAAATTGTATTGGTGTATCTTGATTTCTAGAATATTCATAACTATCCAATATATATAATTTTCTTTTGAAGATTTATTTAAGTTTTCACACTACTTTGGTGATGACAATATTTGGCAAACTCGATATATTTTTGTGACTGTGTTTTGGCTCCGTAATACTAATGCTTTTTATATCCCTTCCTGTCTGAATTTTCGACTTTCCTGACATGGTGGTGGAGTTACGCTTTAGATAAAACATGATTACCTATATGTACACCACAGCACGTGTGGTTATCACTTTGCATGTAATACTGTTTACCTTCAATTAGTATTGTGTGTTGCGTACACTTTCTAGCGAGTGAACGTCCAAAACAATCTACAATAAGTAAGGTAGAAAGAACATACATCTTGTCAAACGTAGGAAGAGACGTGGAAATATGACGGGTCGCGTACAAGAGATAAAGATAATATATTCGGAAGAAGAGATATAGGCGGTATGCGCTTCGGAAATATTTAACTCAACAATATTGTCACTGACTGTACCTACTCTGCGATCTTTATTAGTCGATATACCTCTATACTCTGTCCATCCAAGCAACGGAGTGTTCCAAAACAGTATCATGCATAGTGCACGTGATCTCTCCAACTGTGTATGGACAATGAATTCCGCCGCCCGATTGCAGTTAAATCCTATTGGCCAGCGCATGGAGGCATATTTATTTTCGCCAATAGATGCAAAGGCGCATGGTGATCACGCATCTATCGTTGTTTGGGTCGCTCTGTTTGTCCAATGGATATAGTATAGCAACTGATGAATTCAGCCGCTCCCGTTTGACAAGCTGTACATATTCACTAGGAATGGAGTTGGAAATGATTTATCATATTATGATATGATGATATGGTCTTTTAATTTTTTTATTATTGCAGGTACAGATGTTTTCTTTGCCATAGGAGGTCACACTCGATATTATCTGACTCTTTCCTAAAATTTCAATGTTTTCATCACATTTTTTTGACGGTCGGTGTATAATTATAATTTTAAAAACATCTCATATTTTACTACAACATTAATTTTTTAGAAACCTCAACTAATTATTGATACAACCATTTTAATGTTCAATGTTTTTAAAAAAATTATGCAAATCGTTTCCAACGCCAAATTGTACCTAATAATACCATATACGAACCTGCTGCTAAATAAGTTTATAATTTTTGCTTAAATGCGTTAACTCCTCCCATTTGTCGGGAAAGAACATGGTTTCTACGCCCTGATAGGAGTTTTTTGGCTATGTGCAGGAAATGATCGACTGGATGTCTTACCTCTCGGTGGTGTCCACCCTGTTCTTTGTCAAATTCTTCGCGATGGGACCTGGAAGCATACCTTGGATGATCACTGCCGAACTGTTCTCACAAGGGCCTAGACCTGCTGCCATGTCAATTGCTGTTCTCGTTAATTGGACCTCAAATTTCGTGGTGGGTCTCGGATTTCCTTCATTAAGGGTAAGTTTTTTTTCAATTATATTTGTACTTAATACTTCCAATATTTTTGGGATTTATAGTGAATTTCAATTTGAAATGTAGCTCTAATAAGCTTGTATTATAAGGAAATAATGTAGGATGTAGTTTTGGATCTGACATTTATTTAGTAAAACAATTTTCTTCAACACATCCTTTGAAATTTGACTTTTTCTCCCTAGTTTTATTGTTGAAAGTGGCACATAAATACTAGTGGTATTTTTTTAAAAATTGAATAGATGAGGCTTTTAGTTGATGAAGATCCATACTAATGATGAAATAAAACAATTTAATTTGTTAAAAATGAAGATTTAAACAAATTAAATTGTTTTATTTCATCATTGGTATTTTTTTAATTTCATATTTTCACTGAATCACTCCACACCAGAGTAAAATGTCTTTTCCCCCCTATTAAAACAAATAGCTATTGTGTCAGTTAATTAATGGAGTGTATATATTTTTTTAACATCATGGAAGTGTAATTAAAGTGCAATAACATTTTTTGATGGAATGAAATACAAATTAAAAAAATATCATATTTAATAATGCAAAAATAAAAAAGCATATTTACAAAACAATAGCATTTACAAATAACTTAATATATAATATGTAAGACATCGACAACCATGAACACAAATGAGGTGTATCTTGGTCAATAATGTAACTGAATTTTAATAATAATCTAACTTAGACAATAATGTAACAAAGAACAAAACAATATTGTATATACGGAATAGTTGAGAATAATCCTTGGATAGTGAAGTAACAAACTTTATTTCGAGTTAAAAGTAATTTTAATTTCTCAGTTCACAATTAATTTGATTTGATTGATTAATTCCGATGAATACAATTCGTTTGAAATACCACTAGAAAATATACATAAATAAATTATCCTTATTTATTCTGTGGCTTTCCTCTAATCTAACTTTCTTCATTATAAATTATTATTTAAGCATATTGAACAAAAAAAAACGCAAAAAGTAGTTAAATTAGATCATTTCTGACAAGCTTTGAATTTTTTTGGGTTTTACACTGGCCACTAGGGCCTGTGAAGGTATTCGAAATCCCAAAAACGCTAAAAATTTTACAAAAATCATTGCTAATAATTTTATTAATGAGAACTGCAAATGACTAATGAAACCATAAAATGATTTAAAAAAGGCAACTTAACTAATATATACGATTGCAAGGGCAAGAATTTATCTAGTAAATATTCTTATATAAATAAACCTACTAATAAAACAAACGAAAAATGTTGGTACAATTAAAAGAAATACTGTTAAAGTAGAAACAGAAATAAACATATATATCATTCGTCTGTAATCGCTCAAAATTGAGGAGTTCGCGTTCAAAACCAGTTATATCCACTTATATAAATTTTTCAAGAAAACTTAATATTTTGTACTTGAGAAAAAGTAAGATTTTTTGAAGACAATTTTGTTTGAACTAGTTTGACAAAAAGAATCATTGATTCGTTTCTAAGACAAAAATTAACAGTTTCAAGATATTAGCCAAAAAACTATGGATATAACTGGTATTGAACACAAATTAGACAATTTATTTAAAAAATATTACCTATTAATTGAAAAAGTTCGAAGCAAAATTCAAAATAACACACTTCTTTAGCTTGTTTTCTTTGAAAATTCATACATAAATACACACACAATTATTACTTGGTTCCCACCAACAAACTAAAACGCCGTTGAATTGTTAAAACGTGCTTGTGGTTACATCTGCTTTTGATGCAAAACCTCAACTTTAGCTTTAGATACTTTATACTCTGTTTTGATTTGAAATGAGCCGATAGCACTAACAAATGTAATTGGGAAACCGTCAAACCATGATTTTGTAGAAAAAATTGATATAACTGGTTTTGATTGCGAACTCCTCAATTAACGTCGAAGATTAATTAATGGAGGTAGATATAAAAATAAAAACGTTATCATCCAGAGGAACTAAGAATAAACCATTTGATGAAAATTGGTGAGATGTGGTAGATAAAGAATTATGTAGAACAAGAGTAGAGTTTCATATATAATTGTTTGAAAGTATGCGAAAAGCAATGAACATAATGGCCATAATGGAGTGCCTGATATTAAAGGTAAGTGGGTTCTACCGATAAAATGATAACGAAGTTTAAACGTAACCTAAAAATAGTAACAATTTAAATTTGTAAAAGTTTAAACTAGCTAAACTTTTTGTTTGCTTTATCGAAGACATCAGAGACATTTTCACTGTTTATACATAACCAGTGAAGCAGCTTCTCCCCATTTAATCGTCAAAAGTTGAAAATTATTTTCTGTTTAAATTAATAAAAATACTGATATGGAATAACCGAATAACTATAACTATAAGTTAAACGGATGAAACATATTATGTAGCAAATAATAGATTTTTATCATCAACAAAGTTTTTTAAAATATACAATACAACATATATTATCTTTTAAGAAATACGTATGTGGAACACGATGTTATAGTTATACTGACAAGTTTTTAAATAATAGTTATTTGTTTAACTAGGCAGAGAAGTAACAGATTTATTGCCGCGGCTAGCATGTCATTGTCGAGGCGAAGCCGAGGCAATGAAACTAGCCAAGGCAGTCAATCTGATTCTCTGCCGTGTGAAACATATAATTTTTCTCCGATTGTTTGTACAGTGTGTTTAGAAAAATCAAATTAAAAAGAAAACTTTTTTATGGTTGATATAACTCACAATTTTTAATATTTTTTCTAATCGTATGTTATAGGTAATAATTAAATCATATTATTGATGATTAGACCTCAAATTGTATACATAATAATATCTACCGAAAGATAATAAATATAATGTTGAATATCGACAATAATTAGTGTGCACCAGTGAAGTTAGCCTATGTATGAGTGACGTGGAAGTGAATGTTTGATTCCATACATTATCATTGCCGTTGCTAAGTAAAGTCTGGGAGATTTCCAAAAAAAAGAAGAAAATATTATTTATATGATCGATAAATGTCACTAAAACTGACGTTTAATGTCAATCAGAGAAAAAGTTATTTTCTAACCTTTAAAAGATTTCTGCTATCTGCTGCTCCTGTAAATTCAGTTCAGAAAAAGTTTGTTCTTTTATCATCTCTCGTGTTATACAATTTCGAACCTTCAAATAAAAGGGATTAAGTTCAGGTATCTTATTAATTATTTCTTAAATATATACCGAAATAAAAAACGATTTGCATTATAATTGTGATCGTGTTGAGGTGTATATATAGCATGCCCAATTTAAAAGCGTTGTTTTATAAACGCATGTTAAATATCGTGTGAACAAATCATCATAATGACTAAAGCGGAATTTACACAGTGCGAGCTATCAAAACCGAATCTTACTCGTCTTGTGTGAACCACCATTCTAATAGTCGAGACACGAGTGGAGTGCTCGCCTAAATGCCAGTGCGAGCAATAGTGAATAGAAAACTGTTACTGGTGCCAGTGGTAAACCCCTCATCACCATTTTAACTCAACTGTCCTGTGTACTGGTTAACGTATAGGCTAAAGCGCAAAGCTTTGTGCAGTGCTACATTATCTAGAGATAGTCTCATCATACTGAGGTAGTCGGTCAAGCCATTTTCCAATCCATAATCTTTTAGTTGGATATTGTTTTGATTGCTCAATTCTTATTAATTAGTCTCATCATACTGAGGTAGTCGGTCAAGCCATTTTCCAATCCATAATCTTTTAGTTGGATATTGTTCTGATTGCTCAATTCTTATTGATTTTTCTCACAGTTCTTCAGAAGCATTTTTCAAATACTGTTTTGTGATCTTTTTTTGTATAACGTTGAAAATTTGGCAGCCCCTTTAACATTTTTTATACTGCAATCAAAGGAATGTCTTTACAGTGCTAGGTTTCAGTAACTTGTACGAGTTGCTGGCGTCGTGTAAATTCCGCTTTAGAAGGTTAGTGAATCTTTTGTAAATCACATTCATTGGAAACTTCCATTTAAATACTTAGGTGTACCTATATGGACCAATATGAAATAGCCTATAAGGCTATTCTCCAAGTAGACGGTTAGCTATCGAGGTTAGTTGATATAACAAAATACTTATTAGACATAGATGTTACAAAACGATACTGAACTACATTTGAAAAATCGTTGGATATTTCAAGTAGGTATTAATAAATAATTTGGGATGTAATTGCCCAGAAAGTTACTAAGGAAAATTGCCAGAAATATAGACCCGTAACATTACTAAAAGTGATGTTTAAAATACTTGCAAACTTGATTAATAGACGCCTGAAACTGTATGCAGAAAATATTCACTAAAATGGATTTAAACCGGGAAGATTGACTATGAATGTAATAGCAATACATACTCAAGAAGAAATATAATAAAAAACAGGAGAGCACTAGTGAAATTCACTCATTTTTTATTGATTTTAGAAGAGAATTAGAAATATTGGGAATGAAAACTAATGGATTTGTTGGGAATGGCTTTGAAAAATACAACAGTCACAGTAAAATTCCAAAAAAAAGTAAAGCCCATCGTAAATGGGATTTTTTTTCAAAAAAAGTACACATATACATATAGCTCATGGAAAGCGTGACGATGATTTATGCAACACTATATACGCTTTATTGTTAATTGTGTTGCATAACCAAAAGTATTGTGTGTTGCATAAAAGCGTGACAATGACGAAAAATCCATGTTTTTTCTTCACCCAAAAAAAGTGCTCAACGCACCTAAAGAAGTTTTCACTTCAATAACAACTTCGTTTGATATCAATAAAGGGGTGAAGCAGGGTCGCGTACATTATTAAGTTTGCTCTTAGAAGGCATAATAAGATCAAATATTCACAAGAAATATACAATGCTTGATCAGTTACTAATAATAGGAAATACAAATCAACAACTGATAGATGCCGACTAGGCAAAGGAGGCACAAACATTTGGGTTGAAGATTAACGAAGGAATATATGTAGAAGTATATGAAGATAAGAGCAGAAGCGTCAAGACAAGACTATCTAATAACTTAAGAACATAAGTTTGAAGCATTCCAATTATCTGAGAGTAATAATTGGTAATGGCCGAGTAAAAAACAGAATCTTGAAGGGAAATCATTATTAAAAAAACACCAAGTGGACAAACAAAAATAACTAATAAAACTCTGGTCATCTCTTACGATATGAAAACAACTACAATTACAAAAAAGGAAGAAAACGATTTAAAAGTAATGGAGAGGAAAATAGGTAGAATAATTCTAGGACCAAATATCACAGATATATATGTGAAGCCCACAGAAATGATCAGGAAGATTACAGACTGGATACAAATATAGATTAGAAAGAGAGGAAGATCGAGAAAACCATGGAAATATGCTAAAGAAGAAGAGGTAAAGAAAATTGAAATGAAGGAATGGAATGTTACATGTAAAGATAGAATATAGTGGAAAAAGATAACGAGACTAGTTAGGACTGACAACAGACTGTAAAAAGAGGAAAGTGGGAGGACTGATCCAATTCAAATAATGGATTGAACGACTCGATAATGATAAATAGTTTAAAAAGGACTATATAGCCTAAATAAGCTTCAGATGAATATAAAATATGAAATACAAGTACTTTTCAAAAATCATCAATAAAAGCAAATTGTTTTCCAGAATTTAGTATTGTGAGGTTAAATTGTCTATCGATCTTGAACTAACCAACTAGGCATTGGTATTTGTCCCAAGTACAAAGTAATTTTCCATGTGTTTCGTGCTGTCAAATTTCAAACTTAAAAAAAAGAGAGAATAATTACATTAAATTACTTGTAGCTTCATCTAAATAGCTTACAGCTAATTCATCGTATAGGTTCCACTTACGTATTTTCTAATAAAGATTTTAAACTGTATCCCACTACATAATTTTTCCAAACAAAATGTTAATCTTTTGCTACTGTATAATTTTGACTAGTTGATTTAGTCTATGAACAATAGTTTATTATTAATAATCGTGAACTCTCTTAACAACAGCATTGAATCCTGAATGTTTATCGGCAGTGTAAGAAACTATTCTCTTGGAACCATCAGGTTCGACGATAGTGTATTCTCCTTTTACCTTATCGCCATTTCTGGTTTCCCATTGTGATTTGATATCATGAGTGTGTAAATCATGGACGGCATAATCGAAATGATATTTAGCAGGTGCCTGAAAAAAAATAGACAAAATTGGTTATAAAAATTCCTCAAATAAATGTTTGAATCAGTCCATGGTTATCTAATGCGACTAAAATATGTTTTTATGCAACAAAACATTACGTGTAAGGAGGAAACAGAATGCTATTAAACAAATTAGTTGAATAAATTCAATGTTCCGTAATTTCAACTGGATTTTACTACGCTTTGTTTCTGAACGGACAGAGTAAAAATGTCTCGGCTAATTATATAAATAATGTCGTCTTCTTGTTCATAAATTTCGCTTGAAAAGACATATACAATAACCAGTAATAAAAGTAAGGCAATAGTTGAACAAATGAAGAAATCGCCTGAGCTGAACAAATGAGAGCATTATTCTGAATCGGATAATAAATTACGTAACCGGAAAGAATGTCGCTAAGAAATGTGTGATTCTATGTACATCCTTTTCAAAGTGAATTGGGAGTTTACATTATGTTATGAGTTAATAACGTCCTAAATAATTGTTTACATTTTGTTATCCAAGTTAATCTGAACAAACCAAAACTATGGAGTTTTATAATGAACTAGACATACTGGGTGCAACAAATTATATGAGTGGGAAATGAGTATTCCGTGCGAATTATCACACTATACATTTTTTACGGCTAAAACGATTTCTCTTTCTTTCTCTTATCCTTATGCCTTCTCAGGCGTCGGATTGGAGTTCTTCCTGTGCCCATTTTTCCATTATTTTCTGTCCCTGGCTAATGCCTTCATCTCTCCTAATGTTTTTCCTTTGTTCTTTCCAATTTCCTCAATCTGGTCTATCCATTTCCTCCTGGGTCTTCCTCTTTGCCTTTTTCTTATTAATCCCATTTCCATACCTTTTCTCGCAATTATATCTTGCTTCATTATTACTAGGTGGCCATACCAGTTTAACTGTTTCTTTTTAATCTTTGATATTATTGGTTCTTGATTAGTTATGCTTCTGATTTCTTCGTTCCTTACTTTGTCCCATTTTGTTTTACCTGCTATTTTCCTTAAATGTTTCATTTCCATTGCATTTATTTTTGTTTCCTGCTTTTTCTGCAGTACCCAGTTCTCACTAGCATAAGTTATAGTTGGTACTGTAATTTTGTTGTAGATTTCCAGCTTTGTGTTCATATCAATGTGTTTGTGGCTTAGTATTGTTCGATTTAAGGAATAATATAATCTTGTTGATTTATTTGTTCTTTTATTAAGTTCTGAATCTATTTTCCCTTCTTCTGTTATGATACTTCCTAGGTAATTATAAGTTGTTCCTCTTTCTAATGTTTTGTGATTAAATTTCAATTCCTTGTACTTACTCCCCTCTCGCTGTTTTTCATTTACTATCATCACTTTGGTTTTTTCTGTATTTATTGTCATTTTCATATTTTCTATTGCTCTTGCCAATAAGTTGATTAGTTTCTGCATTTTATTTTTTGATTTTGCTATGAGTACAATATCGTCTGCATACAGTAGTAGATTACAGTGTATTACTCAATCTGACCGGCACCATGTTTCTGAACCTATTATCATGTCCAGATTTCCTCCTTGTCTTTTTATTTCCTTTGCTATTTTGTCCATAATAATGACAAACAATAGTGGGCTTAAGCTATCACCTTGTTTTATACCTTTTTTCATTAAAAACTCTTCCGATCTTTGACCTCCTATCTGCACTCTTACTTTGATAGTCTCGTATGTGTTTTTAATTATATTAATTAGAGCTTTCGGTACTTCTAAGTCTTCCAATACCTCCCAAATTTTTTCTCTTTCCACTGTGTCAAAAGCTGCTTTCAAGTCTATAAATGTTTAATACATTTCTTCTCCCGCTTCTATTGTATTATCAATTAGTCTTTTTAAAATGTATATATGTCATTTGCGTGTCGTCCTGGTCTAAAAGCTGCTTGTCCCTCTTCTAATGTTGCTTCTATATAACGTCTTAATCGGATCTCTATTATTCTCGTATATATTTTAAAGCTGGTTTGGCTAAACATATTATTGCCTTTTTATGTATTGGCAGTATAAGGTTATTTTCCCAGCCTTTGGGGATTTTTTGAGTGTCCCATGCTTCCCTGCATATGAGACACAGCCATTCTTTTCCTTTTTCTCTTAACCATTTTATCATCTCTGGCGCTGCTTCATCCTCCCCACTGTCTTTTCCTATTTTAAGTTTCTTTATAGCCACTTCCATTTCTTCTCTTTGGAATGCATGGTATTCATGTTCATTCCATTCCTCTTCAACTATATTTGATGTTTTCTTCTTCGACCTATTTCTAAATTTTTCTTCTTAGTGTTCTTTCCAAGTCTTTAGTATTTGATTTATTTCGGTCTCCAATTCGTTATTTTTATTTTTTATTGCTCTTATATCTTTTCCTTTACTTCCTAGTAGTCTTTTTATTGCTGTCCAAAATTTTCTATTATCTGATGCATGTGTCTCTGACATCTCCCTTCCAAATTTTTTCCAGGAGTCCCTTTTCGCTTTCTTAGCCGCTTTTTTTTTATAAGGAGCCGTCCCTTCGCCGGCTCCACCTCAGCCTCCTGGGCTTATTGTGGATACTCCTAGTATTCTGACTACAGCCTATTCAGCCAATCCGTTCTTAACCGCTTCCTTGACTATGTTTCTTTTACCGTTATATATTTCCTTATCTTCTTGTGTTTTTGTTTTTGTTTAAAACGATTTAACAACAAAAGTAAATTGAGCTTCAAATTTATTTATTATTTTACTTATATAAACAGAGCTGTCATTGGTATTCATTGCTTAAAACCTGTTAATCCGTTGAAGACGTATAATGCTAGTCATATGGGTGAAAACAAACATATTGATAAGTATTAAAAAAATGGCGAAAAATTAATAGAGCAATTGATTTCAAAATAATAAATTAATCTAAAAAATTGGATTTCAAAAAAATGTACAGTTTATGGTGTGATTGAATATAATGTATATGTATATAATCAAGGCTTATATGGAGAACATTATATTTATCAACAAAATGTCACAGGGACTCTCTTCATTAACGAATTATACAGAGAAAACTAGAAATGCTTTTTTTTTATTTTTTTAGTATAAAATTTTTAAATCAAAAAATCAAAATATATGAAAACATGGAAAATTAGCATCATTTCATTACAAATTTCCTATAGCCTTGACCAAATAAATCTTCAAAACGACGCTTCGTGTCTTCACGAGGCTAGCATCAGTTTTTTTAATCGGACCTGGTTCTTTGATTGCAATTATTAATCAATCTTTAAAATTCAAGTTCAACGATATATCACTCTTAAAATTCTTATCAAGTTTCATCTCAAATAACTAGCATCAGCAATGAAAACAATTTTTAAATACGGTCCTGTCGTGGTTCTTTTATGAACTTTTTTTTGATTTCGTCAAATAAATGTAACGAAATCCCCATTTCGGACATTACCTATCAATTTCAATAAATTTCAATAAAGTTCAATAAATTTCAATAAATTTCAATAAAGTTCAATAAATTTCAATAAATTTCAATAAATTTCAATAAATCTCAATAAATTTCAATAAATTTCAATAAATTTCAATAAATTTCAATAAATTTCAATAAATTTCAATAAATTTCAATAAATTTCAATAGATAGATAGATCTTTATTGTTCTTTCGTATGAGGATACATGAACAAGGGTGACAACATTTATAATATTATTAGCTAGTTCAAAACATATATTTTGATAATAAATTATAATAAATTTTATAGCAAATTAGGTTTGGCTAACATATCCCGACAAGAGTGAGGTGATATTCGTTTACAATGAAGGACCTGATTTTTAATATTTTCTTTATTATGTCATATATTTGATAGAAAATTTGTGGTTCAGCTTCATTATTTATTATTGATTCAATGTCAGTTACGGATTGATATATTTCAAGAAAGGGACGTCTCATTACTTCATACACTGGACAAACAAAAAATAAGTGTTGTAGGGATTCTAAAGCAAGGCAGTTACAAATAGTACATACTTCATTGGTTTTTATTGTGTATGCATTGTTATTAACATACATGTATATTATATTACTATTGTGAGTGCGTATCTGTGAAATTAAGCGTTTAATATGTAGAGGAATATAGAGATCTAAGTGATTTGTACAATGGAAAGGATGTTTGCCAATAAATATCAATAAAATTCAATAAATTTCCATAAATTTCAATAAATTTCAATAAAATTCAATAAATCTCAATAAATTTTAATAAATTTCAATGAATTTCAATAAATTTCAATAAAATTCAATAAATTTCAATAAATTTCAATAAATCTCAATAAATGTCAATAATTTCAAAAGTTGTATTGTTAATGCATTTCCTATTTAAAGAGTTTTTTTCATTTGAAAGATTTTTATCATGCTCAAATCCAAAATATTAAAAATCTCTTTTTTTACTCATAGTTTATATCGAAGGGTCCAAAGTAAGGCTCTCGGTACATTTTTTTGACGAAATCAAAACAAGTTTACAAAATAACTACGACAGAACCGTATTTGAAAATTGTTTCCATTTCTGATCTCAGTTATTTAAGATAAATCGTCTTAAAAATCTCAAGTGTGACATATTTCCCAATTTGGATTCCAAAGATTGACAGAGAGCAATAAACCCTTGTAAAATAACCATTCCAAGGGCGTACCTGCTTGTGATTCTGAAAATATCAATAATTGTGAATTTTATATTTAAGAAATATCCTAAAATCATGTGAAGTTCTTTTCACGAAAAACGGTTCTGACTCAATAATAGCTTATTTGGGTTTGGCCATTATTTGTGAAATTGGAAGAGTGGAAAATTCTACGAGAGATGAATTTTAGATGGGAAAAAGTAAACAGAAAGTCGCTTTTAATCGAAAAAGATGAAATTGTATGTTGGAGACGGAATTATTTGCGATCAATAAGGGATTTTCGCAATGAAAATGGAAAAGGAAAACGACTGATAATTACGCATATTAGAAGTACAGATGGGTTTTTGAAAGATGGTTTGTTAGCATTTGAGTCAATTCACACCGGAGACTATCATGAAGATATTAATGGTGATGTTTTTGAGGACTCTCTAATTCCGCCCAACTTGATAATTGTTTTACATGTTAAAACAAAAATTATAGAAGAAACAGCCTGTATTCTGCTAGGAAAATGGTGGAATTTTAAAAGTATAATCAAGATTAAGCAGTCCAAAGCCAGATACTGATAACACTTCGGGCAAGCACTCGAGAGGCAATGCCCCTTCGGTACCATCACAGCCATCCCATGAATCCAAAGGCTTTCAATGCAGCCAATGGGGCTAGGAAAGGCAGTAAGTTATTGCTTGTAAAGGATATTTTCCATCCCTCCGATTACTAATTCAGCTATTGATAGTATTTTACTTATACATATTGTGCTACATTATTTCATTACAACCCAAGCGAATCTAAGAATTAATTTTCTTGGTCATACTATCATTGTGTCATCAACTATCGTAACGTAAGTTTGCGTTATTATAATTCACGATCTCAGGCATTCATTCACAAATAAATAACTACAAGAAAACATTAAAATATATTATTGTTTGTTTATATATTCAGTATACGTGTGCGAAACACTTTCCAATTTTATCGATACAAAATAGGCACTATAACACGCTTCTTTTACGGCAAAAGACAAATCAGTTTTAGAAAGTAATGGAAAATGGGCCGTTTAGATTTTCCGTACACACATTAACACTAATTAGCAAGATTATTCACATTCAACACGCCATAATTTTAATTTCCCGAAAGATTTTGTTTATACGCTCGTATACTTACATGGTAGTCAATGTGGTCGTCAATATGATGATGTCCTTCGTCGCCATGACCAATTTCGTTGGCAATTAAACCAACATGTGAGTAACTGGTGGCGTCTTCGCCTCCGAAATGGCCATTGTCATCATAATATCCTCCAGCCAATTCCAAGTGATCGTAACCACCGCCTGGTCGGGCATAAGCTACCGCGACAATTGCAGTGGCGTACACCTAAGAAACAAATTTTATTTTTAGAAATATTTTTGATTGATACTACAAACTGGCGAGAAAATTTGTCGTCAAAAGACAAAACAAAATTGAGACAAACTGTCCACACCAGAACGACAAAATATAAAAACAAAATTCAGTTGGTGACGTTGTTGTTGTGATTAGTGTTGGTTGACCATGTAGCGTTTTAATCAGGAAAAAAATGAAACTGAAGATTTATTGCTAGCCGCAAGTTGTTTTTTTTGCTCTCATCATCATCCCAGGTTGCTAACAGAAAACGCAAACGTTTTTGGATTAGACCAAGTCTAAAAATGCGAGAAAGTTGTTCGATAAACAAATTGTTAGTTCAGCTTAATTTTGATAAAATTGTACATTCTCCTTCTCCTACTGCCTAACTCGTTTTGACTTGCACACTGCGCCGACAACTTGTCGTCAAATACACAGACAAAACACAGACCTTTTGATCTTTACCGACCTGAGACGGGACTTGAAAAAGTTTTCAAATTTGCACACAAAACAAAATTGTCGCAGAAATGTCTCACAAATGTTTTCGATTTGTCGCCGATTTGTCGCCACTTTGTCGCGAAACATGAATGTTTTTGTTTTGTCTGCTTGGTCATAAGTTATTCGCATTAAATTGAAAATTTTATTAAATAATCATTTTATTAAAAATTGAATAGATTAGGCCATACTGATACGATGAAATTTCATCGTGTCATAATTTTATTGTTTATAAGTAATTATATTAATTGAACAATCTGAAAATTGTTTTTTATTTATATTTTTATTAATTGTAATTGTTGAACTAAAAGGTTTTTATTACAATTAGGAAATTTCTTCTTGTATTGACTTATATTATTCAATGCAGTTTAATGAAAAAAACATACGACCCATTGAAAGTATCAAAAAATTTTAGAGAGATAAATTATAGCCAATAAAATTCTTCACAAAATCAATCAAAAACTAACGACTAACGGCTGGGAAAGAGAAATATTTTTGATCAAACAAATAATAATTGAATTATCATTCACTCGAATTATATCTCTTGGTATGTAGTAGCTAAATATTAGATGGATTACTTTTTTTTCCTTGAATATACTGAAAATATTGTTGGACATGACTAAAATGAAATACTGTGAAACTTTGAACTCTTAATATTTATATATATTGATAATTTCTATTTTCCATTTAAATAACATGGAAACAAAATTGTCTTGTGCTTTGGAATTTTAAAGCTTTGACCTACTACAAAAAAGGTCTTCTTTTTTTATATTTTTCCTTATTTCAAAGTTATTCAAGGTTAAAATTAACTCTTATGGGTCATAAGTTATTCGCATTAAATTGGAAATTTTCTTAAATAATCATAATTTTATTAAAAATTGAATACATGAGGCTTTTACTTGATGAAGATCCATATTGACACGATGAAATTTCATCGTGTCATAATTTTATTGTTTATAATTATTTGAACAATCTGAAAATTGTTTTTTATTTATATTTTTATTAATTGTAATTGTTGAATTAAAAGATTTTTATTACAATTAGGAAATTTCTTCTTGTATCGACTTATATTATTCAATGCAGTTTAATGCAAATAGCATACGACCCATTGAAAATATTAAAAAATTTTAGAGAGATAAATTATAGCCAATAAAATTCTCTACAAAAAATATCCCATAAAAATGATTGTAGCGTCGAAAAATTGGAAAAATGTGAAAATGTATTACTAATGCAGCTTTAACTTTGAATAACTTTGGAAGGATTGAAAATATCAAAAATGATAGGAGACCTTTTTTGTAGAGCACAAGAACATTTTGAAGTATTTTTCCCTATGTGAGCTATAAAATTCCGAAGCACAAGACAATTTTGTTTCCATGTTATTTAAATGGAAAATAGAAATGATCAATGCGGCACCTCTTAATATATATATATTACTAAGAGTTCAAACTTTTACAGTATTTGATTTTCGTCATTTCCAACAATATTTTCAGTATATTTAAGGAAAAAAACATAATCGATTTTTTTGAAACAGTCTACTAAATATATTTTTATTTAATTGCAATTTTTTGGCAAAGAATAATATTTGTAATAAATAAATCTCTCTCTTTCTAAATAAATAAAAAAAAATTTCACGGACTTGAATAAAACACATTTTTCGCGAAAAGCTTGAGATTCTCAAAAAATACTGAAGTTTCGACAAAAAAAATATATTTACTGATTCGGCAACAAAAAGGCTTCAATCCTTCCAAGTTTTCTTATCCAAGATCATTTTCTGGGAAAAGAAGAATGAAAAACGAAAAAATCGGTCTTTTGCGTTTTTCTCGAAAATTTTTAAGATTTACGTCGCAAATCCTGAAAAACCATTTCTCACCCCTTTCAACCCCCGACCCTTCTCAGCGGCATGCATTCAGATGACTCAGTTGTGCCTTTTTATACACTCTCCAAATTCGTTTACCCTGTTAGGAAATATTCCGTCCTTTCACTATTTTTTGAGCTAATTTACCTGGCCTATTATCTGTATTTTATCCTTCAAATTTTTAGTATTATTTAGTATTAAACAAAGTATTTACACTACTAAAGATGTTAAGCATTTGAAAATAAATTTGTTCCTAGTTGATTGACGTTAAGTCAAGATGTATCATTTTGTTAATACCTAAGATACGAATTTATTTTTAATTTTCTTGGTGTACACAGTTAAATAAACACACAGCTTATTTATTGATCAAAGACGTAAGTATACCAAATAATATGGATTTGGAAAAGTTATTTTATGAAAAATTAAATATTTGGAAAATTTTAATATTATGTTTAATTATTTTCCAATTAATTTCAAATAAGGCTTTATTTATAGTTTATTCTTAAATTTCTTGACAATAGAAAATAACCTAAACTCGTTCTGATACGGGGTGAAGCTACCCAAAGAAATAGAAAAAAATTAATGTTCACGATAATATTTTAATATTACTTGGAGGGTTCATCCTGTATTGGTTTTGCAAGGGTCACAAAGATTTAATACTCTGAATACGAATGTCTTGATAGCCAATAAATGCGAGTTGCTTACACTATTTTCTCTATTCCCATACTTCAGTTTTATCATTGGATGATATGTACGAATTGTAGGAACATCAGAAAACTTAGAAATATTGGATTTTGACTGAATGTTGGGATAATGCATTCCTATTGGATACAAACTTGTATATTAATGGAAAATTTTTATCCTAATGGGTCTCATTGAAGTACAATTTTTCCATATCAAATAAAATTGAGGTTTGGAAAAAGTTTATTATAAAATATACTTATAAAAAAAGGGCTTAGAAAAAAATTACATTAAATTTTAAATATTTTAAATGGTTTTTGGTGTCTTTTTTATTTAACAAAAATTTTGTCCACTCTAAACCTATTTCTTTTCCATTCTAATTTTTTATGCAGTTTTTGGAAAATAATAATCGTGTGACAAAAATAAAGCAAAAAGCATTCCTTTTTTAGCAAACAAAATTATCAGATTTTCTTTGCTCTATTTTTATTCCATCCTTACTTAAATTCACTTTTTATGGAATATTAACTTGTTCATTGTTTAAAAAAAATATTATAAAATAATTATTTTGAGTATTTTTTAAACTCTATAAATTTTGAAATGACTAAATAACACGCAGCAGCCAAAATTTTCACGAATATATCCAAAAATCATCACTTGACCTTCACTAACACTATTAACACAAAATACTTCCACATAGTTACTTACAATGAAAATTTGCATGGTTGTTGTTTTGAAAAAGACTGTTAGCTCCGAAGGAACAAAAGTAAACTAAATTATAATAGAGTAGTAAGAGATTATATATAGGATGCATTATGTGAAAGGACCCCCTTGAGTTATCTGCTTCCCACTTTAGTAGTAAAGCAAAGTATTATTGGCTTTACTTTCCCCATAATCTTCAGGCGGGGTATCTCGGGAGGAATTTGGAGCACCATAGTTCTGTTTATTTTGTCTTCGTTAACTCAACTCACGAGGTAACTAATAAGTAATACATATTTTAAGTTGAATTATTTTAATCTTCGAAAATACCACCCACGCTATAATTCGTAATATATGATTAAATATATATATTAAAACTCTCGAACAACTGATCAAAGAATATTTAGTTTGAAGTGGAAGTGTTGGAATGGAAGGTATTAAAGGTCTTTGGAGGTAAAAAAGTGTGAGATATTATGTATATCAGAAAAATCAAGAATTGATAGACTGTACAAAGAAATGTGTTTTAAACTGAATCAATATTAAATTTAATGGAGCATTATTCTATAGTATATTGTGTTACAAGGGTAGAAAATAAGCTTTAGCTAAGGGCAGCTAAAGCATTTCCACAACTGTTTTTCGCCTACCGAATTAACTAAAAAATAGGAAAATGTGACAAAAAGCTTTGACATACACTAACGTTTAATTGAAAAATTTTCGTGAAACGTCAAAGTACTTGAGGGACAGATAGTGAAAAACTACAAAATCGTGGCGTTAAGAATTTTCTCCGCCCTTAGGCTGCTAAACAATCCTTTTCGCCCTATTTTTGCTGTTCATATGATTGGTTTTCCGGTAAGGTAGGCGAAAAAAACTTTGCCTTGTTTATCACAAAAAAATTATTATTATTTATTTATTCACTAGAATACAATACAAATTACAATTAAATACATGTGAAAATAAAAGATCATAAACTTATACGTATACAGGTGTCCACTTAAGTTCACAGCATGAAGGAAAAATAGTTTTTGGCCAACTTGGTCGCCGGATTTAACATCTTCACATTTTTTTTGGTCGCTTTTAGTCGTCCCATTTTTGGAAAGATTTATTACAGAAACTATTCAGATTGTAACTCCCAACATAATTAGAAATGTGTTAAGATAATTTTTTCCTACAACGGAAACTTGGAAGAGGGTGGATACGTTTGGGCATATGTGAAATGATGGAGAGGTTTGTCGTGATAGTGACAAAATCGAAAACTTTGACTTGCAATAGTTCTTAAACTACAGATTAAAAAAGAAGAAACAGCGACGCCTTTGTTTTTGCTCGACTTATTAATTTTATGAAAACAAGTTATTTATTCTTTATCAAAAATTCTGCATGGTATAAAACCGAAAATTCAACCTAAGAAATGTATAAGGTTAAATAAATAATATAACAGATAAAATTGAATGATACTTACATTTCTAAGTGAGATTATAGGTGAAATATTGTAAAAAATGTAATAAATTTAAACATTGGTAATATATAAAAACTCAAAAAAACAATACAAAATATCAAATTTTGATTAATATATAATATAATATAATGTAATTTGTTTTTTTTTAATTTTTAAAGTTTTGTTTTTCTAAATCCAAAAGATATGCATATATTGAATTTACTGTTTAGACCACTACTTTGTGGAATCTACTTATATAACTATTCTAAATGAAACTAGTTGTTTCTTATTAACTCCACTATTTAATGAAAAAATTGATATTGATAATTATTTCGATATGCAAATATCGAAATAACTATCAATAATTTCTTAGAATTTTTATCAATTTTTTCATTAAATAGTGGAATTAATATCTGAATAATTATCAATATTTTTTTAGAATTTTCGTAATTTTTTTCATTAAATAATGGAATTAATTAGATACAATTAGTTTCATTTAGAATAGTAATATGCATATAATATACCAAGATTATTTAAATCAGTTTTTTTGTTATTACATTGATCTTCTTGAGCTATATATGAGCTGTTTCTAAAAAGATCCGTTTTTTATAATTAATTTCTGTCAATAAAATTTTGGCATGTTCATAATTCATTGAATGGCCTTCAGAAAATACGTGTTCAGCAAGTGCAAATTTCTATGTGTGAAGTTTGCTGTCACTTTTATGAGATGTTATTCTATTAGTAAGAGACCTTTTTGGTTGACCAATGTATTTCTTATAACAATTTTTGCGAGGAATTTCATAAACTATGTTGGTTTCCTCCATTCTTCTCTGTTATTAGCTTTGTCTTTCCAATTTCGTATTTTCAGTTAATTTATATCAGACACCACACTTCCGAACCATCTTTTTCTCGGTCGTCCTCTTCTTCTTTTTCCAATTAGAGTGCCATTTTTGTCATTCTTTCTTTGCCTAATCTTTCCACGTATCCCAAACACCTCAACCTCTGGGTTTTTATTCTTGATGTTATTTTTGGTTCTCCGTACAACATGTTTACTTCTGCATTTGTTCTTCTTCACCAACCTTTAGATGTTTTTATGCCACCAAAGATTTTTCTAAGCATTTTAAGTTTCCATCGCTCCAGCATCTCTTCTTGTTTTTTTTGTTAGAGTCTATGTATCACTTTCGTACATCACAATGGGTTTTATGATGGTATTGAAGACTCTTATCCTCATCTTTCTTCAACAGTATTTTCATTTCATCAGTGACTGGAGCATTCCAAATTTTCTGTTGCCTTCGTAATTCTTGACTTTATTTCTTGTTCTTCATGGGCATTGCTAGTTATTAGTACTCCTAGATAAACAAATCCATTATTTAATCCAGTGTACTCGTTTTCGCTTGTCGTTTTAACTACCAGATTTTCTTCGATACCTCCAGTGTCTCCTAGGATCATATATTTTGTTTCTTCTTGATTGAATTTCGGTCCTAGAATTTTTGCTCGTTCCACGAGAGCTCTTTCTTTGATTTTGCTACAACCGTCAAATTATACGCATACGCAATACTTTGGATCTTCTGATAATTGCTTCTAGGGCTAAGTTGAATAAAACGGTTGATAGTGGATCCCCCATGCCTTATACCGTTTCCGACCCTGAAAAGAGTTGACTTGTAACCGTTTCAGGTTATTTTGTTTCCTGTATTCAGAAGAGTCATTCTTGTTAACCTCATTAATCTGTCTGGTATTCCTAGCCATTTCATACCTTCAAAAAATGTGTCTCTGTTAACTGTATCATATGCCTGCTCAAAATCTATAAAAAGAGCATATCTTTCGGTCTTGTACTCACCACAGGTCATTCGGATTTCCTTAAGAGTGAAAACCTAATCTGTTACCGTCCTATAGCTTCGATTCAAACTATAACTCTCAACATAATTAGAAATGCGTTAAAATAAAAAATCAAGAACTTTGACTTGCAATACTTCTTAAACTACAAATTAAGGGCGGGTTGTATCGCAGTTGGTTACCAGTTAGTTGATTAACGCTAACCACTGGTTACACCGTGATAGGTCGTTGTATCGACCGCTAACAAGTGGTTACATGTTGGTTAAAACTAGATTTTCAAACTACTTGATATCGGCTGGTTAATCTCATGTTTTGTCACAGAACGGTTATTTCATTGGCGTTTTGTGTAGTTTGATGTATTGACATTTGTTTATAGAGTGGGGATAATCAAAATCAAAGATATTTGGTGAGGTTATGCAGTTGCTGTCTCTAAAATTCAGGAGCATCGGTCCGTAGCTCTAGGCTAAATTTCAAGTAAGTGACATTTGAAAAATGTGGAGAATACAATGAGGTTAAGTGTTTGTTCTCGTTTTATATAATATCTTAGCTCCTGGCAGCTCGCGGCTCTTACTTTTTCAAGAAGGGGAAGGAAAAATAACCATTCCATCAACCTTTCCCCTTAAAGGTTCATTAAGGTGATGGGTGTATGGAACGGTAAGTTTTCCTTCCCCTTTAAAAAGTTAGAGCTAAGATATATAAAACGAAAACAAACACTTAACCTCATTTTATTCTCCATATTTTTTAAATGTCACTTTCTTGAAATTTGGCAACGTCGGCGCCTAAAGCTACGGCCAGATGCTCCTCTAAAATTCTGGATTAGATGAAATTTTGAAATAAATCTAGAAACTAACACAACTAAATAAGCAATATGTCGATATCACCATCGATAAACAGCGATGCCTTTGTTTGTTTTTGCTCTACTTGGCTCTATCTTTTTGAATATTTTGATAGTCTAACGAAATTAAAATCCTTTCCGATTTTATTCAATAATAAAATACAATTTTCATTGGAAAAATCACAGTTTTCTATTGAAATACATCAAGACCAAACGATAGTATATTGTGCAACAAGTGGGGAAAGTTCAACTTTTCTCACGAGTGTGGAAGTTTGTGGCACGAGCCCAAAGGGCGCGTGCCGCAAACACACGAGTGAGAAAAGTACTTTCCCCACATGTTGCACACTATACTTTTTCTACAACTGCACAAATTTAAAGAATACAAGTAAAGTAACTCAATATTTATTTTTATGGTTAGTAAAACAAAAAGAAAAGGTGAGCCCTTGTCGGACCGCCGATAGAAGCTTGCTTCTTATGCACAATAGAATGACGATTTTTGACCATTTTCCTAAATTTTTGACAATTTTTGACAATTATTGACAATTTTTGACAATTATTGACCATTTTTTCAAAATTTTTGACAATTTTTTAAAATTTTAACAATTATTGACCATTTTTGACAATTATAGACCATTTTTCCAAATTTTAACAATTATTGACAATTTTTAAAAACTTTGACCATTTTTGACAGTTTTTTATAATTATTGACCATTTTTTCAAAATTTTGACAATTTTTGACTATTTTTTCAAATTTTAACAATTATTGACCAATTTTGACAATTATTGATCATTTTTGACAATTTTTCAAAAATTTGGACCATTTTAGACCATTTTCCCAAATTTTAACAATTATTGACCATTTTTGACAATTTTCGAACATTTTTGACAGGTTCTGACAATTATTGACCATTTTTGACAATTTTTCAAAAATTTTGACAATTTTTGACAATTGACCATTTTTCAAAATTTTTGACCATATTTTCAAATTTTAACAATTATTGACCATTTTTGAAAATTATTTATCAATTTTGACAATTTTTCAAAAATGTTGATCAATTTTGACAATTTTTCAAAAATGTTGACCATTTTAGACCATTTTTCCAAATTTTAACAATTATTGACCATTTTTGCCAATTTTTGAGCATTTTTGACAAGTTCTGACAATTATTGACCATTTTTGACAACTTTTAAAAATTTTGACAATTTTCAACAATAATTATTGACCATTTTTGACATTTTTTTATAATTATTGGCAATTTTTTCAAAATTTTAACAATTTTCGACCATTTTTCAAAATTTTAACAATTATTGACCATTTGTGACAGATTCTTACAATTATTGACCATTTTTCCAAATCTTTGACAATTTTTAACAATTATCGACCATTTTTGACAGTCTTTCATAGTTATTGACCAATTTTTCGAAATTTTGACAGTTTTTGACAATTTTTGACAATTATTAACCATTTTTCCAAATTTCTGAAAATATTTGGCAATTATTAACCATTTTTTCAAAACTTTGACAGTTTTTGACAATTATTGACCATTTTTCCAAATTTTTGACAATTTTTGACCATATTTCAAAATTTTTGACAATTTTTTAAAATTTTTAACATATTTTCTAATATAATCTGACAGTTTTGTGACAACTAAGTAGGTATTTGAAGATGACAGTAGCCTACTAAGTTTTTGTCGATTTTATTTGATTATCCATATAAATATATGTGGCGTGGGCAAAGTGCCGTGAGAAATATTATTTCTCACAGTATGAGCAATATTTGGTTTTCAAAATTAAGTAAGCTATGAGAAATACGTCACAGTTGTAGAAAAATTATATTTATTAACATCATAAACATTCTATTGTCAATGTTGACATTAAATTTACAA
This sequence comes from Lochmaea crataegi, assembly GCA_947563755.1. Classification (NCBI taxonomy): domain Eukaryota; kingdom Metazoa; phylum Arthropoda; class Insecta; order Coleoptera; family Chrysomelidae; genus Lochmaea; species Lochmaea crataegi. The sequence continues at coordinate 12,977,058 of OX387429.1, read as the reverse complement.
CGAACATCTACGATTTTTTATTTAGAGTTGTGAAGTGAAAACCGCAAGTAACTAGTTTTAAAGTTACGGTTCATGTACTTTGCATATGCGACAGTTTTACTATCGAAAGAAAGGTGTAATAAAAGCGTTAAATTATAATTTACACGCGCTGGTATGCTATCGCTTAGAACATGTTAATAAAAATAGAGTAATTATCGGTACCGTGAATTATTATAAAATAACTGCAGTTTGTTTTATGACGAAATCACAAAAACCGAATAATGTGAAATGTTGAAAAACATTTCGTTGTACTTTTCAATTTGTCGTTTCTTGGCGTACATAAATATAATAAATCGTCATGATCAGGCTATTTAGTTCCTTCTAAATTAGTTATATCATTCAATTAATTTAAAACCTAGTTTTTATTCCCGATTTTCAGCATGCTTTTAAGATAATTCAATAAAATCCTTACCCACAAAATGTATCCTACACATTAGACAACATGAAATACATGTTGCATTATGACTTACTTGTTAAGAGTGAGTCAAGGAAAAAATTGAGGTGGGGATCGAAAGGGGTGATAAATCGACATCTTTTGTATGAACAAGTTTCTTGTATGATTGTATGTATAACTCTGCCATCCTAGGTTGGCACTTTGGGTATGCGCGAACCAGAAATTGTTAAAGAGTGCCTGAATACAGTATTCGCCAGCTAACTTGATGTCCTAAATGCTTTCTAGGGAGCTATTGACGCCGCCCATCCGATGACTGTAAACAGTACCGTGCAAGTTCTGAGGATACGCTTTCTGTTACAAACTAACACAACTTGTACAATTAATAAAGTAAAGTCCGTCCGGAAATATATGATCCTAACTTAATAAATAATATTTAATTATTTGTTATAATTATTGGTATATTGATTTTAATAGAAACGGATCTGCTTTATACCTGAATTCTGAGTACATAAATAATATTTTAACAATAAGGTACCCATTACAATAACATGTTATTTATCTAATTGAAGATTATAAAGTTAGGATCTTATATTTCCGGACGGACTATAATTAAAATTTGTTAGAAACTAAATAATGTCTTCCAGGTAGTAATGAGAATAAAAGAAACACAAGATAATGGGAAATTATTTAAGCTAGGTATATTTCTAAGAATAGGTATAAACAGTTTTTATCTTTACGAAGAATCTGACTCACTGCCGCTACTGGAATCACTTTCATCTAGAGTAATCACAAGAGGATTGACGTCATAAAACATATATGTTTGAAGTTCTCTATCAAAATATGAGTCTTCTATTGCATTCTATTTTAATCGTAGGATCATTAAATTCGCACATAAATAAAATAAGCTGTGCTAACTTGCTTGTGATGGCTTGCTAGCTAGCTGGCTTACCTGTTGCCTGGGATGTTTTAATTTTCACGTTTATTAAGGTATCTTCATTACTTTTTAATGTCTTAAAATAATGAAACACTCTATATATCACTTGACGAGTTTGTCCTTCAGTACATTTACGATTTTTTTCATTAACGGCTGACACTTTATTGTACAAAGCAGAAACAATAACTGTGTGACGCTACGCTACTGAAAATCCTAACACCTGATAAGGTTCGATGCAATTGGCGTTTGTCAAAATTTTACCATCAATAGCAGCTGAGTAGCAGGGCACAATTACTCTGTTTCTCTTAGTTGGTAATTTCTGGGACATCAAGTTAGCTGGCGAATACTGTAGAAGACATTTTTACGACGGTACGGGTTTATCTATGGGTAATGCAGCTTGTAACACCAGTGTCGTATAAATCAGAGGGGCTTGGGTTGAATTTCTAATTGTAATAAGTAGATACATTTTGTTTTTTATTTCAAAAAATAACATTTTACAAATATTTATTGAAAATTAAAAATACCGAATTTATTTTATATTTTCATTTATTTAATTAAAATTTACAGTAACATTTGTTTATTTAATATTGGGTTTTTTGATATTTTTGTTTATAATACAAGTAATACAAGCTATGAGACAAAAAAGTATAACCAATTATAATTGTTTGAGGTTTATAAAAGTTTTATTTTACATAATGAGAAATAAATTAAGGTCTAAAAGTATATAATCCATTACAAACAATTTTAATGTTTTAAAATATTTTTAAGCAGGTGTTATATTTGCAATATTTAGGTAAACGATTTTTAATAGCCATAATTCAAATTTTTATATTCATGAAGTGGATGAAGTACCTTAAATTTCTTCAAAATTTAAAATTCTGGAAGTTTCAAAGCTTTCATCCTTATCTGAAAAATATTCTTCCTCCGAATCAGACTCACTTTCGTCAGAATCATTTTCCAGATTAATCATAAAATCATCAATAATTTGGTCTAGAAGTGGTTCTTTTTCACTATATTTTTTTCGAATTTTATTGCATGTTCCACATTTCCGGAGTAAAATTTTCAAAAAATTCGTAGCAATAATCGGCAATTTTTCTCCATCATTAGGTGCATTTCTTTTCGAAGTGATTCTTTACACCCATCATATTCAAATTCTTCGCAAAAATTTTGATGCACTTTCTTCAGCGTAGTTATAATTTTATGAGATGTATGGTAATTTAAAATACTGTTTTTTAACTGGGTCTTGCCAACGTCTTCAAGCATTGTTTTTCTCTTTTTGTCAGGCCTTTTCTTTTGGGGAATAGTGTTTTTCCACTGATTTGGACTCACTGGAAATTCGACGAACAGTTCGCAAGCTAACACTAAGAGCAGCTGATACTCGTTCACCGATCTAAAATGAATATTCAGCGTTATTAAAAAATTATTGGGACATCATCCTTTAAAGAATTTACATTTACAAAGTCTAATTTTGCTAAGTGATAATGAAATTAATAATTAAAAAGTGTACACATACTTGCTATTCTTCTATAAAATGCATTGTGGTAAATATATTCAAATACTTACTTTGTTAAATGGAATAATAGGTTTCATTTGTGCTGCTTCTTCCTTAATAAATTTTATTAAATTACTAACAAGCTCGCGGCTTTGCCACTTAAAACAGTACTATGAATTTTACTTTTAAAGTCCATCGTAACACTTTGAAGTAAAATCAAATCAACGCAAAACAGATAATATAAAAATTTACTACGCCTCTGGAATTTTTATGATGTTAACAGTAAGAAACAGTAACGGTATGCTATGGCGGGGGTAACGGCGAGTTTGAGGTGGGTTTGGTTGGTAGGCATACCTTTAGTGATGAGTCCAACACTGTTTGGGTCCTGGATGGGACCCATTCTAACATGAGTTTCCCATCTCGACCCGAAAAAAAATGGTCTGTTATCATACTAAAAAAAGTAAAACATACAAATTGTAGGCTACTGCAACCTTCATACTTCAAAATTAGTCAAAATGCTAAAGGGTGTTCCATTATAACTCTATACCAGATCAAAGTTATGGTTTTTCCAAATATTTTACTTTAAAACTGAAATGTGGTTCACTTATCAATTAGAACAATATGATGTTGTAATCTGTTATACTGGGTATTTGGTAAGTTATAACCAATCCTCCATCAAAATCGTAACAAGTATAATTTAATAGGAGTCGGATAATAATAATCTATTGAAGTCAAAGATTTTTACTGATTATCAAAATTTATTATCGAGAATGATTCTGCTAATATTTATTAAATCAAATACATGGTGAGACAAAACTCAAGTACATTATTTTCTCGGTAATTTTAAATGGTCGACCCTGTATTTGATCTCATTGTCGAAAAGTACTATTACCATATATGAATCATTTCCCATGCCATAAGTAATTAGTTGTTATGTAGATATTTTTCAGTCACTGAAAATACTATAAACAGTATTGCTTTAACTCAATAAAACAATTATTACGTACTAATTGGGGCGTCTACTAATTATTACTTAGTTATTGTGTATAGCAGCTTACGCAACTAAATCATGTTGGAATATTAAAATTTAATTCCAATAAAATACTCCTATATCGAACGAACTACCTGATCTTAATGGGTAGGCGTTCAAAAAGTGTTAAGCATTCATGGTTGAGAGGCTTCGGTTTCGTATTTTTAACGTTATACATAAGAACATCATTTTTAACTTTCTTTGATTATTTCGCTTCTTACGTTACGGATTTACGATAATTTCATATAATATTATGCAAAATGAAGTAAAGTCATATAGTTTTTCATTCTAAGACATTACAGCACACATGATTGTATAATAAAATAATATACAGTAAAATTAATTAAAAAATTAGAGTAAATAGAATGTGTGACGTAAAACTGAGTATCCCTTGTATAGAAGTATCCTTGGTTGTCTAAGCCCTACTAGATCTTTCCAATGGTCAAATCTTTTCTTTTTTTCGGCTTTGCCTATTTCTTCCAATATTACATTGGAGCTGATATCGCAAAAAGGTTCGAGTATCCCTTTTAGCAGATGTTATTAATTTCATGAGTTCTATAGGCGAAATAAAAGCTTCTGTCATTTAAAATCTTGGTAGAAATATAGTGCTTCAGGATCAGAATGGTGGAAATTGAGCAGATCACCTCTATACTAGCTTTTACCCCTGGTTCACTTTTAATACGTGCTAAGAACCAACAAAATTTGTATAATTTGAACTGTTGAAAATTATTACTGTGCTTTTGTCCATAAATTGAATTTATTAATAGTTTAACCATAAATTAGTCATCTGTAGTATTGTTTGTGAAAGTTCAATATTTCTTAGTGCGTGATATGGCTTAATACTTTTTGACACATTCATAGATAACTGAATTAAATTGGAGACAGATTAGATGTAGACGGCGGTATCATATCTTATCTTAACTTCCAATTTAACTGTTTATTGTCGAGAAAATGTAATGGTAACTAGAGTCTACCTTAAGAGACTATATAAAATAAAAAAACTTTTTAAAAATTCACCATGAAGCGCTCAAGACAGAAAATATAACAATAAACATTTGGAGCAAAGCTACTCCGAAATCATTCTATTGAATTGTAGTACTATTTACGACGGAGGACCTTGAAAAGATAACGTTATTAAGTACCAAGGGTGGGATCATAACGTTTTTTGTACGGTAAAGTTTCAAGGTCGAATAATTCGTCACTTGTAATGAATGCAGATTACCGTTAATTTTTTTAATAAAATTTTCTTGCACCATTTGACACGAGTCGATTTATGTCGACATTGTGAATTGTGAATGATCCATCTTCTGTAAAACTTCCGCACCATTACTTGCAAAATATTTTGTGATTGTCTTACCATAATGCCTAATGCATAGTTAACTCGCTTTTTATCACAGACAGACTAAAAAAAAATCGGTATCTATTTTTTATATAGTTCAATAGACAATACTATTTTTTTCACCGAAAAACCAATCATACAAACAGCAAAAACAGGGAGTAAAGTATTGTTTAGCAGCCCATGGGCGGAAAATTCTTAACGCCACGATTTTGTAGTTTTTTACCATCTGTCACTTGAGTACTTGAAGTTTCATGTAAATTTTTCAACTAAACAATTAAATATTTGTTATATTTATTTATAATGCTACACACAGGCCTTTTAGGCCCATAGCTTTGGGATAATTTTCTTCCATTGTTTCCTGTCTCTTGCTTTCGCTTTCCATTTTGAGACTCCTCCCTCTTTTGGGTCTTCAATAGCTTCATTATACTGCCTTTTATTTAGGTCTTCCTCGTTTTCGCGTTTCTTCTATGTCTATATCTATCATTTTTTTGTCATTCTGGTGTCTGGCATCCGCTGTATATGACATCCATCCAAGTTTTTTTGCTCTTATTATCCTGCTCATTTCTTGCTCTCCAAATAAAGCTCTTATTTCTTGGTTTGTTTTTCTTTTCCATACCCCTTCTTCTTTTTTCCCTCCTAATATCCTTCTGACTATTTTCCTTTCCCAAATTTTTACTTTATTTTCCTCCCCTTGTTTCACTTCCGTTTAGTGCCTTTGGTCTAATAACTGTTTTGTATTGATGTAGCTTGGTCTTTCTAGATACTTTCTTTGAAGTTATTAATTTATTTACTTCCTTTTGTAAGTCTTGTTTCTATGTTCATCTCCTCATCGCCAACCTTCTTAATAACTGTACCTAGATAGATGTAGCTTTGGACTTGTTCAAATTCCATTGATCTCTCTTCGTTCAACTATACTAAAGCATTTCTCTTCGTTCCTCTTCTTTGCGGGGTTGTCATTTTCAAAAATTTGACTTCTCTTCATTAACTCTCACGCTCGATATCTCTGCCGTCTCTACGAAAGCTTTGCATACTCTTTTCAGTTATTTTTCTGATATTGATAACATTACTACATCGTCTGCGTAGGCCAACAATTGTTTTCAGTGTTCCTGAGCTGTTTATTCCACTTCTTCGCACTATCCATTCTAGTATCATATCGAACAACGTAGTAGACAGAGGATCTCCTTCTTTTACTCCAGAATTTGTCTCAAAATTGTTTTATTATTTTTGTTTAACTAAGTCGACTATGGACCCAATTCACAAAATGACACAATTTTTTGAAAAAAGTTATGAATACAACATTGATCTGAATATACTATTTATAGACTTTAAACAGGCTTTCGATAGTATAAACAGAGAGACACTTAAAGAAGATTTGAAAAACATCGGGGTATCGAGTAAAATGAGAAGACTAATAAATATGACGATGGAACGATCGGCAGCAAGATTATTGACATAAAAAGGGCAAACAAAGTAATTTGAATTTAACAGTGGTGTGAGGCAAGGACTTACAATGTCTACAACTCTTTTTAATATTGCATTAGGTGGAGTCATCAAAGCTGTTGGTTTAAGAGGTACCATAATAACAAAACTGACACAAATCCTAGCATATGCAGATGATATAGCGATAATATCAAGAAATATAAAAGAACTCAATGACATCTTCATAAAATTGATGATAGAAGCTGAAAAGAGAGGACTGAAGGTAAATCAAGAAAAAACTAAAGCAATGTTTATATCCAGAAATAGAGCTCAACCGCAGACAATTAAGATAAGAGAATACGAATACGAAGTAGTGACAAGTTTCAAGTATTCAGGAATCTTCTTAAAAGGAGATAACGATAGAACATTAGAAATAGATCAGCGGATACAAGCAGGACATAGAGCTTTCTTTAGATATAAACGATACCTTCAAAATAAGAAAATTAGTAAAAACACAAAAATAAAAATATACAAGGCAGCGATTCGACCAGTGGTGACCTATGGCGCTGGAATAGCGAATCTGACAAAAAAGAAGAAAATAAATTAAGAATATTCGAGAGAAAAATTATGAGGAAAATTTACGGACTAGTTAAAACAGGAGAAGGAGAAATGAGAAGACTAATGAATTATGAAATTGTGCAAAAAAATAATGGGGAAGACATTGTAAAATTTATAAGAGCACGCAGACTGGGATGGTACGGACACATTTATAGAAAAAGTGGAGATGAAACACTAAGAAAAATAACAGAATGGATACCAGTTGTAGACAAAGCAAAGGGAAGACCAAAAACAAGATGCAAAGACCAAGTAAACGCGGATTTAAATATCATGAATATTAAGGAAGCGAAAAATAAAGTAAAAGATAGACAGTTGTGGCGTAAAATCGTAGAAAAAACTAAGTCTCATCATAATATCTAGGTATAGGGAAAAAAGACTATAATGGACTGATCCCCCATGATATCCAGTAATGCAATCCCTCCATAGTTCCCACATTCGTCTTTATTTCCTTTTTTGTAAATTGGTACTACTATTGCAGTTTCCCGTGCTTCTGTTATTGACTCTTGTTCCCATATGTTGGCCATTAAATGGTAGATTCCATACTTTATCAGTTCTTACTCTATTTGGTTTTCTCCAGGTGACTTGCCGCTTTTTTGTTGTTGTATTATCTCTGACATCTCTTCTGCTGCTTGTGGCAATATTTCTTGGATGTTTTGTACAGTACTAGCTCTAATTCCGCATAATTGCTCTTTTTCACGTTCTTTTTTTCTTTTTAATATATACTGCTTTCCCATTATTTCTTTTGACTTCCTGATAAAAGTTCTTCATTTCCATTTTTACAAATTTTTCTTCAATGCGTTGTATCCTGTTCTCCATAAACACTCTCTTTTGTCCTTATCTATACCTGTCTATTTCTGTTTGGCTTGTTTCCTCTTTTCTATTTTTTTGCACTCTTTATCAAACCAACTATCCTCCTGTCTAATTTTACTTTTTTGTGGGATTGTTTTTATAGCTGCTCATTTTATTTTTTGTTACATTTTCTTATTTTTTTGTTTATTTGATAGGCGAAAAACAGTTGTGTGTCACACAGGCAGCCCTTGGAATTAATTCAACAATTGTTTCCTTATATCAGTTTCGTGATCATCTAATAACTGACAAAATGTAAAGCAAGCTTAGCTGTGCTCCCTATAGATAATATTACATGAAATGAAATATTTGTGGCACAAGACAACTTATTTCGTGGACTTCAACTAATTTCAGGATTCTTGGCGTATAGTCATAGAAATCTCTTGCATTAACTCCTCCTTTTCTACCTCAAGCACATCACTGTTAGTTATCTGTAATTCACCAACCCATCACCGACAAAAGTAACTGCCAAACGTATCACATCTAAGTGTTTTCATGACACGTATGATGAATGTGCATATCATACTTCCACGTCACCCACAGATATCCTGGGAGGATTGTGCCCAGAGGCTAAATAAATACAAAAACTGAATGTTTCTATCGATTTACTCGTACTCCTCTGTATAATGCCCTTTTTACAGGATATATCCTCCACACACACTCCGATCTAACAATTAAAATTTCTTCGAAACAGTCATCGACTGATTTCAACCAAGAGCACCGTTTTTATTCGTAAATCGATCCCAATGGAAATTACGGATTGTTAATCACTAGGCACAATCCGCTCCAGGATTTCTGTGGGTGATGTAGATTCATCAACAAAATTTTGGTGTTCCAATGTATAGTTTAGAAATTATGTATAAGCAAAAGGTTTTATTTCGAAACTTCAGTGGCCTATAACTCCAAAACTAAGGCTCGCATTACAAAAAAGTATTCTAGCTTGTAACATTATTTTGACAACAATTTTTGAGTGCAAATTCCTGGACTCCCTTTATATGAGATTGCCAACATTAACGAATATAACACAGATCACTGGCGTAACTGTAAATACTTCTTTTCGCAAAATTTTGCAATTTCTAAGTCTCATTGAAGGTCACAAAATCACAGAAAAGGTTTCTATAAAATGAAATAGCATTTAAAATAATCTTAATATATAATTCTATATTTTATTACAAGTTTATTATTAGAAGAAATATTCGATCACAAGAAAACGTCCAATGTACATTTTAGTATAGTTTTTTTAACCGGGTAAATTTTGAAGAATATTTTCAAATGAACTTCCTTTGTATGTTTTAATAGCAGTAGAATAAGTTATATTATAATATTAAGAAATTGCATAAAACTAAAGAGAGTGATATTAACAGAGGTTAATGCTGGACAGTAATCCCTTGCAATTATGTATTTATATACAAAGTTGCTTAGTTTCGGAGATATAATAAGAAATTATAATGTTTCAGGTCAAAATGTACTAAAAATGTGACTATTTATAAAAATTGATTATTTATATCAAAATAAATCTGACAGTGCTATAGTAATTTCAACAAATACATAGAGAAGTTTCCAATTTTTTTCGATTCAATAATATCATTAAGTGGCGTCTAAAAATCCCGATCCCCAAGGCTTTTTTTAAATCAATATTAACTTGGAAAAAATAGTTTAAAGTTCTTTAAAATCAGTTCAAACGACCTCTAAAGCGCGCCAAAGCTGCTGACGTCTATGAGTTTGATGCCCAGCTCTGCTATAGGAATGGAGAACTATCGATGGTTTATCGATAACTATCGATAATTTTGACTATCGAAAAAAATCGATAGTTTTCGGTACTTTCGATAGTTGAGATGTTTAGGTGAAGTATATAAATATATTTTGAAAGCCGATATGGAGTAATAATGCTATCAAAATATGGGACAGAGAGTGAGAAAGAGAGAGAGAGAGAGAAAGATGGGAGGGAGAGAGAGAGAAAGAGAGATGAGAGAGAGAGAAAGAAAGATGAGAGAGAGAGGGATGGGAGAGAGATGGGAGAGAGATGGGAGAAAGAGAAAGATGGGACAGGGAGACAAATATGAGAGAGAGAGAGAGAGAAAGAGAGGGAAGAGAGAGAGAAATGGGGGAGAGAAAGAATGATGAAAGATATTGAACTAATATTTTTTTGACGTCTATAGACCACGCTTTACTAATGTGACAATTATTTACAGGTAACTGTAATTAAGTAAATACCTACAATCATTATTTTAATCTGTCAGAATCTAAGACGGATTCGGTAATGTTCGCGACCCTCAGAATTTTGTAACGCATTTTTTTCTGATTAGAAAGCCCCCCATTGCTTATAGAACATTTTAAAAGAAAAAAATTCACTTTTGGAAGAGTAAATTGCTATTAAAAGTACTAGAAATCCGCCATTTTTTTTTTCAATTTTTAACAATTACTGACAATTACTGACAATTATTGACCATTTTTGACAGTTTTTGACAGTTTTTGACAATTATTGACCATTTTTCAACATTATTAACCAATTTTCAAAATGTTTGACAATTATTGACCTTTTTTGACAATGTCGAAAATTATTGACCATATTTGACCATTTTTCAAAATTATTGACCATTTCTGACAATTTTTGACAATTATTAACAATTTTAGACAGTTATTGGCCATTTTTCAAAATTTTTGACAACTATTGAACATTTTTCGAAATTTTTGACAATTATTTATCATTTTTGACAATTATTGACCATTTTTGACCGTTTTTCAAAATTATTAACCATATTTCAAAATTTTTGACAATTATTGACCTTTTTTGACAATTTTTGAAAATTATTGACCATTTTTGACAGTTATTGACTATTTTTGATCATTTTTCAAAATTAATGATCACTTCTGACAATTTTTGACAATTATTAACAATTTTAGACAGTTATTGACTAGTTTTCAAAATTTTTGAGAATTTTTGACAACTATTGACCATTTTTCAAAATTTTGACAATGTTTGACCATTTTTCGAAATTTTGACAATGTTTGACAATTATTGACCATTTTTGACATTGATTGACCATTTTTGACAGTTTTTGACAACTATTTACCATTTTTGACAATTTTTCAAAATTTCTGACAAAGTTGATACGTTGTTTTGAAATAAATATATATATTTATGTATATTTTTAACATTTTGACAAAAATCGTACAATGATGTTACCGATTGTAAAACTATCGAAAATTATCGATAATAATCGATAGTAAAAATAGCACTATCGTTGAATATCGATAGTCGGGACTATCGATAGTTCTCCATTCCTACTCTGCTGTGTACTCGTGTATCGTATCGATCGCCGGCCATAACAGTGATGCCAATTCGAGAAATTTTTGGGGTTTCTTAGGGACACATTTTCAAGGGATTTTTTTATCTGCATTATAAAATTATTATGGGCATTTTTATATAATCACCAATAATTTCATGTGTGTGTGTTATTCAGAATAATTTACATCAAAATAAAAAACGGCTCTAAATTATCCTGTGTCACAAAATCTATTAAAACTACAAAAATGTTTGTATATTTATGGAAAGTTTCTTTAAATATTCAATTCTTTTTTTTACTACTTCGTAATATAGGGGAAATGTCGATATGATGGCATCCCAGGTATGATGGCACCCTGCCAATTTTAGCAACTTCTGTTTGAATTTAATTGAATCTAAGCCCACTAGAGGTGCTAGAGACCACCACAAATAAACTGTAACAGCGGTGTGATAGTTGAGTGCAAGCTGCCGTTGGAGGTTGACATTGAAATTGTAAGTACAAAAGTTTTTCATCATCATTTAATTTCACTAATTTGAGGGTGGATGGTTCATATGTTTTGCTGTTTGTGAGGGATCCATATGATAGTATGAATATTAGGCTTTCTAAACATGAAGAGCTAGCTTCCAGAACTTTCAATGTAGGTACCCAGCACCACTTTGCGTCGAAGAGTTGGTAGAAATATGGGCTACAAGAAAGGAGACCTTGGAGGATGCCGTCCAACCTTCTCCAAAGAAATCGAAGATGAGATTATTTCTCACATTACAAACATGGAAACCAGGTTTTTGGGATTGACTACCACCGATGTTAGGTCACTAGCATTTCAAGTTGCGGAACGGAACCATATTCCACATAAGTTCAATCGTACTAAGGAAAAAGCTGGTTGGGCACGGTTACATGAATTCGTAAAACGAAATCCGACAATAAGCTTGGGAACGCCAGAAAATACGTCCGCTGCTCGGGGTCAGACATTTAATCGAAATAATGTCGCAGCCTATTTCCAAAAACTCGACGATGTTTTCACACTGTATAATTCATCTCCAGAAAATTTGTATAATATGGACGAGACGGGCTTTTCGACGGTCCAATCTAAACCTGAAAAAATATTTGCTACAAAAGGTCGCAAACAAGTCTGCAGTTTGACAAGTGCTGAAAGAAAAAGTCATTATACTGTAGTGTGCGCTATGAACGCAGTAGGGTCATTCATACCACCAGCGTTCATCTTTCCTAGGACTGATGGATGGTGCCCCCACAGGATCGATTTGCTTTTGTCAGGAGAGAGGATGGATGTCATCCGAAGTTATGCTGAAGTGGTTGAACCACTTTATGAGATTCGCTAAACCAAGCCAAGGAAACAAGGAGCCTGCTTTTATTAGACGGTCACGCAAGCCTCAAACATCTTGAAGTTCTGCAAAAAGCAAAAGAAAATGGAATCATATTATTCAGCTTCCCGACCCATTGTACTCATAGGTGCCAACCTCTGGACATAGGATTTTTCGGACCCCTCGAAAACTACTATAATCAGCAAATTCGTCTTTGGATCAAGGCTCACCCTGGCAGAGTGGTGACACATTTGCAAGTGGCCCAAATTTTTCTGAAAACAGGAATTATTTCATATAATCCGAAATGACAAATCGACCTCTTCCTGCTGAAGAAAACACAGTCACTTCAGAGAACCATACTGTTGACACAGATGAACATCTGACACCTTCCTTCAGCTCTGTGATAAATTTAGAAAAACCAAGTACTTCGCAACTTTCTGACAGTGTAGAAGATATTTCTCCTTTGCCAAAAGCGCCCGCACCCCAGAAGACAACAAGGAAACCAAGGAAAAAAGGAAAGTCAGGTGTGATTAATTCACCCCAGATGTAGAGATTGAAAAGACTGTAGAAAATGAGAAGCAGCAGAAGGCGAGAGCAAAATTGGCAAGGGCGGAGAAAAGAAATTTGAAAATTATTGAGGAACGAGATCAAAATGAAGATGACAACAAAGAAAATACACAGATGAATTTCGAAGATGCCCATGACGAGAATGTCCCCTGTTTGTACTGCAACGAACTGTATTCTTGGTCTAAGTCTAGAGAGATCTGGCTCAAATGTCAATCATGTGGGATGTGGGCCCATGCACTTTGTGCGGAAAAAGATCCAAAGTCCAAAAATTACACCAGTGAACTTTGTGAATAATTTTTTTCCTAATTTCTAGATTTGTTAATTTATGTTTGTAACTTTGGATTAACTCTTCTAATTCCTCGTAGAATTATATTTTTGTTATTTTTGATATTTTGTTTAGTTATTGTCACTTGTGTTACTTTTATAATCGGGTGCCATCATATCGACATTTCCCCTACATATATATTATGAAGATGTAACATTATTCGAAACTAGAGATTTTTTAGATCTGTAAGAGGTATAGATTCTTGTACTGTGATGGCAACACTGCACAAAGATATCGGATTCGTAATATATTTCTAGGCCAAGCAACAGAGCATGCAAGTAGAGTAATTTTTGACAAAGATCCTAGTATAAAACGGATGAGGCCTCATATAAAAGAGAATGCATAGTATAATTTTTATACTTTACAGACACACTATCCCATATCTTTTGTATTTTTGTATGTGAGTTGCGTACACTATTTTTTCTACTACCTTACTTTAATTTTATCTGTAGATATCCAAAAATTTCAAGAACTAATTAACTTCAGAAAACGATCAAATTTAATGAATTAAAGAAATGGTAGTCATAGCCAAATCGGATATCAACCGAATATTGGTACGATGCATTCCTATTAGACGTAAACTTGTATCTTAATGAAAAATCTGTATCTCAGTGAATATGATTAAGTTCCTGCGTAATAAAATTAAAGCTTGTGCAAATTATTTCCACTTTCGCCAATTATTATTTAAATACCTGTTATGAAACAGTCAACACTTTAAACGGTAGATTTTTAAATATTTTAAAACACAATTTGCTCGACCAATTAGATAAATTAAATAATGTTTTAATGAGATGTTACTTGGTATAAGAATACATTTAGAAATCAAATATATATGACTATTATCCCACTGGAACAATCTGCATCCGTTTTTTAACCTGTTTAATTCCACTTAACTGCGCACTAAGTAAGAGAATGGGGTGGGGGGGACTTTTTACTAGCACTGTATATAATAGGTCAGTAATCTAACGAGTACCACCGCAAGTTTATTTTGTTTTATATCAAAAGATATGGAAAACATCATATTCTACTCAATTATATTTTTTGACATGTTAGTTAAGATAACAATCTTCAATGATTTGTTGAATAAACAAAAAAACTCACCTATTATGTGATATTTCAGTTAAACCACTCAAAAGCGATATCAGTAGTTAGATAATAGATTGCCAACATTTTACAAATAACCATCTTTAGATTTTTTTAAATTTGTTCACTTAGTTACAACTCATTGATTAAAGTACACAACTATATTCAATATAATATTTATATTCAGTCATACTTCGTCGACGGTAGTTTTTAAAATAAAAATTCCCTCTCTTTTCTCTCATTACTTTTTAAAACAAGTTCTAAAAAATAAGCACAGCTGTGGATCATATTGATCAAATGTAGAGAAAAATCACCAGGCTTCTTGAAATCCTCCATCTATTGAGTACCCATAATCTGGAACATCTATGAGACTTTGTGGCGCAAATGTTGTACCACCTTGTGCAGCTCCCAAAGATTGCAATCTGAATTTTGAACCTGCTTTTTTTGCATTTTCTTCTGCCATGTCTGATTTTTTGCTTTCATCCTGAGCTTGTGCTGTCGACTTCTCGATCTGTGGACCATCTACTTCATCTTCTGCTATTTGTGCATCTGCGGTCTGAAAAAAATAATTTCCTGTTGCATTATTTTGGAAAAAAAAAATTATAAAATGCGGCGTAAATATTACAAACTATTCAAAGTGGACCCCACCATGACGCCTAATCGGTGCAGCGCTATAGTTTCGTTGCGCGCGCTGGAATAATTGCTCCTTTTGTACACATGCAGTGGTACAACGAAAATTAAAAAATAAATTAATTTTCAGATTGGATTCAATAACCTAACGAATCCATCACGAACTTAAAATTCCTTATAGTAACTAGCAAACTTTGACTTTCTATGTATCGGCTTCAAATGATCGTATTGAATTGAGAGCTTCGGTTTTTTAAAGGTGGATTGTTTCCGCAAAGCTTCACTCGGAACATGTTAAAATCTGGTTAAGTTATGTCTAATTGGTGGTTGAATTAACAATAATTCGGCATTCAAAACTTTTCATCTCATCTGGATGAACCATTTTCATACCGCGGTTGATGTTTTGAGCTCCAAAAAGCAATTTTTCTAATAAAATAGGATAAACTAATGCATTGTAACAAAATCGTGCAAAAAGGGAGGTAATAAAGAGGCTGAAAAGAATGATAGTACTTCATATACAATTTTTGCCCTAGTCTCATTGTTAACGAACTATAGACCTTTAAAGTTAGAAATTGAAAATTGTTTTTTATTCATAAATATTGAACGATCTGGAGATGAATGGAAGGAGGTATGTGAATCAGAATATCCGAGAATAATTACATAAAAATGTTCTTTTGAGTAGATCATATTTTTAAAGAAAACCAGAAAATATATTTACTAAAATTTACCTTCACTTGATTTTATTCCATATAATACTTTTGATACTCACTACTTATTAAACTATAGTATTGACAATACAATCGTTATTATTAAACTGACCAAATTTATCGACTTGTAACGCTTTTATATTGTGATTTACAATGAATGAATGATACTATTTTATAATTTTAGTGTTTTCTGAGGTGTGACTTGCAATACCTACTCTTAAATTCCGGAATTACTTTGGATTAATCATCGGTGAAATGTAATCGGGATTACGATTAAATCTGTTTATTACATCCTTTAACAAAACGCATATTCATTTGATAGTAATATATAACATCATCATCTTCATCATAATTATATTAGAATTTGTATTTAAACCACCATTGTAACTTTTTTTTCAATTTCTTCGGTTGCATTTATATTCATTCAACTTTTAAACCGTTATTTAGTGTTTTGCATTTTTGACTATTTTTCTATTTTCATTCTTTGTACATTTTTATATTTTATCACTGCTGCCAATGTATTTTTTCTTATGCATGCAAGAAATCCCCAGTTTCAATTCTTATATAAGTCTGCGTAGTTTATGGCTCCATAAAAATACAATATCATTTTTATAGAACACTTTTCTTTAACGAATTGTTTTTTCTCCACTAACAGCTATTGTTGTAGTCGGCCCATTAATTTTTCCTCAGTAACTAATACACATGCCAATATAAGTATTGCTACTTCCATCTCCTTTTTATCCTGTTTTTACTAGCTTCACCTGTTTGTATGCATGTAACGGAATCTTTGAACTTCAAAACATCAGATTAAATTGAAACTTTGCACACTTTTAAAGTTATTTTATAGTATTTTATACACTCTTCGTCATATACAGTATTCGCCAGCTAACTTGATGTCCTAAATGCTTTCTAGGGAGCTATTGACGCCGCCCATCCGATAACTGTAAACAGTGCCGTGCAAGTTCTGAGGATACGCTTTCTGTTACAAATTAACACAACTTGTACAATTAATAAAGTAAAGTCCGTCCGGAAATATATGATTCTAACTTAATAAATAATATTTAATTCTTTGTTATAATTATTGGTATATTGATTTTAATAGAAACGGATCTGCTTTATACCTGAATTCTGAGTACATAAATAATATTTTAATAATAAGGTACCCATTACAATAACATGTTATTTATCTAATTGAAGATTATAAAGTTTTATATTTCCGGACGGACTATTCAATATATTTAATGTTTGGTTTTTACCATTTTTGACGTGCTTGAAAAAAATTTTCTAGGTTAGGTTGAAAGCTAATGTTTAACTAAAAAACCAACTACCTATTCCAAAAAATTAAGGTTTAATTTGGCACGTGACATTTTAATCGTAGGATCATTAAACTCGCAGTTAAATAAAATAAGCTGTGCTAACTTGCTTGTGATGGCTTGCTAGCTAGCTGGCTTACCTGTTGCCTGGGATGTTTTAATTTTCACGTTCATATACTTTTTAATGTCTTAAAATAATTAAACACTCTATATATCACTTGCCGAGTTTGTCCTTCAGTACATTTACGATTTTCTTCATTAACGGCTGACATTTTTACAAACACTTTATTGTACAAAGCAGAAACAATAACTGTGTGACGCTGCCATACTGAAAATCTTAACACCTGATAAGGTTCGATGCAATTGGCGTGTGTCAAAATTTTACCACCAATAGCAGCCGAGTAGGCAGGGCACTATTACTCTGTCTCTCTTAGTTGGTAATCAAGTTAGCTGGCGAATACTGTACCTCATATTTTGACATACTGAGCAATTGGTTACAAATACTGTAAAAGTGCTCAGTCGTTTGAAGAGACTTAGACAATAGACAAAGTGGTTTAGAATAAATAAAGAACTTTGGAAAAAAATGATAACTCATGAACCAAGTATAAAAACAAAACCCAAAATTTGGTTTTCGAACGAAGAGATGTCAGCTAATCCTAACAAAACGACAGTTGTTCCATTCACGAACTGGGGGAAATTAAAAATACAGCCACCAAACATGGAATGGAATAATCATTTTTTTCTCAGAAGAAGATAAGTACCTAGAACTTGATAGGAAACGTGGAATGCACACCTTGCATAAATATATTACCTCAATAGCAGTAAGGGTTCTAAGGACGTGCCGCAGGCTGCTTGGAAAAACGTGTGGTCTGCTGGTCATATTTTACGGTTGTCAGATCAATTATTACCTAAACAGCGCTGGTTTGGTTGAATACAACAACGCAACAAAGGGCAAAAAAGAGTTGCAAAAAAGCAACCCCCTATCGTGGCCTTGAAAATAATGGAGACCTTCCTCTACTACATTTGCATGTATGGAGGATCTCTCTGGAAAAGACACGCAAACTAACTCAAAATAAATCTTTGAAACCCGGTGACCTAACGGGCATTAAGAGATACTGACGGTTGGAGCAACCCAATCCATAAACATGTTCATGGATCTAAGTCTGCGGAACAGGATCTCCAACTCACGTTAGACGTTGTTATCAACGAGCGTGAGTTACCACAGAACGAAATCGCTTTAATTACGAGAGGTGCCCTAACTTATTATGCTGATGGATACGAAACAAACGAAGAAGTAGGATAGCAATCTTCAACAATATTCAAAGGCTTATAAGCCTGAAACAGTCTGGAACTGCAAGCACTCCCTTAAGCAGCTGGCTATACACAACAAAGTAACTTTTTATGGATTCCCGGATATAAAGAAATTGTCGCAAAAGAAGGATCTTGGAATAATACTTATGGCCAAAGACAGGCAAAAAGATTATTACGACCTTCTGCTCATTATACTAAATTGCTCCTGGAGCTACAGAAATCTTTTCTCGGAGTAATCACCGGATGTAAGGTATACAAATGCTACTATTTTAAAATGGAATGTATTGCATTACCTATATGTATATAATTTTTGGTTTGCACACGTTTACGTTATTTAATGGTTTTTATTTCAAGAATTTCAGATATCGTCCATAAGTAAGTTAGTAAAAAATCATTGACCTTGACTACTATCGTTTCTTAATAGCAGAAACATGTTAATATTAAAACGGTTATGATCATATTTTATTTTCTGTGAAAAGCAAATAACTAAAACCACATAGTTAAAAAAGGACTGCACTGGAACATGGGCAACGAATTGATTAAAAGGAATGTGACAATGACGAATATAAACGTTTACTTATAGAG
Source organism: Lochmaea crataegi (assembly GCA_947563755.1). Taxonomy (NCBI): domain Eukaryota; kingdom Metazoa; phylum Arthropoda; class Insecta; order Coleoptera; family Chrysomelidae; genus Lochmaea; species Lochmaea crataegi. Next base: position 12,957,823 of record OX387429.1, on the reverse strand, counting down.
TAGGTACTCACGTCTTCACGAGACTCTTCTTCAGTCGGTGGCCCTTCCTCTTTTCCACCATTCTCTTCTGAGTTGGCTGGTATTTCATAATCTTCTTCGGGATCATTTTCATCTGAATTGTTATTTTCGTCTGTAATTTCATCTAAATTTAAAATATTCACTCTTTCACATATTTCTTCGGTATCAGCCATTTTAAAATTTATCTGATTTACACTGATCTGAATTAATAGATAGATGTTTGATGTGCTACAAAAACAACACGTATTTTCCTGACAATTTTTTATCGAGGATTTATCTTTACAGATTAAAGATGATTGATAACAATAACAAATAATATACAGGGTTGTAGCAGAAAGCATTTTATTGATTTGAGAAATAGTTTCCAACAAACCGTTGAATACAGGTTAGGTGCGTTTTAAAATGAGTGAATTCGTACCTCCAAAAAATTTGTTTATCAAATTTTTACGTTTGCACATGAAAAAAAAGACACATTTTAAAAAAATATCATCCCCATACAATGATCACACTTTATTTTCTTACATCTTGTGTCTTGTATTGTACTTAGTGGTTAGCTCTTCAGAACAGCGACTAGTTATCATCTTTTTGCTCATGCTCCTCTTATTAAGTATTCAGGAATTCAATTTCGCTAGCAAAACATAGAATGATTCTAAGAAGTTTTGTTTTGACCTCCTTGGTCGTTAGTTGTGTCTGAGACATTATAATAAGCTGAATAATACTAGTTTATTTGTTACTCACATCAGCAATATAGCGACAAATCCTGGGATATTGGAAGGGAAAATAATCTATGAACAACGTTATTAAATTTACAAGTTGTATATTGACTTTAAAAAATTAAATAGCAAAAAAATGACTAGTTTTTTATTTGGTTGTTCTATGTTTGAAGAAGCAATCTCGGTGAGATATATATTACTTCCCTGGAGTGGTGTAGTCAGTCATGGTTCCAGATAGAGTACTGGTTCCAGATAAAGTCCTTGATAAAGTTCCAGATATAGGTACAGATAAAGTTCTGGATAATATCCTGGTTTCAGATGAAGTCCTTGATAAAGTTCCAGATATAGGTACAGATAAAGTTCTGAATAATGTCCTGGTTTCAGATGAAGTCCTTGATAAAGTTCCAGATATAGGTACAGATAAAGTTCTGAATAATGTCCTGGTTTCAGATGAAGTCCTTGATAAAGTTCCAGATATAGGTACAGATAAAGTTCTGGATAATGTCCTGGTTTCCGATGAAGTCCTTGTCCCAGGTAAAGTGCTAAGGAACAATAATGGTAGTATCAGGAACAAATTTACCCAACTTTACAAAATCCAGGATGTCTGAAGTATGAATTTGATAACGAATTTGATATTAAAATTATGAGTGTTAAAGAAAATCATTTAAAAACGTGGTTCATACAAACATCCTGTATTTTACGTTACCATAATAAAAAGAAATATAAAGAACATAACGAAAAGTTTAACTTTTTTATTAACTAACTGCAGAAAGTAATTAGAAAATCACCAAATAAAAGAAATACTGAACGTATAAATATCCTCTATCAGTAAAGCTTTTAAAGAAATATACCAAAAAAAACGATAAGAAACACGATGCAGGTATCTAGTTCTGGAACGTCACCTATGTAATTATGATAAAATAAGAAAAGAAAAGATTATACGGATAAGCGGAAGGCAAGAATGCAGTTTAGCCATACACTTACTATTCAATGTTGAATGCACTTCGTTACGGCAAGATGGTGGATCTTCACCACTTAATTAATTTCGACTTTATATGTTCATGTTTGCTCGAGAAAAGTATGAAATTCTTTATTCCGTTGACTATCATCCTATCATACGACCCAAACCAAGACCTACGTCCGGTATTTTTACCCAATCAGTAGCCTTGAGGAAAGAGAATTTACAGCTCGAACGTATATACTTATTTCATTACTTATTTCATGCCTTCATACAAAATAATCGATATTACTAGGCCAGGGACGGAACTGCTCAACGTGAACGTGAATTTTAAATATTTTAACAATGATCAAATATACCGTTACATCCCTCTACTTAGTCTGTATCTTGTTCTTTCTGCAACACTTTCCTCCACCATATGTAGTGGTGTGAGGTTGCTCCTGTATTGCACATACAGGCTAGTCTTCGAATTTTGGAGAGGTTTTCTCTCGTTGTTAATAGGCTAGTTCTACTACTCCACGCAATGGCTCCATAAATGATAATTGGTCTCACTATGGCAGTGTACATACAGCTCAGAATGTTTGGGTTACAACCCCAATTTCTCCCTGCCAGATTCCTGCACCATTAGAGTCATCTTTGCTTTGTATATAATCTTCTTTTCGTGTTTGTTCCATAGGAGTTTACTGTCTAGAGTCAAACCTAGATACTTGACTTCTTCTCTCCATTCAACCTCGCTCCCATCAAGTTTAATAATTTTGAGGTTGAGTTTTCTTTTCCCCTGGCTGTTATGACAATCTTTGGCAGGATATTCCGAGGCCAGTCAAACCGGACAGTAGTTCGTCAACCTTCAGGATCCACAATAATGGGGATGCTACTCCTCCCTGTGGACATCCTCTGGTTGTACAGATGATGACAATGTCTCTGCTCGTCCTCGTCTCTGCTACTGTAGTGGTGAGCAGTACCGACAACCATTTGGATGTTGTACTGTCTACATCTCTACTATTTAACGATCTTTTGACAGCCTAATGAGGAGTATTGTCAAAAGCTCCTTCTATATCCAAAAATGCGCATACTAGGGCTTCTTGTTTGTTGAGCACCTCGGATATCCTCTGTCAGTTGTACCAGTGCAGTATACGTAGATCTGCCTGTCCGGTAAGCATGCTGATGCGGGTGGAGGGGTAGTTTCCGTTCTAATATAATTGTCAATAGCTTTTTCCATAGTTTTGAGTACAAACGATGTTAGACTAATTGGTCTGAAGGATTTGGGGTTGAGTCCCTTTTTCCAGCTTTTGGAATGAAGGTTACTATTATTATTGCCCTTCTCCAAGCTTCTGGTATATAACCCAAGCTGCTTCGACTGATTCTAACCAAAACGTGGAATGCAAACCTCGCAAACATTACCTCAAAAGCAACAAGGACTCTTCTGGACATGCCTCAACAAAGGCTAAAAACTAAGTTGCAAAAACTCTTACAACTCTCCTGCATGGGAATCACGAGTGGAATGAGATCGTGCCCCATCGCAGCCTAGGGATAATGCTAGACCTTCCTAGAGAGGTTCGCTCTGGAAAATGCTCAAGTTAAATCCATGGAGATGCCGTTTGCGTTATTATTAACGAGTGTGAGGTAACCCAAAAAACGAAATTGCTTTAATTACGAAAGGTGCCCGCACTTATTATACTGATGGGTTAAAAACAAACCAAGGAGTAGGAATAGGGGTAACAGGTCCTAATACTAGGGAAAAAGGGAATGAGAATATTTTTCGGAATTAGAGCATACAGATCACTTATTGACCTATAGGCAACTTCGAAGGAATTAAGAACTGACGTATCACCTAAAACGGACTATTATGCAAGCACTCTCTTTCCCAGACCTAGGGAACATTTTACATCTACAGATGGAGGTATAGAGAAGAGGGTGTTTCCTGGAGGGGAAGTATGCTGTTATCTCTTGGACATATATAATTTTATGTATAGTGCTCACTGTTGCTCCTATATACAATTCTACATATGGAAGATAAATATTTGCCGAACATGTATGTATTATGCAGTACAGCAGTACGCCTACGGGAGTTTTTCATTGGAAAGCTTTGATATACGTTCCAGTGGCGGCTCCTCCATTAGGTCATTTGATCAATGACCTCCCATTAAAAAAGAATTTAAAAAAATAATTAAATAAGCATTTAAAAAATAAAATATACCTACTATACATAATGTATTGCTCTTAAATGAAATTTACCTAAAACGTTATTCCGCATCAAGCATCAAGTACTCGGCGAAAACCAAAATTGGAAAGCGGACTGGTGTCCACCGTTGACCTCAAGGTGTTATATGGGAACGGAATTTGCCGAGCGCTGACGATCTTCGCGGCGTGAGAGAAACACGCCCGAAGTTTACATGTGATGGGTCAAAAGCCCGGTTTAATATCGACGATGAATCGACTTACGTCGGCTGATTATTACACGCTTAGAATAGAGATGAGTAGTTGGCAGGCCGCGCTATACTTTGATTTAAAGGAGAGCAATTGAAGCAAATTAATGAGAATAATGAGCTGTGTTTTGACGTAATAAGTTGTTGCAAATACAAAAGATCGAAGGCTTCACTTAAATTTTAAAAAGATTTAGACTAATTATGATTTAATATGAATAAAATATGGTTGTTTTTTAAGGGAGTATTATTTTTATATAAAACAAGCGTGGCCCAAAAAAATTTTTTGCCTCTTTGGCTTTGGAAAGGAACTCCACAAATTTTGCTTTTTTGATTTTAACGACTTCTGGGCAGAAATTGGGAGTGGTTTTTCGGGGGCGTCCGTATTTTAAGATTTCGGTCAAATCACATATGACCCCCCTATCAAATTAACCACGAGTTGACACTTATATAAAATTATAGATCACGATAACATTATCAAAAATTCCCTGGTTAAAAATAGCACTAGAATTATGTCACTTAGCGTTTTTTTTTTATCAATATGTGGTATTATGATGAAAATTGTTAATCTTCTACTGAACTTGATTTATGATAAACAAACAATGAGGTCACAATTTATGTCACTTTAGGAACAGTTAGTATAGTCAAAGATTACAAAAAAAGTATAGTGAAAATATACCGAAAAAATATGTTACTAGACCTTGTACGAGTATTCAAGTATATCGTTCAGACGGGCTCAACGGTTGAGTTGCTGACTTAGCGGTTGCGTTCAGACGGGATGCTGCCTCTCAACTGCTAAGCATCAGACACAGCAACAAATTATGAAGTAGTAATAAATAATGAAATGATTCTATACAAGGAAACTGGAAAAATGTTATTATAAAGTTCAAATTTAAGGTTATGTTCCAACTCTAATTTGCAGCAATGCGTTCAGACGGAACTCAGCCGCTGAATGCCAGTATACTCAACATGTTTTGTGCTTAGATCCAACCGTTGAGCCCAGCTGAATGCGCTCTATGATTATTTTTTTTTGTCTTATATCTTTGATTACTCAAGTTCTTCTTACTACTCAACAGAGAGTACCTTTTATGTAGAAAATTTAGGATTTTTCAAGAATATGGTACAATAAAGGTTTACAATCCTCTGGTACCACTTCACTGGTTTAATTAAAGAGACTATAGGCTCGTTCCAACTGTCGATAGAACCGTTCTAGGTATCGTTAGCGCAAGTGCTGTATTTCTTTCGCGTTCCAACTGATTATAGTATTGTTCTTGGAACGGTAGAAAAACTACCTTTTGGAAGGGGTGATAAAGTTGATGTGTCCATTCCTAATTTTAGTTTGCGCACTATACAGTACTCGATACGATTCCAGAAAGCTTCCTAAATGCCAGTGGGAACAAACCTTATAACCTAAATAAATATTAAATTTATATTTGGACCTACTGAATATTATGGTCAAATTAAAACAACAAAACTAAACGGTTTTAACATGTTTTTTTTTCTTGTTTCAGGTAAGTTTTCCAACTTTCAGTCAGAGAAAAAATTGATAAGTAAGTGAATGAAATAGAATAAAGTAATTTAATGTTAGTGTCTATAATTTTGTTATTTGTATTTCTGTTCTGTTGGTAACAAACATGAAATAACGAACAGTCGTGAAGTTTTCAGAAAATATTTAGGTGATGATATCTTTTTTAAACTGTTCTCTATAATAATATCAGAAAGCGAAGAGATTTGTATGCTTGTTTGTTGGTTTGTAATGGATAACTACTAATACAAATACAAAACTACTTGACTGTTTTTGAAAAAAATTGGAGATTGGCACTAAAATTACAATAATGTATCCAAAGGAATAAAAAATGTGGCTGTAAAAGTCAGAGAAAAGGTTTTCAATTAAAAGTTGCCACAGTGAAAATTGCCGTTGTGTGAGGTAGTCTCCATGCGAAATAGGCGTCACCGAGCGAAGTCGGGGTAGGTTGCTGGTACTTAAAATTCAAGTACTGGCTTACCTGAGAGCTACTTTCTTTAGGATACTACCCTGTTTTTACCTATATGAAACCTGAAGTATCCGGAAGCCCGGGACTTTTTAATATAATAGTTTTCATATTTTTGGTTCTCAAGTTGATTTTATGGGAATTAAAAACCAAAAAAAAAACAATAATTTTGGAAAGTCATTTATTTTCTTGAACACATTCAATGTTCTGTGATCAAGAGGATGCGCAATTTAAGCTAAAAATAAGTACGTCTGGATCGCTCTGACATTGCTTGCATTCGGTTTATTTTATGTTTACATATTTCTTACGTATCATTTTATCAACATTATCATGTGTTATGATTTGATATCATGGAAAGTTTTCGCTTCCCTGCTGAAACAACTTGCTGTGTGAACTGATTTGTTATTCTTCGGTGTGTAGGCTGACATAGTATTTTTGTCAGAAATCACAGATTTTGATGAATAAAGTATTAACTTCTATCAAAAACAAAAAGTTCGAGGAAAAGATTGATCTGAGAATTTTTTTGAAAATTTCCATATTTTTAATAATACATTTAATCCACTAAAATCATATTAATTTGGAATATTAAGTTACAAAATGAATGTGTACCTAAACCACGAATAAATTCATGCTAAAAATTCAATGAGTATAAAACACTCGCTATTACCAACCACCGGTAATTTTTCAACATTTCTGATACATTATAATGGGGTGAAATTATGAATCCTTACTTTATTTAAAACAAATCAATTTTTCGAGATAGATTTTTGTGAAATAAAAATATTATTTAAAATGTCTGTTTTTTCCTGAAGTTTTTTCCCAGAACCAATAGATTCGGAGAAAAATTGTATAGGAGCAATCACCTCCTTAATTGTTTAGTATGAATTTTAAATCACCCTGTATAGAACATCACACAGCTATTATACAAATAGGTTTAGATGTCTAAATATTAAATAATCATTATTGGCTTATTTATTCAAAAAAAAAATTAAAAAATAATTGCTTTTCACTGCATATTGAACTTAATAATGAATTTTAATTATTGGTTTGGAACAATAATAATAATGAGTAATATGCATAACATTACGATAACGGAAATAAAAATAAGTTTGTTCACAGACAGTTAATTACTAGAAATTGATAACATACCTATCAATACAGTAACATATTTAAGTTTAATTTATTGACAGCATTAAATTGCAAATAACAAAAAGTTAATTCAAAAGTAAAACAAATTAATGACAACTGTATAAAAAGATGAAGTTTTATCAGAGCTAATAGTATTGTTATTTCTTTGAAAATGAAATACGAAATAAATTATTCTCTTCTTAAATTGAGATTTTGTAAAAAGCCTATGCCTATCGACCACTCATCACAAGTAAACTCCTGTGGAATTAAAATAGCTCTAATAGCTGGGAAAAATTGGGCTATCCATTTCACAAGAGTATAATTCTATGTGTTTGCAAATCTTGCAGTAGTTCCGAAAGGAGTTGCTTCAAGGAATTAATGCTGAAAATTGAATGAGATTGATAAAAGATTTAAAGACAGAATTAAAGATTACATAATGTCAGTATTGTCAATTATCATATAAACATCGCTCCGGTAGACGGTAGACGAATTATATCACATTACTCGAATTCAAATCACTCTGTCAGGTTCAAAATACAATGGCTTGTGAAAATCGAGTATTCATCTTATGTGAGTTGTTATAAATTCATAAAACTATTCTAAAATATGTTTTAATAAATAATAGTACTACGAACTGTTGCATAAATCATTTTAATTTTGTTGTTGTAGTTAAGTTTAGCTAGCCATGCGGAATGGACGTGGCTAAGACAATGTACATAATTAACTGGAAAACCAGGACTTATCACGAAGGTCAAAGTCAAAGACGGGTATTAATAACTTTATAAAGGATGAATATTTGATATAAGTGTTTAATAAACAGAGTAAATATAAATTCATTCGTGTGGGTTGTGCTCAACAGCCCAGACACTTGAACTAAATCTTTGTACAATTTCCTATATTATCTACCTCGATTCCAGAAGCTTCGTGCCTTCTATATAGTTTGACTGGGAGGATTATGAGTAGTTGTAATGGTTGTATTATTTCCTCTTCAAAGTGTGTCCTTATGATTCCACAAGACGGTTCCGGACCAATGAATTCTCCTTTAGAGCCTTCTTCAGCTAACTGGTCCACCAATTCATTACCTGCAATTCCTCATGTCCTGGCACCCATACATGAGACACTGTGTTGTCCCTTGTCAGCCTATTAAGGGGTTCTTTACAGTTTTTTTACCAGTATAAACTTATTTGTTGAATTGCTGATAGTTTTAAGCAGACCCTAGCTGTCAGTAAATTGGCACCCTACTATTCCAGTGCCCTGAAACCCACAGTAAGATGACGATATTGTTCTCGCCCAGTTCATAAAGTTTTCCCAGCATTCCCATACCTTTTAGGAACTGATTACATAAGAACTCAGAGCTTAAATTTGCTGCTTGAGTGTCCGACATTATGATAATCCTTTGCCTTTTATATCCTTTATCAATATTGAACTGGATACACTTTCCTATGTAGTGAATTTCACTTATTTTCTGTTTAAAATTAAATATGTTCAATTTGTTTTATATACAAACTATTTTATTCCTTTTCATTACCCATATCATCGTTGTTTTCCTACTTAATTACAGACGTTTACAGATGTTTTCACTCAATTCTCTCCAAACTTAAAAAATGAATTAGAACAATTTTGTTTTCGGGAGCCTTTGTTATAGCTGCTTATATATTTTAGTGAATCGTCAAAATATAACAGATATTTTCATATAAAGATACAATATAGTCGACATTTTTTATATTCAACTTTTTATCAATTGTTAAGAAATTTAAGTTTAAAAGTTAAACTTAACTCACCTATTGATCTATTTCATAATCATAACTATCAAATAAAATATTTTTTCTACAGTCGCGCGTAAAATGACCAATTACTGTATTCAATTGAAATCGTAAAGTCGACAAATGCCGAGGATTGTTACTTTACGCTCTAGAGCAAAAAAGGAATCTTTTTCGCTCGCTTATTTAATCAAACCACGCCCTCCGAATTAACTCAATTGGTGAATATTTAACAATTTATCAGATTAAAAATCAAATAAAATTATATGAAAATTGTCAATAATTTTGAAATATGGTCAATATTGTCAAAATCTGTTAAAAATTGTCAATAATTATAAAAATTTTGAAAAATGGTCGATAATGGTCAAAAATTGTCAAAAACTGTCAAAAGTGGACAATTATTATCAAAATTGGTCAATAATTGTCAAAAATTGTTAAAATTTTGACAAATGGTCGATAATGGTCGATAATGGTCAAAAACTATCAAAAACTGTCAAAAATGGACAATTATTGTTAGAAATTGTCAAAATTTTGAAAAATTGTCAACAATTGTCAATAATTATCAAAAATGGTCAATATTTTTGAGAAATGGTCTAAAATTTTGAAAAATGGTCAAAAACTATCAAAAATGGTTAAAAATTGTCAATTATTTTTAAAAACTGTCAAAAATGGACAAGTATTGTAAAAATTGGTCAATAATTGTTATAATTTTGAAAAATGGTCGATAATTGTCAAAAACTATCAAAAATGGTCAAAAATTTTGAAAAATCGTCAAAAATTTCGAAAAATCGTCAATTATTGTTAAAAATTGTCAAAAATGGTTAAAAATTGTCATCATTTTGGAAAATGGTCAAAAATTATCAAAAATTCGGAAAAATTGTCACTAATTCTGGAAACCGGGGACAAAATGGTCAATAATTGTTAAATTTTTGAAAAATGGTCAATAATTGTCAAAATTTTGAGAAATGGTCAATAACCGTCAAAAAATGTCAAAATTTTGAAAAATAGTCAATAAATAATAGGAGCCGTTTCCAAAAAAATATTACTATAAAAATCGATAATAAGAAAATAACAATCGGTTTAATATAAAAATCGATTATTTTTTAACATCCCTAGTCAGTAAATCTTTTTAATGTTAATCATGATGAATAGCGAAAATGACGATTATTCTAGCACTCCTATTATAACCTAAGATAATATAAAAAACTGTTTTAATTATTAAAAGGGCGACTGTAGAAAAAATTATGTGTGTTTTTCGAGTGTAAAGTAAAATTGGCAACATTCTTTCTCAATCGGCAATCTGTTACTTTACGCTCTAAATACACAAATAACTATTATATTTGATCTAGTATGTTCAAATAAACAACTTGTTATTTGTAAATGTTTTACTGAGACGCAGATATCCATTTTTCTTGTATTGGAATGTAGAATCTTTTCATTAATATCCTGCTAGTAGTTTCCTTATTTCAAATTATTCAATCTGCTGGTGACACATTTGTTTATAAGTATGTATGTTCATGTTTTTCACATACTATTCATCCGATTGCAATGAAACTTCAGTGAGTTTGTAACCGTATCCGTCGGTTGTTCGTGACTTGGGCGCTAGAGTGGCCACTCGAGACAGATGCCGGCATGAGACATGTTAGTGCTGCACTGGGTATATCGGAGGTTGTCAGACTATAGGAAGCTTTAGGGCGCCACTACCTTTTAGACGTCGACGAAAGAACAAAATGAATTTAAATTAATTCAAAAAGAAAACTAAGGTGAAAAAGGTAGAAACACCTTGTAGAAATTAAATTAATATATTTATTAAAAAAACTAAAAACTTACTTTAACCCGGACACGATCCCCTACAGCTCTTACAGCCGGGTGGGTGAGAAATTAAAAAAAGAAATTAAAACATTAATTTTATTCTGCCAGGAACGGAACAAAGATAAAATGAAGCCTTTACGATTTCTGGTACTTATCTTAAGTATCTTCTCCGGGAAGGGTGTGTAGAGAAGTGGACCTGGAGGTATCTCAGTGGTTTTCAGAGAGGTCCTTGAGGTATCTTGAAGGTGCCTTTGAACTAGCGATATCTTTGAGGTATCCTAGTAGTTATCGGTATCCTAGCTGTTAACGGTATCTTAGCTGTCAACGGTATACTAGCTGTTAACGGTATCCAAGCTGTCAACGGTATACTAGCTGCTAACGGTATACAAGCTGCAAACGGTATCCTAGCTGTCAACGGTATACTAGCTGTTAACGGTATCTAAGCTGTCAACGGTATACTAGCTGCTAACGGTATACAAGCTGCTAACGGTATCCTAGCTGTCAACGGTATACTAGCTGCTAACGGTATCCTAGCTGTCAGCGGTATACTAGCTGCTGTGCCTACCACAGCAATTTAGATAGGAAAGATATGAAGACGATAAAATTAGAAGTCTTTCCTCGAAGAAAGTCGACAGCAAAAAAGAGTGTGGCTCGTGGCGTTGTAAAAATGGAAGCGACCGTTGGCAGATGTCAATTGTCTTGTGGTCAGGGTGGAAGATTGGTGTGGCTAATGAGACGACGAGCGGGAATTAGAGAAAGATTTGCGAAATAAATTTGAAAGTCGAAACAGGTCGATAGACATGTTACAAGTTGTCCAGTGGCGAATTTACCACCAGGCTTTGTAGGCTGGAGTAGCTGGGCAGCAGATTTTAGGGGTGCTAGTTTGGAACCAACATTTTTTTATCTCTCACAAAAAGCAAAAAAATCATATTTATTTATATATAAATGTTATATAGAAATGCAGGAACTGTACTCGTATCCATTGCGACATTCACCAATTTTAATAAACCGGAATCTGGATCATTGAACAGATCTTTGTTCCTGGTGAAACAGAATTTACAAAACGTTTATCCTAACTTGTATCTAGCAGTTCGCATAGCTCTATGTTCACCAGCAACAGCAGTTGAGAAAAGCTTTCTTTGCTGGAAACGAGTGAGAAATTGTCTATCTACCTTAAGCCAAGAAAACAAAACGCCTTATTAGCCTTGTTGTTCAAAAAATGTACAAAATGGTATTGTGAAACTTTCATACCTGTTGTGATGGAATGTCATCAACATTATCAGCAGGATTCTTACTAGTTAATCAAATATATTGCTTTTTAACTTTAAGTAAGCTTAATGAAATTTATTTAATTACGTTTACCGAATATAGTTTATTCTGTAAATAGTATCAAGGCATAGTACAGGAGTGAGAATTAGCTCAGAACCCTACCTATTTCTTGTGCAGTTTTAAATAAATTGTTAGGATTTGACAATAACCTAGGAAATGACACATCGATACCCTACTTCACCATCATACTAATTACGGGAAAAAAATTGTTGTAATTAGGACGATAGTACACAAACCATGAAGTCATTGACATTATTCATATGATATCGAATTGTAGAGGGCGGTAGGGGCGGAAAAATAAGAATAACCTATACTGGCGGCAAATGAGTAAATCCACCACTGGACTTGTCATAAAAATAAGGGCTGGAACATCCCTATAGTATTATAAGACGGTTAAACTGTGAGGTAACAAACAAAAAAATAAAGGAGGGAAGACAGTATTAATAGTTATAATCTCTTGAAAATAGATTTTGGTGAAATTCTTAGATAATTCCACCTGAGTTTATACAAATTACAATTAAATCTTCATTATTTCGCCCATGTGTTCCGTCTAAAAAACGAAGCAACACAGTGTCAGTAATTTTGTGACAGTTGTTAATAAGATGTCATAACTAACAGCATAAATGCAATTTTCATGTACATGTTAAAGGAAAAGAAAATATATTTGTAGTTAATTTGTGTCCTTTTGCCTATGGATACCTCATAACTTCGAAGAAAAGGTTAAAAGCATTACCCAATTCCTTTCAGATTTTATACATTGTGTAACAAAAAGATTGGTCATAGATTATACCACTCAATCTGGGATCAAAAATATATAGATTAAACCTCACTTGCCTATGTACAAAGATGCACACAAAAAAAGTTATAAGGAGTTAAAGTTAAAAATGTAAACCAATTTTTTCAACGTTGTTCTTAAGATGAATATTTTTCCATCAAATTTCAGTACGGTATGTTAAATTACAATGGGTAATGAAACCTGGGTATGAGCAATAATTTTTTTGTAGGTTTTCGGTGGGTTTTTACCACCCCACAACTTTTTTGTAGCATTAGAGGTAATAAAAAATGGATTGCCGCCGGAATGCAATTTTAATTTTGGAACATTTTTGTCTCTCAGTCACTTTTTGGAATGATAACTTGAAAATTATTAAATTTAAATCACTTATACTTCTAAACAATTATTGTTTAACTTTGAGACAAATCGAGATGTCAGAATGAATAAAAAACAATGCGTAGGAAATAAACCAAGCTTGCATACAGGATGGTTTTCACCTACATTCAGAGGATGTGCCTTAAAATTAGATAATAAAAACATAATTTTGTTTTTCCTCGTATAATGTGTATTAATCCAGCCTTATTTGGAAACATGATTAATGTGTATTAATCTGGGATGAATTTAAAAAAAAATTGTGTAAGATCGAAATCTGTTAACATTTCAAGGTGGCCATTTTTTTCACACCTGAGTGTACTTTGTAAAATCACACAAACTTTGCTTCAAAAAGTATCTGGTAATGAAATTTTGAGTTGTACAGCTTTATGAAAACAGTACTTTAATTTACACCAAGAGATAGATCTTTTTGTATAAATCACAAATTATTATTATCCATACATAGAATAATTAAATAAAGTTTTTTGATAACTCACCATATATCTGAAATTATAAATACTCTCCCTCTTATGAGATTACAACTCTCGTATCTACAATTTACACTAAAAACACTAAATAAAATGTATAATAATTTATTTAACAGTAGTTATTATATACTCTCACTTATATTATCAATCATTATTAACAACATGGGAATAAACACAAAAAATAATAAGTCTGTATGAAATTCAACATTATGTAGGCTCTTTATCCTTTTCATCGATAGCGCTGTTAGTCCTAACTTGAGCATCAACGACATTTGTTAACTTTTCGTTTTTATCTTCGCCTATAACTTCGATCGGTTTTTCTTCTTTTACCTCAGGAATATTGTGATTGGATTTTTTGTTGGATGTATTTGACACACCTTCTAATTTATAACTACTCTTGGAATTTCCCATTGTCAAGGTTCTGCTGTTAAACGACAACTGTTCGAACTAACGTTGTTGATATACTAAGTTTAACTACATCTTTATGTCGTGATAACTTTTTATGACTCACTAATTATAGTAGGTAATGATAAGATACGACGCCAATCAAACATACAATACTGAACATTTGGCTGATAATGTTGCAGGGTTTATTGTTAATTTTTACACACTGTCATAAAAAAGATGTATATGTCAACCGTATATATCTGTTGTTTTTATGAAAATTAGCGTTTTTCATATTTTACACAGAGACGGACTCAACTTTTTTTTTAAAGCAACTGTAATTCAACTGATTTCTCTATCTTTCGATTATGAGACAAAAAATTATAATATTGAAGTGAAACAAACAACATTATATCAAAAGAGCAGAACTGATAAAAAAAGTATCATTATCGATATTTAAATTGGAAAATATACGAGAGTTGTCTTTTATATTTTGCTTATAGAGCTTAAACAAAAACAGTATAACTTTTAACTGTCTAGGAACTTGCATTGTCTTGGTGGAGGATCATTCGTCGTTGGGATTTGGTTTTTCGCAATGCAGCAATTACTTTCGGCAAACAAATCGATATGTACCAATCAGCAGTAACAGTTGTTTGATCTTGCAGAGGAATTGTTGCTACATGACCCGATTTTTTGGGACAAATGTCGCCACCATCTTTTTGGAAACACTTTGAGAACGAATAACTTTCGTCGGCTTTGGTTCATCTTGGAACTCCCAAACAGCTGACTGAAGTTTATTTTCGGGTTCACAAGAGTGAATCCAGGATTCATCTCGACTGACAATAGTGTACATATACATTTTTTGAGTTTCCTGTATCCAACGAGAATCTAATTTTTTGAACTGTGGTCTTTGAAATTCCCAATGATGCTCCAATTTCACGATATATGACATGTCGATCTTCTTGGATCAGTTAACGTACAGCAACAACGTTTTCCTGGGTGACTGCTGTTGCTGGTGAACCAGTTCTTGGACCGTCGCTAAGATTAATCCGACCCCGTTCAAATTCTCCATACCAACGAGAAATCATCGACTGATGTGGTGCTTCATTAATGAAAACAGAAACCAACTCGGCAAGGCATTCCTGTTGGGACAACTGTCTTCGAAAATTGTAAAAAATTATTGCGCGAAAATTTTCTCGACTTAATTCCATTTTTCGACTGCCTCATCAACTTTAAAAATTCAGTTTAGATACAGCTTTAAACGATGTGGAATGAAACTTTTTGCATTAAGTTGGCAGTTAATTTTGACATTTGATGACGTGCCAACTATGATGATTAACATGATCATTTAAATTGTACTACTAGACTAGAAGCTGCACTCGCATCTTTACTACGCTCTCACTACTAACTACGCTTCTTCCAAGATGGCGCAATTGACAGCTGATGCAGATCAATGCTTTGACGATTGACATCTGCCACAGATACAATGCTTTGACAATTGGAACTATTTTAATTTTTTTTTAAAAGCCGGTGGAGTACATGTTTGTAGTACGCTATAATCCTACTTACATATTATTTACAATCGATTGTTTACTAATGGTGACCCCGTTGTAAAGGGGAGTGGCTTTCAATGCGCCGCTTCAAATAGTTCTATGGGTCAGCTGTCGATTGTCAAATCATTTTTGTGTAGTTTTGTGTCAGTTGTCAATTGTCAAAACATTGTATAGAGGGAATAGCGCCATTTTTATTAACTTCTTGCAATGTTCCAGAATCAATTTCTGTTCAATATATTTTCAGTTGTACTGTCTGATTTTTATTGAATTTACTGTTTGGACCCTTATTTTGTGGAATCTACTCATATTAATGTTATAAATGAAACTAACTGTTTCTAATTAATTCCACTATTTAATGAAAAAATTATGAAAATTATGAAAGGATATTGATAATAATATCGAAATAATTATCAATATCCTTTCATAATTTTCATAATTTTCTCATTAAATAGTGGAATTAATTAAAAACAGTTAGTTTCATTTATAACATTAGTCTGATTTTTAGTTTACCATTATTTTATTATCTTTTCTTCTTTCATTAATCCTGCCTAAATTCTGAATCCATTCCCAATATTTTCTCCAATGATCAAAAATTCCCTTCAAAAATATTTTCATGAAATATTGTCAAGATATTGAATCAGTAGAAGATCTTATCGAAAATAGTCTATTAAATAATAAAGCGAATTAAATATTTTCCGATTTGTTCTAATAACCAAATAATTTTATTAAGAATGGTATTAATTAATAAAAATTGAATAAGCGATAAATTTTGTTAACTCAATCCGTGAATCCACTGTAAAATAAAGGGGGCTTGAGGAACCGGACAAAACAATCTCGATACGTCTCTGATGTTGGTTAATATGTTTTTCACATTTGTTTGTATTCACAAGTTTACATTAAAATTGTTCATGGTAACAATGAGGCGACAGCAGTAATATGCAAATTAATACATATGTTAATACTTTGAACAATCTAACAACTTTTTTTAGATTGCATTTATTTACGTACTCCAGATTACCAAAACGTCTGTTTATTTTATGATCATTGAAGTAGACTGATTGTAAGTCGGTATTTGCTTTCATTTTTTTAGATGAAATTAAAAAATGTTATCATTGAAAATGTGTATTTAGATATTCTAAAAATACCTACATTAGTACAAATAATGCATGAAATTTTCAAATAGGCGTAGAGATAAAATATGTTTCAGTTTTTTAAGCCGTCAAGCACTGATTATTTAAATTCTTCTTGTTGTTTCCCATCCGGTCCAACGTTTGTCCTTGATGGAAGTTCTGTTATATTCCTTTTTCTAGCATAATTGTTTCTCTCACGTCCTTTTTTATCGTCAGTTTTCGACTTCTCATTTCCACAGCTTAAACTTTTCTTTCCACTCTCATTTTCACAGTTTTTAATTTTATTTTCATGCAAATCCATTTCTAAGAAATACCTATATATACATACAAGTATATATAGCGCGAAATACTTATGTCACACTATCACAAGATCACCTTTTCAGTCACACCTTATAAAATAATGTGTTATATTTGGATGTCAGTTCCATATTAAAAGATTTGAAGATCCGTAAATTGCTGGGTTTATGTGCTAATTGAATTTATCGATGAATCATTTCAGTAATCTTGAACTCAACTGGGAATTTTATGTGGATTTTTTGTTTGATCTTCAATCATAAATTCCTATCCGTTTATAGTTTCTGTGACGTGAATCCAGTTTTCTCGCTAGATATTCTGTATCACTAGAGTGGTGAGTTTAGGCCCACAGCACTTAGGCCACATGTGACCCATTGTGCATCCTCCCGAGGAGTTGTCCTCCTAGGTAATCGTCCATCCTGCCCTTTCCAGGAAGGTGGACAGGACACTAGGAGACATCTCCTTTATATCGGCAGGTGTAGGCCAAGACTCACTGAACACACACTCTCTTATTGACTCACATAAGACATGCCTGACAGTTTCACCTTCTTGTTCACACATTCTGCATAGAGGTGTGTCCACTAGCCCCATAGTAAGGAGGTATTTCCTTAGTTGACAGTGGCCAGTCAGAAATCCTACTGTTAAGCGAAGGTTTTTCCTGGTCATCGCCAAATATTTCTTCTGCGCCAGCTTTCCAGGGTCGCCCAAGGTGATCCTGGCAAGACTGCATTCTTTGATTCCATCCCATCTCTTTAGGGATTGGGCATGGGTGTAACGCTTGGTTACTCCTGTAACCCAACTCAGGATAATATTGTTATCTACCGAGGCGTTAGCTAAATGTTGGTGGCACTCTAATACTAGCCCTGATGTACGTTGTCTGTTCAAGGCTAATAGGGCTTGTCTGCTGTCAGTGCAGATTGTTAGTTTTTGCCAGAAATTCCTTTTCTGGTTAGTTCTTTGGTAGCAATTGAGATACCAGCCAGTTCTGTTTGAACCACGCTGGTATTTTTTCCCATTCCCCACTTAATTCTTAGGCTAAGTGATGTGGAGTAAACTCCACATCCTGAGCCTTCTTTGGTTTTTGAGCCGTCTATATATATGCGTATTGCATTTGCAGCATCTGACTCTGTGTTCTGTTTTATTGTAGGGTTTATTAAACACAAACTTGGGTTCAATTGCATTATTGGCCGCCTGCAGCAGATATAGAGCAGTGAGCGCTTCTCGCCATAGGCTTAGCCTCAATTGACCCACTCCTACTTTGAGGTTTGCACTAGCCGTATGCAATCGTAACATGACCATTAACGCAACCTCTTTGACGTTCCACTATTTAATGAAAAAATTATAAAAATTCTAAGATATTGATAATTATTTCGATATTGACGTTTATTTGCAATTAACATTCGCTGGGCATTTTCCTAACGTTGTCAATTGCTATTATGTACTTCGAGTACAATTTTAGTTGGGCTTAAATTTATATTATTTTATTGATGTAAATTATTGTTTTAATTGAAAACATGTTTAATTTTATTAGTTATTTCTTCTTTTACATCGCTCCTTCGTATAAATGGTTTCTCTCTATTCCATTTTACTATTCTTCGGAATACCCAAATTTTCTTTAACCTCTCTCTTTTTCTTTTTCAACTTTCTCTCTTGAATATCTGAGAAATCCTTGTTTAGGTACTTAGTTCTTTTGGCATTATCATTTTTATAATTGTATCTTTTCCAGACTGCCTCTAGCCTATCTAATATATAAAACTAGAAGATCCCAAAAGACGTTTTCCTGTCCTAACATTGTTTTGTCAATAATATATTATGCAAGCGGTTGTTTTCTGCCCGCTAAGTGGAGTGTCAGAGTAGCTTTTGTTTATTTCAAACTTCTATAAATGCCATGAATTTCTTTCTTTCTCTCTTCATTTCTTTCTTTCTCTCTTTCTTTCTTTCTTTCTTTCTTTCTTTCTTTCTTTCTTTCTTTCTTTCTTTCTTTCTTTTTTTCTTTCTTTTTTTCTTTTTTTCTTTCTTTCTTTCTTTTTATAAATACGGTTTAAAAAGTCTGGACGGGAGGAGGGGTTCAAAAATCCTAAAATTCGTGTGACGTACTTTATGGATAGCCCCTTATAATTAACAAATAAAAAATAGGGGTTGATCGTAGAGGGGTGAAAATTTAGGGTTGTATTTATTTTTTATTGCTGTATCATAAAAAAATAAAAACAAAAAATTTTGTCTAAAAAATAAAAAAATAGATTGAGGGGTGGACCACCCTTTACATTTAGGGGGATGAAAAATAGATGTTGTTCGATTCACAGACCTACCCGATATGCACACAAAATTTCATGAGAATCGGTCTAGCCATTTCGGAGGAGTTTAACTACAAACACCATGACACGAGAATTTTATATATTAGATTCTCGTGTCACGGTGTTTGTAATTAAACTCCTCCGAAATGGCTCGACCGATTCTCATAAAATTTTGTGTGCATATCGGGTAGATCTGCGAATCGGTCAACATCTATTTTTCATCCCCCTAAATGTTAAGGGTGGTCCACTTCTTAATTTTTTGTTTTATTTTTAAGACAAAAGTTTTCATTTTTTTATGATACAGCATTCAAAAATATATACAACCCTAAATTTTCACCCTTCTACGTGTAACCCCTATTTTTTATTTGTTAATTATAAACTTTAATTTTGTCAGACTTATAATAAAAAATTTCATATTACTCTTAATTTTCTCCCTTATTTTTTCATCGCGATTTTTTTTTGCAAGATGGCAATCGAATATAATAATAATAATTGTAGTACGATAAATTCTTATTCAAAGTTCATAATTTCAATTTCCTTTAATTATGTTTTTTTTTCTCAACGATTTGGCTGCAAATTGGTGAAAAGGTGAATTGGTGAAGAGACGGACATAGGATATTTTTTATTAGGAAAACTTGCATAATATCTTATTGAGTCAGGTTTGTAACCAAGCAAAATATGTATTCTCTCGGGAAGCTCTACTCCCTCAGTCATCATATTTGGAAAATTATTAGCAAATGAAGTATCGCCGCAAAATGTATGCCACTAATATTTTTAACATCTAT
This sequence comes from Lochmaea crataegi, assembly GCA_947563755.1. Taxonomy (NCBI): domain Eukaryota; kingdom Metazoa; phylum Arthropoda; class Insecta; order Coleoptera; family Chrysomelidae; genus Lochmaea; species Lochmaea crataegi. The sequence goes on along the minus strand of OX387429.1, from coordinate 12,937,619 downwards.
ATTTGGCCACTTAAAACTTTATTATGAATTTTACTTTTAAAGTCCATCGTAACACTCGAATCAAATCAACACAAAACAGATAATATAAAAATTTACTACGCCTCTGGAATTTTTATCATGTTAACAGTAAGAAACAGTAACATCAAATGAGCTCTCGGTGTCGATGGGCGGGGTTTGTCAAAGCTCTCCCTTCCGTCGTGCTGCATTTAGTGCGAATGCGAAAAATTCCTTCCCAAAAAAGTTAGGTACAATGTTTTTTGTAACGAATCATTTAAAATAAAAATAAAATTTTAATTGTATTTAATTTATTTTTCTATTGACAGTTGGTAACATGATACATGACATATGTACAAATGTCAAATTTGAATTATTTGACACTTTCCAAAACTTTCAAAAATTTAATTTATCAAAATGATTGAGAGTGATAGCAGTGATAGTGAAGCTAATAATACACCTCAATCCGAAAAAATCTCAAAGACACCATGTTTGCAAACTAAAAAAACTGTAAACATCCAAGATTCTCACACAATATCTTCTGCTTTTGCACTTTCTGATGTTTCAGGTGTAGAAATTAAATCCTGTATTAATTTCTCCATAAATGTTCGTGTTTTTAATAACTGTTCGTTTTCTGCAAGGTATTCCTCAATCTAATTGTTAGAAATTGTTGAAACTAAAATTTGTCAAAACTATGGTAACGTAACCTGTTTGACACTTTTGTTGCCAACAGTTTAAAGCAAATTATGGAAAAGTAAAAAACATCCGTATGCGTAAAATACACTTTTCCTACGACCACCATTCAAACATTGGTTATAATACACAAAAAAAACAATTTCTCATAGCAACAAAAGTTGTGGGAAAAGTGGCATAAGACATAGCCAAAGTGACATAAAGCATTGCCAAAATGACATTAGGCATACCCAAATTAAATACCTACAGCAAATTGTCATTCTGCTTATCTGTAGTCCTTGGTATCTAAACAATAAACCCGCAAAACAGTCCTACTTCTAATTCGTTGCTAGGTAATGATCTTCAGTAATTTATTTAAATGAAATGCAGAAATTGTACTAATTTTCACCGCTATAAGCTATGTCATGTTAAAAAAAGTGCTCATAAAAAAGTACTGTGTGCAACACAGTCGTTTGTTTGATTTCTGGATGGTGGTCGTAGGAAAAATACAGTGTGCAACACGTGCGCAAATGGTATTCACACTCGTGAGAAATTATCACTTTTGCGCACTTGTTACACCATATACTATTCCCGCAGTCCGTCGATAACTGTAAAATATGCATTTAAAAGCAATGAGTACAAAATAGTTATTTGTGTATTTAGAGCGTAAAGTAACAGATTGCCGCTTGAGAAAAAATGTTGCGTCGATCTTTCGAAAGCGGCAATTTTACTTTACGCTCGAAAAACACACATAATTTTTTCTACAGTCGCCCTTTTAATAATTAAAACAGTTTTTTATATCATCTTAGGTTATAATAGGAGTGCTAGAATAATCGTCATTTTCGCTATTCATCATGATTAACCTTAAAAAGATCTACTGACTAGGGATGTTAAACAATAATCGATTTTTATATAAATCCATTTTTGTCCATTTTTGACAGTTTTTAAAAATAATTGACAATTTTTAACCATTTTTGATAGTTTTTGACCATTTTTCAAACTTTCTGATAATGATTGACAATTGTTGACAATTATGGACCATTTTTCCAAATTTTTGACCATTTTTGACAATTATTGACCCTTTTTGACCATATTTCAAAATTTTTGACAATTTTTCAAAAATTTTAGCAATTTTTTCTAAATTTTTGACCATTTTTGACAATTATCGACCATTTTTCAAAATTTTTGACAATTATTGACCAATTTTGACAATCATTGTCCATTTTTGACAGTTTTTTGAATTAATTGATAATTTTCCACCATTTTTGATAGTTTTTGTCAATTTTTGAAAATTTTTGACAATTTTTGACAATTTTTGACAATTTTTGACAATTTTTGACAATTTTTGACAATTTTTGACAATTTTTGACAATTTTTCAAAATTTTAGACCATTTTTCAAAATCATTGACCATTTTTGATAATTATTGACAATTCTTGACAATTATGGACCATTTTTCCAAATTTTTGACCATTTTTGACAATCATTGACCATATTTCAAAAATAATAATTTTTGACAATTATCAACTATTTTGCAAAATTTTGAAAATGTTATCAATAATTGTCCATTTTTGATAGTTTTTGACAATTATCGACCATTTTTCAAAATTTCAACAATGTTTGACAATTATTGACCAATTTTGACAATAATTCTCCATTTTTGACAGTTTTTGACAATTTTTGACAATTGTTGATAGTTTTTGACAATTATTGACCATTTTTGAAAATTTTTAATCTGATAAATTATTAATTATTCACCAATTGAGTTAATTCGGAGTGCGTGGTTTGATTAAATAAGCGAGCGAAAAAGATTCCTTCTTTGCGCTAGAGCGTAAAGTAATAGTCCTCGGCATTTGTCGACTTTACGATTTCATTTGAATATAGTAGTCATTTTACGCGCGTCTGTAGAAAAATTATATTTTAACTGTTTAATTAAAGACACTAATAGCAAAACCCCTTCAAATAAAAAGAAGGAGAAAATTAAAAGTTTACCTGGCGCTTATGAAAAATAAGAAAAACTATTTATTTATATTTTATTTAATAAGTGAGGAAGTTTGTTATCTAGTTCAAAAATGAATTTAAATGAATACGAGTACTTACAAATGAATTAAAAACTAATGTACACATCACATTTTGAAATAATACATGTAAAAAACTCTTCACTTGAATTCTTCTTCCTTCTTTCCATCAGGTCCAATATTGATCCTAATTGGCAACTCTGTTATATCCCTTTTTCTTCTTGAATAAGTTTCATTTTCCTGTTGTTTGCTGGTGATACTTTCAGAATTTGTATTTTTATTAATTTTATTGTTATCTCGAGCATCCATTTTTAAGCCTTTCTTGTTGTATACTAAATAAGAGGTAATTATTGCGTTGAGTACAAACTGTTACAAAACTGTTTTAACGAGAGATTCGTATTTTAACAAATAATATTTACAAAGTATATATTGAGGTGTTAATTATAATTTTCGTCGAGGAAGGATCTGGTAAATCTAAACATCACTGGGAATTTTATGATTGACTGGTCATTGATCGCATCCTTAACTAATATCCGTTTAAAGTCTATCTCTGACGTAAGTCAAATCTAATCTAGACCCTGACTAAAAGTGTTAAATAAACAGACAAGGATGTTTTGTACCCTGCGACACCGATGTGAATTCAATAGGTACAATTTTCTAGGAAAAACACGTATACGTTATTTTTTAGAAATCTGTCGCATAAACGTTTACAATTGATATTGCATGGATCAAGTTTTATCTGGCTACACCAACCAATATTTGCAAAAAACTACAATTTAATTTTACTAAATCACTTTTGAAATCACTACACCTGTTGTAATATTGAACTATAAATACAGCGTAGCTTCTCGACTTTGAAGGGTATAGTATGTTTTCATTATTGAGGCTATTTGCAGGATATTATCCATAGTTAGAGTAGAATAGATTACAAGGAGGCTGATTGGACCGGTTGGTTTTACCACACTGCGACGTTTTGTGTATACCCTACATCTAAATTTTAGTCAAAGTTATCTAGGCTTCTGAGAAAGCCTATTATCAGTTTTGAAGCTAGATCTGTAACCTGATCAGGCTCTAAATAGACATGTTCCATGTATTTAAGGCGTTGGTGGACGATTACCCTACAATTGCAGATAATGTGTTCCGCCGTTTCATCTAGAATCTGCATGTTCCACTTTCCGCAAATTTAACAAAAATATTAAAATTGTAATTCAAAAAAAAAACTGGATGTTACAGAAATTTATAAACTAAACATTCATTTAAGTTGCAAATACTTCATCACAATAAGTGCTCAAAATGCTGGCCATTTGTTTGTTGAAAATGATACAAATAGAATTATTGATCATTTGTGCAGGGAATTCCCTGCATTTTGAGACGTATTAGTTGGTCTGATGCACCTCTTCGATCAATCCATTTCTGAGGGAGAATTGTATTTAGATATTGTCTAACGTCTCTTTGATAATGTGGAGGTGCGCCATCTTGTTGAAATTATACGTTCATTTTAGGAAATAATCGATTTATTTCGGGTATAATTTCATTTTGGAATAAATAAAGATATTTAGCACCCGTAAGAGTACCTCCAATAAGAAAAGGACCGATCATATGGTTTTTAATTCGTTAAAAAGATGAGCTGAGCTAATGATGTGGTTGACGTTTTTAATGCCTACTATTGTTTTTTGCTTAATTTTAGAAATTCTCAAGGTCATATCATCAGTACAGTAAAATTTAATTTAGAAAAATAAAACTGATATTTTATAAGAACTTTTTGTATTAAAGCATTGCTATTATTTTTAGAAAGAGTAAAAAATAAGCTTCTTTGTGATACGTCACTCAACATAAGTTGCCATTTCAAAAAATTCAAGATGGCGGTCGTACGCTAAACTGACGTCAAAAAAATTTGACATTTGCTCTAAAATACACAGATTAACGTCTCATTCATCGTCCTAAAATTTCATAAATTTTATCTTTAACCGTTTCAAATGGTGCGAGACTTTTCAGCAACGCTGTATCATTTTTTTATTGATTGGTTGGTAAACTTTCAATTTGTTTTTCTAGGCTCTTCAAATATTCGATCCAGTGATAAAAATTATAGAGTTATTTCTATGAATGATGTAAGTGCAATATGACCAGAATCCGGGATTATATTAATAAAAAGATTAGATAACACAAATATTTTCACTTGTTATTTGTGTTATCAATGTTTGAAAGTCGTTTGAAATTGTGCAATTCTGAATATAAGGGATTGAAATTCAGACCGTAGCGCCGCAGAGATATAAGTAAGTTAAATAATCTGAACATTGAAAAAGTGAAACCATCGGGACTCGATTACGTAGCCCTCTGCGCTACGGACGGTTTCTACTTATCAATGTTCTGTTCTGCGACTGCGTCTTACATTCGGCCATTCTGCTCCGCTCCTCGTCCTCGAGGTACCAAGAGTGCTGGACCTGACGTTTGTGCGTACTCTCACCTACTCGTTCGTGAGCCTGACGCCTTGCCTGCCTACGCTTATCTCGTTCTCCTGGCGAGCCTGACGCCTGCACGTAGGGATGGCAATATCGAATAAAAATGACGATATATCGAAACATCGATATATCGCAACCAAGGTATCGATATATGCGATATATCGAAACAAAAATATCGATATTGCAAAATATCGATGTTTTTTATTATTTTTTGTTGCTTATGCTTATCTTATATAATTATTATTCTTATATAGTAGAGTAACTGTTTTTAAGGTGTAAGAAAGTCATTTTTATTTATTTGCAACATAAAACAAGGAAACAAACTAGAAAATTCAACATAAAACAAGAAAACAAAACAGAAAGTTCTAATATCATATCAGATAAATATTTATATAAAAAAAACTCTATTTCTACCATTGCTACAAATCACAAAAATTATTCAACTATTCTATTCAGTTTGGGTACTCCCCCGCCCGAGCCCGACTGTCATTTGTCACATCACACGTCATTTTTCGGAAACAAGTAACAACTAACCTGATTTGACCTATCAAAATCAGATCACTGGTTATTGGTTGTTGGTTGTCTCTTTTTATGGTGAACTGATAGATAAGATAATGACACGACAAAATATTTGGTACGTCTGCATTTCGCTAGTCCGCATCCGCACCAGTTCGTTCGAAAGTAGGCAACCAACTATTGACTAAGGACAGACGATTATATTGGAAAACGATATATGAAAGTTTAATCGATATATCGATATATCGCCACAGAAAAATATCGATGTTAAATATCGATATATTTGGGCTAACATATCGATATTTCCAAACTATCGATATATCGTTGCCATCCCTACCTGCACGCCCCTTCCAGTCACCCCCTGTCACTATCACATCACATTATGGCCACTTGTGGACATTTCTTAGATCAAATTCCACTTCTGATATTGCATATTTTATTTTAGGTCTTTATTTTTTTCCCTTTAACACTTGTGTGATTTCGATTGCTAAATCTGATACATTAGAGTCTTTTACGTTATTAATAATCAAATTAATTACATATTGAAGCTTAACGACAGATTCGTGGAGAAATTAGTGAAATGGCCTGTTTTTCATAATAACGTTTAATTAAAAAAGAACAACAACATCGACACGATACATTAGTTTAAGACAAAATAATAACAATTTAGTACTTAGTATTTCCTCCTCTAGCTCTAACGATAGCCTGCATCCTCCTAGGCATACTTCTTCGATGTTTTCTTGTGGTATTCGATTCCATTTTTCTTGTGCAGCAATCCTTAATTCTGCAATTGAGTTAGGATCTAGATTCCGTGGTCGAATATTTGTTTTTAGGATGTCCCATACATGTTCTATGGGATTTGCGTCAAGACTGTATGGTGGCCACTCTAGCTTCGCAATCCCGACATCCTCAATGTACTAGTTTACTGTTATTACGGCATGGACACGGGCATTATCGTGCATTAGCACAAAGTTTTCATATCCAATAAAGCTGGCATATGGTATATCATGTTCTGCAAGGATGTTGCGTATGTACCAGTCAGCATTCATCCTTAAATTCACTTCAATGAGCTCCGTGCGACTCTCCCAACTAATGCCAGTCCATAGCATAATGGAACCATCACCAAAACTGAGATTATGTGCAAGATTACATTCAGCGAAACGTTCTCCTGACCTTCTGTATACTCGACTATGTCCATCAGGATCCCATAATTATATTCTCGTCTCGTCTGTAAAAATAACTTTTCCCCATTGATGTTCGTTCCAGTCAGCATGTGCTCTTGCAAATTGTAACCGTCCGATTTTATGGCGTGGAAGGAGCCGAGAAACTCTAGCAGGACGTCTTGGCTAAATCGACCTCCTTAAGTCTCCTTATTATTGTTTTAGTAGAAATATTGACTTGCCTTGCATTTAGTAATTGATTTTTTGAATTCGGAGCAGTAAGTGTACGATTTCGCAATGATTGAATTCTTAAATATTGCTCATCCCTTGGCGTTGTACATCTTTTACGTCCTTGACCAGGCCGCCTTTTGTATACTCCAGTCTCATTAGTTCGCAAGAAACAATCGATTGATGGACATTCAATCTGTGTGCAATGTCTTCTTGTCTGTATCCCTCATTGATTAAACAAACAATTTTAACCGGAACTAGCTCATTTAAACGTTGCATTTCACTAACTGAAACTACATATTGGAGAAATAATGCACTGAAAATGTCCTCAAGGCACACTATGCTACGTTTATAGCTTTCCGCTTATTTAACGTTATCGCTTATTCAGTTATAAAAGCTATGACTGAATATTACTTTATCTGTAATAAATGGCAATATACCTGGAACACTCCAATGTAACAGACTGCAAAAACCGAAATCACAAAAGTCTTAAAGGGAAAAAAATAAAGACCTAAAATAAAATATGCAATAATTTTGTCCGTGAGTGTATAAGCTAAACATTCTGAACATTGAAAAAGCGAAACCATCGGGACTCCTCGGTTAGAAAGCCCTTACGTAACCATCTGCGCTACGGACGGTTCCTACCTATCAATGTTCTGTTCGGTATTATAAGCTACCATTAACCGCGACTGCGTCTTACAGAGACGAGAACGGAACTACTTTGTTTACATTGTTTTCTAACCTCACTTCCTTTCCAGTGTTTATTTTTAGATTAGAAGTTTCTAGCGATAGAATATTTATAATTTTGTTAAGTAACCTCCTTTATTGAGCAATTGCGAATAATTTCTTTTAAACTTCACAGCATGCAATCTATCTCTCTTACATCTTGCACACGTCCTCAAACTTTTTCCAAAGATTCCGTGAAATAAAAACATAGATGGTTCGTTTGTTTTTTTTAACCACTCCTAACTTTCGTTTCCAAAATGTAAACAATTCTTTCCTTTGTAACACGGCCTAAACAATGTTTTTCTTACTTCTCACTTATCCACATTGGCGAAGCGCACAAACAATAAAAATGACACCGGTAAGTGCCGGTAAAAATTTTGTTCTGAGATTTAACATTGTTGCCGATAGTCATCAGTCCAATTTGTAGATCAGTAAACTGTCTGTGGGCTAAGTCTTTCTGAACTAACCCGTGTATTTATAGGTAGTCTTTCTCAACTCTCGAACATTCTAGTATTTTCCGAGCTGGTCCTATGCGTAAACAAAGCGTCTTTTCGAGAATGTTCTCGAATGTTGCGCAGCCACCAAAATTTACAGTCGAGAGACAGGGCCGGCTTTGAGTTGGTGACCTCGCAACATTATTTTCGCCCTATTCCAAAATCAGTAAGTGGCTGATCATCCGAACGGGAAGTTTAGTGGTGATGCTGGCATAGGGTAGGTAAACTGGAGTGCTTCTTAAGTTTTCTCTCGTAAGTTTATCAAAAATTAATCGCAAAAACTTAAACACGTGTTCGTCTCCCTTGCCATTGCAATTGATTTTGGATAAACTGTACCAACATTGGTGAATGGAGTTACTTAATGTTTATAATCAATCTTTTTAGCTAATATTGTGAATATTTAGAAGAACAATTTATAATTTTATGATATCCCCGATGTTTTTTGCTAAAGACAAATTTTTCCCCAAACATGTCTTTGTTTTGCATCTAAAATAAGCTGGTTCTCTATGCTGGGCTCAAAATATTCAGATTTAACCCAAATAACTTGGTTAGAATATTGCTCCTTACTGAATTAGAGTTTCCTGTAAAAATTGTCATATTTTAGTAAAGCGTGTTATCAATAGATGTCAAAGATAATAGTTTAATACTATTATAAGGCCTTACAAAGTTTTCGAAAAATATTTTTCAAAGCACAGAGACCGTTCAGTAAGAAGCAACAACTACTTCTCTCGGGCTATATGCCCCGACAGACATTGAATTACACTTCTAAGTTAAACGGGGATGGTATATCTGCAAGATATAACCAACCATTCTGGTTTGTAAATAGAAGGGACAACATAACTTATGTAGACCGGTTCCGGCGTATTTGCTTAATTTAAACATTTAAAAACTATTTGTTTACTCCATCCCAAGATATTTCGTTAACTTAAACCAACATGATTGATTCAAGAGAAAAATCCACAGCAGGTTGTCGTTAATACGATAGCACAGTGTCGTATCGTACTCGTTTCTTCGAAAATATAATGCCTAATAATATGATTATTTTAAAACTAAAACGTTTGGCTGGTAAAATAATATTTAGTTTTAGTATCTTTCTTTTACCGACTACGTATCTGTTAATGTTTACTGTACAATGAGGGATTTATAAACTTTTATTATTATATTCTTAAGACCAGATACCGAGTCAACGAAATATTGTGAAATATACTGTACTCAGAACTTTAACTTATCCTTTGACTTATCCTTGTCATACTTGGTAGGAAGTGTAGGTATTGCACATAATAATGAATTATCTTTAATAAACGTTTTTGGCTACTACCAGAGTCATACGACAGGACCAAGTTGTAAATAATTGTGAATATTAGTTTATTTTGTGTGGAAAATGGCTATTTCCCCCTATCATACCTCTCTGTATCTACCTGTATTTTCAGACTGTTGATGAATTGGAAAATTTGAGAATCCAATCGTTTTATCTTTTCTTGCTCACCGAGAATTTATGCAATACATATTATCTATTCCCTCCATAAATAACAAAATACTGACCTGCTTTTTTGTGATGAATTAAATACAATCTGCTAGCATTGACTATTATTTATTTAATGTATAATTCTAATAAATTCAGTTACGTATCTGCGAAATGATTAATCGTCGATTGGTTGATAAAAATATCCCAATAATATAAATGTTATGATTAATACTCGTATAATGCAACATACTTCATACACCATACAAACTAATTTTGAAAATAGAAATATATTATAACACGGATATACCTAACTGAAACCTTCAAAATATTTTCATTTTTATTTTGAACACTCGTTTTTATTAAAAACAAATAAAATAATACTTTATTATTATTTATTCAACAATACTTTAGGTCCACGTTTGAATATTATCATTTTAAGTTTGACATCCATAAAATATACCTATGCCAATATTTAGTTTTGACATCTTCTGTGTCCATATTAGTAAAAGTTGTAAATTCTCCATTTTAGTGGTAAACAATAACAGGGTCATAACTTAATGTCTCAAAAGTATAGTTGAGTAAATGTGACGCATAAACGTCTAAATTTATTTTTTCAACAATTTTCAACAATAAAATATAAACATTAATTATTCGCAGCCGCATTCAGAATTCCAATATGATTAAACCCCATTTCTTGGTTGAAGTTTGTTGTAATTTCATTTTCTTTTTTTTTATATATAAATCTGAACTAATATTGTCTTTCCCATATTCAAAAATAAATATGTTTGAGACACAAGTTATAATAATTGTCAAAAACTATCAAAAATGGTCAAAAATTGTCAAAATTTTGAAAAAATGGTTAATAATTGCCAAATGTGTTAAAATTTGTGAAAAATTGTCAAAAATTTTGAAATATGGTCAAAAATTGTCAAAAATTTGGAAAAATGGTCAATAATTGTCAAAAATTTGGAAAAATTGGTCGATAATTGTCAAAAACTGTCAAAATTTTGTAAAATGGTTAATAATTGCCAAATATTTTCAAAAATTTGGAAAAATTGTCAAAAATTTGGAAAAATGGTCAATATTTGTAAAAATTTTGAAAAAATGGTCAATAATTGTCAAAATTTTTGAAAAAATGGTTAAAATTTTTGAAAAATTGTCAAAAATGGTCCATAATTGTCAAAACCATTCAAAAATCTTCAAAAATGGGCAAAAATTGTTAAAATTTTGAAAAATGGTCAAAAATTGTTGAATATTTAAAAAAAATGGTCAAAAATTGTGAAAATTTTGAAAAATGGTTAAAATTTTTGAAAAATGGTCAATAATTGTCAAAGACGGTCAATAATTGTCAAAACCAATAAAAAATCGTCAAAAATTGTCAAAAATTGTTAAAATTTTGAAAAATGGTCAAAAATTGTTAAATATTTTAAAAAATGGTCAATGATTGTCAAAATTTTTGAAAAATTATCAATAATTGTTAAAATTTTGAAAAATGGTCAAAAATTGTCAAAATTTTGAAAAAATGGTCAATAATTATAAAAACCTGTCAAAAATGGTCAATAATTATTGAAAATTGTCAAAATTTTTAAAAAATGGTCAAATAAGAGAAAAAAAGTCTAACAATATTCCAAGGGTCGCGAACCTTACCGAATCCCTCTCAGATTCTGACAATTTAAAATAATACACTTTCTTTCTCTCTCTTCCATATCTCACTTTTTTAATATGTTCTTTTATGCATATAACTTATACAAAACAATACAAACTCGGGACCGCCGAGTGTACCCGAGCGAGAAAGATAAAGTCAGCTGCTCTTCACTGTTGTGTCGGTGTTTAGCATATTCAATACATACCTAATAATTGTCTTTGTTAATTTAATAGTTTTTATTGATACGTAATAATTATTTTAACAAAATAGCGTGAAGAAGAAAATTTCGAAATAAACATTGATGACAATTCACCGCCACTACAATTTGAAGCACATGCATCGGTTGCTCCCACTTCTCAATTCAACAGATCATCGACATACAGTTTTCACTTATGCCGTGCGGTTTTAAGCACACACTCTACTTTTTTATATATAAATCTGAATTAATATTCATCAACACAATAAGAGAAACGCCAGTGGCAACATCTACGCTAATGGCTCAAAAACTGAACAAGGTTCTGCATGCGGAGTATACTGCAATTCTTTAAACCTCAACATAAAATGGGCTGTGTTAGGCGAGTTTTGGCCAACACCAGCCATGCTTTCAACTTTGTTAAAACCATATTCTGATTGACCTAATGAGAGAGACTTCTAGGAGGATGCGCTAAGTGCCTAATGACGCCTAGGTGCTGTGTGGTTGCCCTACCCTCCCAACTTATCAGATCAGAGAGATAATATGCAATTCAGCATTTTTTAAACATGATAATTCATTTCATAATAGAAATGCGTCAAGTTTAGTTTAAAGGAAATCCGTTGGGAAAAAAAATGTTTTAGCATAAAGTACTTCATCCTACAGAAAACAATCCAACATTTCACCAGCAAATGTATAATTTTCGTTTTAAAAGAAATTGGTGATAAAAATAAACAGAGATTAGATATTATTTTTAAAAAGTTTATTTTGGTCAGATTTAATAATAACTTGGCTTGAAAAAATGTCTCATCCATTCTTGGAAAAACAATTAAAACATTAACCGTGCCTCCAAGCTATAAAATTTCTGTAATTATTCAACATGAACAACCTTGAAATGTAAATACCTTGCTTTTTTAAACACATAAATAAATTAGAGGTTTGTATTGTTAATTAAATAAATTATTAAATGTTTATCACTGTTAGTAGAGCAATAAATTTCTGAAGGAATGTCCAAATTTATGTGAATGAAAATGAACATAAAAAATTCCAAGGCAAGATCAATATTTTCAATCAAATAACTTCGTAAATGGATATGGAAACACCGCATTTCCAAAACATTTTTTTAAAGAAATGCATTGCTTTTAAGCTCTCCCATTGGTTAGATATATTTTTTAACGAAAGATTAATAAATTTTACAATACTTACTTTTTTTCCGACTATTGTCGGTCAAACCTATCCAAAAAATAAATAAAAATACATTATTTGCTTCACATCTTTTAATTGATTTCTATATAGAAGCTAAGGACAACAATTTAAGTGATACAAAATAAATCTCATTATAAACTAATTCTTACTTAATAAAATTAAATATGTGCGTGATAATACAAAGTACCATGCTGATGTTGCTAAAATTCTTCAATTTCTTCTCCATCTGGTCCAATATTATTCCTTGAAGGAACATCTATAATAGCTCTCTTTTTTCTGTAACAGTTAAATTTTTCAAAATCAACATAAATATTTTTCTATCATTCCAAAATTTTTGGATTAAGTTCCAATCAATCAAACCACGCCTTCCGAATTAACTCAATTGGTGAATAATTAACAATTTATCAGATTAAAAATTAAATAAAATTGAATAAAATTATATGAAAATTGTCAAAAATTTTGAAATATGGTCAAAAATGGTCAATAATTGTCAAAAATTGTCAAAAATTGTCAAAAATTGTCAAAAACTGACAGAAACTGTCTAAAATTGTCAAAAATGGTCGATAATTGTCAAAAACTTTTTAAAAAAATTGAAAAATGGTCAAACATTTTCAAAAATGGTCAATAATTTTGAAAAATGTTCAAAAACTATCAAAAATTGTCCAAAATGGACAATTATTGTTAAAAATTGTCAAAATCTTGAAAAATAGTTGATAATTGTCGAAAATTGTTAAAGTTTTTGAAATATGGTCAATAATTGTCAAAAATGGTCAATAATTGTCAAAAATGGTCAAAAATTTGGAAAAATGGTCCATAATTGTCAACAATTGCCAATAATTATCAAAAATGATCAATAATTGTCAATTATTTTTAAAAACTGTCAAAAATGGACAATTATTGTCGAAATTGGTCAATAATTGTCAAAACTTGTTAAAATTTTGAAAAATGGTCGATAATTGTCAGAAACTATCAAAAATGGTCAATAATTTTGAAAAATGGTCAAAATTTTGAAAAATTGTTAAAATTTTTAAAAAATTGTCAAAAATGGACAATTATTGTTAAAAATTGTCAAAATATTGAAAAATAGTTGATAATTGTCAAAAATTGTTGAAGTTTTTGAAATATGGTCAATAATTGTCAAAAATGGTCAAAAATTTGGAAAAATGGTCCATAATTGTCAACAATTGCCAATAATTATCAAAAATGGACAATAATTGTCAAAATTAGTCAATAATTGTCAAAAATTGTTAAAATTTTGAAAAATGGTCGATAATTGTCAAAAACTATCAAAAATGGTCAATAATTTTGAAAAATGGTCGAAATTTTTGAAAAATTGTCAAAAACTATCAAAAATTGTCAAAAATGGTCAATTATTGTTAAAAATTGTCAAAATTTTGAAAAATAGTTGATAATTGTCAAAAATTGTTAAAGTTTTTGAAATATGGTCAATAATTGTCAAAAATGGTCAAAAATTTGGAAAAATGGTCCATAATTGTCAATAATTGCCAATAATTATCAAAACTGGACAATTATTGTCAAAATTAGTCAATAATTGTCAAAATTGTTAAAATTTTGAAAAATGGTCGATAATTGTCAAAAACTATCAAAAATGGTCAATAATTTTAAAAAATTGTCGAAAATTTTGAAAAATTGGCAAAAATTATCAAAAATTGACAAAAATGGACAATTATTGTTAAAAATTGTCAAAATTTTGAAAAATAGTTGATAATTGTCAAAAATTGTTAGTTTTTGAAATATGGTCAATAATTGTCAAAAATTTGGAAAAATGGTCCATAATTGTCAACAATTATCAAAAATGGACAATTATTGTCAAAATTGGTCAATAATTGTCAAAAATTGTTAAAATTTTGAAAAATGGTCGATAATTGTCAAAAACTATCAAAAATGGTCAATAAATTTGAGAAATGGTCAAAAATTTTGAAAAATTGTTAAAATTTCTGAAGAATGGTCAAAAGTTTTGAAAAATTGTCAAAAATGACCAATAATTGTTAAAAACTCAAAAATTGTCAAAAATTGACAATTATTGTTAAAAATTGTCAAAATTTTGAAAAATAGTTGATAATTGTCAAAAATTGTTTAAGTTTTTGAAATATGGTCAATAATTGTCAAAAATTTGGAAAAATGGTCCATAATTGTCAACAATTGCCAATAATTATCAAAAATGGACAATTATTGTCAAAATTGGTTAATAATTGTCAAAAATTGTTAAAATTTTGAAAAATGGTCGATAATTGTCAAAAACTATCAAAAATGGTCGATAATTTTGAAAAATGGTCAAAAATTTTGAAAATTTGTTAAAATTTCTGAAGAATGGTCAAAAGTTTTGAAAAATTGTCAAAAATGACCAATAATTGTTAAAAACTCAAAAATGGTCAAAAATTGTCAAAAATGGACAATTATTGTTAAAAATTGTCCCAATTTTTAAAAATAGTTGATAATTGTCAAAAATTGTTAAAGTTTTGAAATATGGTCAAAAATGGTCAATAATTGTCAAAAATAGTCAAAAATTTGGAAAAATGGTTCATAATTGTCAACAATTCTCAATAATTTTGAAAAACAATTTATTAAACCGTTAAATCGACACTATTTAATAAACCACCAGTACCAACTTATTTATTTGTATCTACACTAATCTATTCACTACACATCATTCAAATCTTGTGTTAGTATAGTTATCATTCGAGTCTTACCTGGAATGAGGTTTTTGACTTTCTTCAGTTGCGCCATCTGTCTCAGTCTCTGGTTGCGGAGTTTTGGTGTCGTTAGCTGCAGGAGGATTTTCTTGGTCACTCATTTTATGTTGATTACTGTTATAATTAAAATATAAAGTATTAGAAGTAACTCAATAAAATAAAATTTACGCATCCACATACATGTTTTGGAACACCTGACCGTGAAACTGATTTCGTAGTTCATTATAACAGAAATTTAACGGAAAACTTAGCTACAAAATAACACAGGCGTATCAAAATAATTTTTAAATTACATATAAAATTTGATATTCAACAGTTTCATCAAACTTGGTTCGTTGTCGTACTATTGAGGTAGAAATTATTGTCAGAACTATTGAGGAAGGATTTTTGACCCAAATCACGGATTGCCAGTTTAATGAACAACCGATTGATTGTGACAGTACCTTTCTTGTACTTTGGGAAACGAGATAAACATCTAACAAAGATAAAGACAATGATATCAACCCCTCTTCTGGCCTATCAATCGCTGCGCTTAGAGACAACGAAAGATCCAGAACTTTCTGCAACGCTCTTCAATCTCCGCAACAACCGCATCGCTGACTCTGAATTTATCATCGATCATGGCATTATCTTTGAAGGTTTCAGAGTAGTGATTCCTTCATCATTACAACATACGGTCCTTGAAGAGCTGCATCCTACCCATATGGGTACAATGAAACAATTGGCAAGACGCCTTGTTTACTGAAAGACATTGAGAAACTAGTCAATGCCTGCGAGTCATGCGCCACAATCAAAAAAACAGCCCACTAAAAGCACCTCTACATCCTAGGGAAACACCGGAAGAAAACTGGCAACGGATCCACATCGACTACGCCTGACCGTTCCAAGGCCATCATTTTTTATCGGTAATCGACACAAAATCGCAAAGTCGAACCTGTAAAAATAGCTCCAAAATCTTTCACAAATCCTGAAAAATATTTTCCCTCGATACGAATTTCCAGAAGTCCTCGTATCTGACAACGCATCAATTTTCATGAGTGAAACTTTCACAGAGTTCTGCAAGGTAGCTGGGATTTTTCACAAGCAAATAGCACCGGGACATCCTTCAACCAACGGGTCAGCAGAACGTAACGTTCAGACTCTAAAACTTATCAAAAAGTTAGAGAAATTATTTTTCGCTAAAGGGCCACTCCACTTGCCAATGGGAAGACACCTTCAGAAGAGTTCCTCCACAGGCAGATTCGCACACATTTGGACGCCCTGAAACCGACCAAAGTAGTGCAACCAGCAGTACCATCCAAACCAGCACGACATTTGGAGACCGAGTGTTAGTACGCTACTACGGAAACAACAAAAACTCGTGGAAGCCGTCGTAAAGAAATTTGGACATCTGCACTACTTAGTAAAATTGGACGATGGGTTCATATTCAAGCGTCACATCGACCTCATCAAAAAGAAAGTGGCATTTGCGGATGAAGTTGACTCTGCAGCTGAAGGGCATCAGCAGATACCAGACCTTGGCAACTTGGTCACAATTGGAGCAGAACCAAGCCAATGCCCAGAGCAATCGACGCCTGCTCATCCTCCAGCCTCTCCACCCAATGAAGACCAACAGCCACGCCGTCCTGCAAGGTCTCATTGCTTGCCTCAATATCTATAGACTGTTCTACTGTTTTTTTTTAGCTCTATATATATATATATATAAGACAACCCTCGTATTATTGAACATTATTATTAACAGAGAATTATCAAAAAACTATGATTCTAATAAACTTTCAATTTTTCCAAAATATCCTCTTTAAAATACGTTACTGAATTGGGTCATTAATATTAATAAGATATACGAGCGTTGGTGTAAACTCATTAATTTTGATCTCCGTTACTTAAATGATAATACTTTATAGTCATTCATATACAAATAATAGTAATGATATAACAAATAGCAGTCGTATGTATTTATAGTCTATTTCAGAAAGGTATAGATTAATAAAATGGGGAATTCCGTCCAGTTCGGCTCAATTTCGGTGTCGGCCATAGGCGTAGGTCTTGAAATAGTATTGTTTGTAATATTAAAATTTCAAGTAATTGCGTAAGAGAATTAGGAAAAGTATGTTTTTTGGCCTGAAGTGTCAATATCGAAATATTGTGTAGGGATTACTTAGGTAGTAGATTATACAGTTACGTTTTGTACATAATGCCTAATTTTTATTCTGTTAAAATAACATTCTTTCCTTTTTACGAGTATCCTACCGGCACGCCTTTGGCACACTATTTTCAGTGTTTGTGAATGGATAACAATAGGCTAATCTCATATATTGACCCCAACCCGGGTGGTACTACCTGTACTTGATAAAAAGAAAGAATTTTCAATGAAATCAATGCCGAACTATGAAAGTTGCTTAAATATTCGTTGGGTCTCTCTGTGCTCCCTTTGCATACCTAATGAGGTTTTATTACTCTATACCTTTCTGAAATAAACTATAGTTTGGAAAATTCTTAACCTTTTTTTTTTTTAAAAACGCATTCATTCTATTGGATTTAATGCTCGAATTGAAAAACAAGAACACACTCTGTGTGATATGTATGTGACGTAATTATGCCTCGTTAGGCAGTCCACAATACGTCTACATTCATTGTATATTGTCGGCTGGTTTAATTGATTGTTGTTCGTAAAAATGTTGGTATTTTAGGGTAGCTGCATATAATTATCAAGATATTTTTGACATTCTTAAGGCCATAAATCACTTATCAGCACCTCATAGGAACGGCGACTGATCATCACCAGCAAATTTTATTTCTTAAGTGTATTTAAATGTAAGCGCGCCTACCTAACAGCATCATCACAGCACAGCACCGACAAGGCACATCAACGCCTCAACCACAACACATTTCTCAGAGAAAATATTTTGTGGTATGCTGATTCTTTGCGACGTCGTACACTCACTTACAGTATTCGCCAGCTAACTTGATATCCCAGAAATTACCAACTAAGAGAGATAGAGTAATAATGCCCTGCCTAGATAAATAACATGTTATTGTAATGGGTACCTTATTGTTAAAATATTATTTATGTACTCATAATTCAGGTATAAAGCAGATCCGTTTCTATTAAAATCAATATACCAATAATTATAACAAAGAATTAAATATTATTTATTAAGTTAGGATCATATATTTCCGGACGGACTTTACTTTATTAATTGTACAAGTTGTGTTAATTTGTAACAGAAAGCGTATCCTCAGAACTTGCATGGTACTGTTTACTTACAGTTATCGGATGGGCGGCGTCAATAGCTCCCTAGAAAGCATTTAGGACATCAAGTTAGCTGGCGAATACTGTATCAGCATATTTCGCTTAGTACAGTTTTTACAAATTGTTTTAAAGGCATATTGCAGTATAGTGTCAGTATTGTAGCTATTTTAGAAGAGTACAGGTAAATAATGGGTTCTGAAAAACTTATAGAAGCGGTTCGCAATTACACTTACTTATATGACATAAGCAACAATAAATACAGTGATGCAAATAACAAAGAAGTGACTTGGCGAGAAATACGAGAAAAGTTGCAATAACCAGGTAAATATATTTATTAAAATTTTTAAACTACTTTTCATCTTGCCACTCCACTCTTCTTTGAGGACTTGAAAAATACTATGCAAAAGTATTTCGTACTTCAATTGACGAATTTTGGGCAAAAACTTTGTACTTTGAAAACTTGAAAACCGGAACATTTCCTAAATAAGTCTAAGAACACACCTCTACTTCTAGAAACAAAACGCAACTGCTATAATAAAATATAAAGTGAAGCCTAAAGTCGGGTACTGCGGCGGTGTTGATTCCGTGTCGATGTGTTAAGTGAACCCATACACAACCGTCAAGTTGACCACTCGACGGTGCTGTGACGATGCTTGTCAGGTGCTGTGCTGTTAAGCGAGTTACGGCCTTTACTCTTTAATAAAAGAATTTGAACAAAGATCTTTCACATTAATCTTCCAACATGATAACTGATTATGGTCTTTTGAAAATTTGGACTGGAAAAATCCATTGCATGTAAAAGATAGATACTTGAACAAAAAATACTTACGACAAAATTGAATTTTATTCCCAAGTATGTAAAAGCAGATTTGCACAGCCCGATAAAAAGAGGTGACTTGTTTGAACTACAGATTTATTGTCAAAATAAATTTGTTATTTATGGTATTTGTTGATAAGAGTGTTTCGGAGATTGAACCAGTGTTTTGGCGAAATATTAAAACTAACTAAACCTTGTACCTGCATTAGATTTGTCATAAGTATGAATAATCTGATAACCACTATCTAGAAAACATAAAAATATTAAATATCTTTCGAGGAAAATAATATATTTATATGACTACACATTTTTACGAAAACATTCACACGTAGAGAAAAAAAACGTTAAAGAACCATCAATAAGAAGTAATATAAATGTTTTTCGTCGACCTTTTTGACTATTTCTGAAGGCAAGTATTTTTCGTCCGCATACACTTTTCTTACGCAAACTTTTTTCGTCCGCTAAAACGTTAACATTTCCAAATTTCCGAAACTTCCAAATTTTTGAAAAAACCAGGCGTTGGGTACAGAGCCAAAATATCTAGAGTATTTAGTCGAGATAAAATAAACAGATTCAATCGTGACTGCCTGAAATGAAGAATTGTATAGGCGTAGGGTTCGAATCCTGTTCGAGGTGAAAATTTTTATATGTTATATTGTAACATTTGTATATAGATAACCTTCAATATAGGTCCTATTTATCAGTGTCAAGTGAATTGTTCATTATCCACACCTATTATTGATTGGTGAATAATGTACGTTATTATACTTGAAGAAGCACACGTAAAATGTAAACACTATCAAATAGTCGTGAACAATAGTAGTGTTGCTTTGAAGCTCCTCTGGTTTGAGGAAGAGTGGGCTTCGTTGACGCTTTCAAAAATGCCGAGTACCGATGTTCGTTCAGGTTGTCTTGATGAGCAGGCGCTTTATATATAGCCAAAAAAAGCTTCTTGCCAGCCTGTTCAATATCCTCAGGGGATGCTGAGGGATCCTTGAATATTGCTGAAATCTCTTGAGTAAGGCCAGGATTTACTGTGACGAGCTTAGCGATTCCCACTTTACTCTCTCCATGTATCGCCGAGGTGGTGTCGCATCCGGAGGAGCTATGGAGAAGGAGAATCGTTTTGGCGATTGGAAGTTGTTGAAGTTGCCGCACTGAAAACAATTTGGTCTCCACATTCCCATTGATTGATTGATTGTGATGCCAATCCAATGAGGAGAACTGTCAAGTCCACATCCTCCCCAACTATTACTACAGTTGGATGTACCGCAGCTTTATCCAACCCGCACCTCACAATAGTGCCGTCAGGATCCCCTGTAGCAACAGTTGTTTCAATCCCGGCTGCTGTCATTTTCTCGCTGAGCAAGTGAATCAGCCTTGTTTTGTTCCTTTCGTTAGTAAGAAAATGCTCTTTTTGAACTGTGATGGCCGTGATTTCATGAAACTTGATGTCAACAGAAGTTTTTGTGATCCCTCTTCGCTTCTGCTCCGCTCGTTTTGTGCTGTCGACATCACTATAACCATCAAAAACCACCATACAATTTTCACCGTAATGTTTCTGTATATAGGTAATGTACTGATGAAATGTCGGAGGACTGTTTCCACTTCATGCGGTGGAGAAGGAAACCGCCATCTACGACAACGGTGCTCTTGGTGAGATCGAGAGTTGCGTTGTCCTCTGTAGGCAAAACATCGTAGAGGGGTGAATTTTTTTCCTTTCCGCATTCGGCCTTCGCTGAACAGAGCCAAGGGGTATGGAGTTAATTCATATGCTACATCTCTGTCGTTCTTTTTTACTATGACAATTCGTTGGAAAATTGTCAGAGGGTTAATAGAAACTTTCTCACCATTGATTTTAATGGTGCTGCTCATACTGGCTATTGATAAAACCACAAATTTTCTGCCAGTGAAACTTTGCATAGTTTTGGTTCCAATATCGAGAGCTTGGTGGCAGATTATTTTGGAATTTTCCAGGATGCCCGATGACAGCGACATTAACGAATCCAACTTTGGAAAAGGGGGATGAACCATTGAACCATAAACATATTATTCTTAGCTACAAACATTTTATTTTTAATAATAAACATTTCATTTCTAAAAATGAAAACTTTTTTTTAAATTTTCCATTTTCTCCCTCCATATCTCCTTAAGAATTGATCCTAGCATAAAAGTGTATAGAACCTTTTTTATAGAGATTAATTTAGTACCTGAACATTTTTTCGCTAGAGGCAGTATTTTTCGAGTTATTAACAAAAAACTGAAAAAGGGGCCTTTAGAGACCTCAACCACCATAAGCTTCACCCCCCACCCTACAGTACTTTTAGTATGTTGTTAAGGACACCTTTCCCTACAAGTGTGCCAAAATTGGCTTCTACATGAATTATTTCCGCTATTTGGTAATTTTTGGTCTTCGTTGGACTAACAGGCTTTCATATATCTATAATTTTTTCGACTTTTTTAGCAATAAATTTAAGGATACTATTTATTCTGCTTCTCTTATTTTTGGGGTATCATTCATTTCAGTATCTGATTCGCTTTCCATATTATAATTTCTGGTAATTTCAATTTAAATTCAGTATAATAATTAAAATTTTTGCAATCAGCTATCTATAAATTATTTAAAACGTCACTTTCTTATTTTGACATTATCATACGCTCTATATACAACATCTTGATAAATTATTATATATGTCTCTGTAGCGCAATGGTTTAGAGGTCTGACTGAGTGATATGAAGAAATGTAGACATAGGGTCGCGATGGTAATTTTAATTTATTATTATATTGTGATATTTGTATATAAATAATGTATATTGTTGAGAAATTGTTGTATGTGTTGACGAAATTCAATTTTGTTGTCGAATGAGAGAGACAAAGGTCAATAAGATTATATTATGTTCGATTTTGATTCATCCATTTAATTTTATTGTCGTTTTAACTGGCTGTGATCACGTCACGCTTTGGATATGATAATAGGAACTGTGATTTGTTCATATCAGTGAAAAAGTAACAGTTCGTGAAATATCGCTCATCACTAATTTCAACTATACCCAAATTCAAATTGTGTTCAAAACGTTCATAACAAATAATTTTCTGGAGATAAACACTTCGTAAGTTTTTTTTTTAACAAAATCTCGTAATTATAAAAAAACTTCGTTTAACGACGAAGTTATTGCCACGTAGGATATTTTTATCTCGGAACTATTATTTCACAAACTGGTTAAAAATTACGTGAAAAATACTGCAAAAGTACATGAAGCATGCAAATTATATAAATATAATCGATCGTTCATGATTTATACCAATGCGAATCAATTATCTAGATACTCACGTTTATTTTTTTATCGTATCCTAATTTTGGCGCTTGAAATAATAATATCTCATTCGCGAAACATTGATCCAGAACAGCAAACATTCTACTATAACATCATGACGACAACTAAACGCTCAAATATTTTTACTGTGTATCCAAAATAACGCAACTCTGATGACTTACGTTGCTAGACACATTAGGAATTGGCACCTGCTATAATTCAATTGTAATTTAAATGGTAATTTAAAATTATTGAGGTTAGTTAAAAATAATTGACCTCGATTTAAAGTTGGGATCGTTATTAAAAAATATATGGATTTGATTTACCAACTCTGAGAAGTTAAGCATTGGTTAAGGTTTGCTGTTGTGTGTTTCAGAAATCGAAGAGTGTTTTTGACTTGAAACACAATGTTCATGTAGCTAAAGTAGTATTCTCTGAAATTGTATAAATCATAATAAACAAAATTTTGAGGATACGGAACTGACTAAATCCTTCAAATAAATCCTTTAATGAAATAGGACACAAAATTTAAAATGCTCTCAATTATTTAACAATGTTTTTTTGGAGACTTGACTGTTTTTTTAAAACCACTTTGTTTTTATTTAACTAACTGACAAGTTTCTAAATGTAGTTTTATGGGACCACCTTATCTCTGGGTATCATATCCTTTCAGCTCCTGAGAAAAGTCTCAGACTAGTAGTTCTTTCAGTTCTATTTCCTGGAGGAATTTTAGGATATTCGCAGGTTTCAGTTTAGGTAAGTGTCCCTTTTCTATCTAAAAGTCTCCTAGGTGCAGTTCCCTAGGCTTCAGTATTGATATGCAGGTTCCTTCTATTCCATAGAATCTATATTCTTCTTGCTCCACTATTTTGAGCTTTTTAAGGCGACAGTGCCCCGTCAGGACAACTATCAAAACTCTTAATGCAGTTTTACTGTAACTTTCCCAGGTCTATGTTACGGGTTCAAACTTATTTACTTTAAACTTAAAAGCAAACATAGCATA
This sequence comes from Lochmaea crataegi, assembly GCA_947563755.1. NCBI lineage: Eukaryota > Metazoa > Arthropoda > Insecta > Coleoptera > Chrysomelidae > Lochmaea > Lochmaea crataegi. The sequence continues at coordinate 12,913,745 of OX387429.1, read as the reverse complement.
ATAAATTGAGAAGTTTCAGATAATATGGGGTGTTCATTGTTGATAAAACTCTCAACTTAACATATACATAACCTAACTTATTTGAATTTGGGGAAGGGATACTGTAAATGTTTAGCCTCTAACAGGGTTTCTTAAAAAGTGGCGCTAAATCGTTACCAGTGCTTTTCATATTCCGATATTAAACCTAAAAGATTCATTCATTAACAATTTATCAGATTAAAAATCAAATAAAATTATATGAAAATTGTCAAAAATTTTGAAATATGGTCGAAAATGGCCAATAATTGTCAAAAACTGTCAAAAATGGACAATTATTGTCAAAATTAGTCAATAATTGTCAAAAATTGTTAAAATTTTGAAAAATGGTCAATAATTTTGAAAAATGGTCAAAAATTCGGAAAAATGATCTATTATTGTCAATAATTATCAAAAATGATCAATAATTTTGAAAAATTGTCAAAAATGGTCAATACTGTTCAAAATTGACAATTATTGTCAAAAACTATCAAAAATTGTCAAAATTTTGAAAAATAGTTGATAATTGTCAAAAATTGTTAGTTTTTGAAAAATTGTAAATTTTTTTGAAATATGGTCAAAAATGGTTAATAATTGTCAAAAATGGTCAAACATTCGGAAAAATGGTCTATAATAATTGTTAATAATTATCAAAAATGGTCAAAAATTTTGAAAAATGGTCAAAAATGGTTAAAAATTGTCAATTATTGTTAAAAACTGTTAAAAATTGACAATTATTGTTAAAAATTGTCAAAATTTTGAAAAATGGACAATTATTGTTAATAATTGTCAAAATTTTAAAAAATAGTTGATAATTGTTAAAGTTTTTGAAAAATTGTCAAAAATTTTGAAATAGGGTCAAAAATAGTCAATAATTGTCAAAGATTTGGAAAAATGGTCAAAAATATCAAAAATTGACAATTATTGTCAAAATTGGTCAATAATAATTGTCAAAAATTGTTAAAATTTTGAAAAATGGTCGATAATTGTCAAAAACTATCAAAAATGGTCAAAATTTTGAAAAATTGTCAAAAACTATCAAAAATGCTCAAAAATTGTCAAAAAAGGAAAATTATTGTTAAAAATTGTCAAAATTTTGAAAAATAGTTGATAATTGTCAAAAATTGTTAAAGTTTTTGAAAAATTGTCAAAAATTTTGAAATATGGTCAATAATTGTCAAAAATGGTAAAAATTTTGAAAAATGGTCCATAATTGTCAATAATTATCAAAAATGGTCAATAATTTTGAAAAATGGCCTAAAATTTTGAAAAATGGTCTAAAATTTTGAAAAATTGTCAAAAATGGTCAAAAACTATCAAAAATGGTTAAAAATTGTCAATTATTGTTAAAAACTGTTAAAAATGGACAATTATTGTCAAAATGGTTGAAAATTGTCATCATTTTGAAAAATGGACAAAAATTATCAAAAATTAGGAAAAATGGTCACTAATTTTGAAAAACAGTCAAAATGGTCAATAATTGTTAAAATTCCGAAAAATGGTCAATAATTGTCAAAAGTTGTCAAAATTCTGAAAAATAGTCAATAAATTATACGAGCCGTTTCCGAAAATCGATTTAAACTAAAATCGATATACTAAGAATCGATTAATATTGCTATAAAAATCGATACATAACTAAAAATCGATTATAAGAAAATAATAATCGATTTATATAAAAATCGATTATTTTTTAACATCCCTGCTTGAGCTACATGCTATCGTTCTAAAATATGAAAACGTGTTACTTACATGGAGCATGTTTTGAATATTTAGGAAATATGCAAATACAACTTTCCTATGTACTCGGTCAAGACGATTTAATAACTAAATTAAAATAAATCGCAATTGTAGATTAAATTAAATAAGTCATTCAATAAAACAAGTACTGATTTCACGATATATTACGTGAGAAGCATACAATGTGCTTTATAGTTGTTTATTCTACGGTTAATTAGAGTTGTTGCAGAAAAAATGAAATGTTTTAAATATCTTGATAATATTCGCAGACTTGTTGGCTATTCAACTAAATACTTCCAATTTATAGATCAAGTGTAAAATACTACCTAGTGGGCGAAATACATGCCTCTTGACCGATAAACTATGTTCGTTTTTAAATTGAAAATTTAATTTTATGAAGACAGCTTAAAAGCTTTTTTTATTTATTGTAAACATTAAAATAGCTCCGTAACACCCAGGGACGTATTTATTTTTAATCCACCACTTTCATATTTTTAGTATGAAAGGAAACATATAGAAATATCCTTTCCACAAGCCAGTAAAACTTCATCATCTTCCAACAATAGAGCAAAACGTACATTTCCTCTGGGCTCCTGCACACATAGGTATTTATGAGACATACGATCAAATCGCCAAAAAAGCAGCACCACTTAATGCCACTCCGTCATCAAAATAGGATGACACACTCAAAAGCTATAAAAATCAAACCATGCCATAACTAGAGATGTAACGTGAAAAAAAAACATCGGTTTTTTTGTTTGTTGTTTTTTTCAAGTTTTTTTTCGCCGTTTTTTTTTTCAAATCTGAAAAAATCCCGTTTTTGCATCACTAGCCATAACAATCACAGAATTTAGTTCTTCAATCACAATAATCTTCAACCAACTTATGGATGAGACGCAATTTATATAGATGGTATTCCCTAAAATAATCCCCGCACTGTTAAGTGTGAATCGTCTATTACCGACCAAATTCTAACTTGTCGAATATTTGCTTTAGGTGTAGGTCTACATCTCTAATCTGTCCTAATTCTGTGTAGTTCCTTTCTATTCTGCTCACCGTAGATTAACAGATACGTTCACGATCTGGGTGAATACCTCTTGTTGAGTCCGCATCCTTTCGCCAACACCAGTTATCATTAACAATTCAATTCTCTCACTTTCAGTTAACACGTTCACTGCTATCCATTTTCGGCAGGTTTTAGACAGGTGCCAATTCAGTTATTTCCAATGCGTTGTTATTTTAGTGTTAAGATGTCTTAAAGATAAGCGTTAAAGTTAGGTGTTAGTGTAGTGGTAGTGTAAACTGTGTTCCATGTAGAGTATCGACAACGATTCCAAAATTTCCAACTTAAATACGATGTGAAAAATTGGATTAATAATTATTTTGAATAGGGTACAAGCATAAATTTTGCTATTGGTGGGAATTGACGCTTTATCAGGTCTCCTAACACCTTGCATGCCTATGTTTTTAAAAAAATATGAACTTTACTTTTAAAACGACTTTAAAAATCATAAAATTTGAAAGTCCGCCAAAACGCGCTTTACGTCATAAAGATGGCTGCCCCATCCGTTGACGTCACTCCATTTGTTTACGTTCTTATTCGTGTATCACGCTCTGAGTTTTTGTGACCTAATTTGTTTCTGAAAGCTTTAAAAATGGATAAAGCCGAAAAAAAAACTTTGTATTCCAAGTATTACATTGTTCCAGAGTGTAAATCAACGTCTATTAAAACTCCAGACAAAATATTTGTTACTTTACCTGGTGGCGCAAGCAAAAATGCACTTGAGAGAAGGGCATTGTGGTTGCAAGCTATGCGTCGAAACAAAGACGATATTTCGACAAATACTACTTCTTTTAAAATATCCTCGGAAATATCGAATATTTATGTCTACTTTCCACTTTACGTTGACTTTTAGAAATAAAAAAAAGCACACACAAACACGTAATGGTCTCAAACAAACATATAAATGATATTTTTACGTCGATGAAGCAATTAATAGTTAATTAAAATACAATATAAACACAAAACTACACAGAACCTAATGCAATACCGGCCATATTGACAAAAGTAAACAAATGGTATGACATCACCCGTATCATCGGTAGCGTTCGGAAATCCTCGGGTGGTGGTCGGAAAGTGCATTAAAATTTGAGTTTTATTTTAAAATTTGGAAGTAATTTCCAATGGAAACTGATTTATTTCCTATTATTAGTTATTTTTGATATTAACTTTACTATTACAAATTAATATCTAAGCAAAATATGAAATATGCGTGTACTCTATAGTACTTGGATATTCATGAGTTTTAGAGCCGTTTGACACGGTACTAATTTAAGAACTAAACATTTAGTGCGAGATAATATTGAAAACAATATTGTATACAAGAAAGTTGACTTTATGATATAGTAAATGAATTTGTTACTGAATTTAGTACAAGCGCATGTGCATAGTAACTTGAAAATAATTGGTCAATATTGGTTTGAAAGGTTCCTACATTTTTTTGCTGATCTGTAAAATATTTATTGTTGGGAGGTGCGGTTAGTTTTATTTTAATACTATTAAGCCTGAAAAAGAAAAGAAGTGCTAACAAATGTCGAAAACCAAAAAAAGTTTGGCAGAGAAAATGGATTGGCAGAAGAGCAGAAGGAAAAGGAATTTTAACTTTGTTGAATGAGGAATTGCTAATTGAAGACCCTTCATCGTACAAGAACTTTTTACGAATGAATAATGTCACATTTGAAAAACTTATCTCTTTAGTTGAGCCTCTTATAAAAAAACAAGAGACATTCATGCGTGAAATACTCATAAACTTTTAGTCGAGCAGCTGGGATTGCTTATGGAAGTGGGTAAATACAATGTTAAGAAACTTTTGCGTTTTTGTTCACCCTGTACCAATTTGAGTTAACTTGTGATACATTTTTAGAAACCACTCAACAAAAACATCCGCAAATTGAGAAAAGAGCGGTATTTCATTTGAAAAAACTGGAGCACTAACATCACCACTCAAAGGTTATTCACCCTGTATGATAGAATATTATTTTGAAAAATAGTTCATTAAAATAAAAAATCGACCTGTCAACTGAAGCTACGCGGCATCGGTAAGGGGCGAGGAAACAGGCCGATATCTGCCATAAACGTACCAATGGCGTTCGGTACCTATTTTATAAAAATATTAAAAATAATAATTATTATTATATAATAATTATATATAGAAACTGATTTATGCTTTGCTTTAAAGGTAAGGTATTTTTCAAAACACGGTATTTGTTAAAAACAAATAATGTTAAAACTGAAAATACGAAGGTAAATACTGACAATATAAACGCCTCTGGATAATCAATATCAGTCAATTGTCGAAATGAGAGGGAAAAACACACGCACGCGCTTGCCAATAGGAAGTCAGATGGTTACCTAGCAACGGCCGTTCGATAAATATTCACCAACTGAGTTAGTCCGGAGAGCTTGGTAATTATGATTTTCGTACGACGTTGCCGGCTTTAAAGAAACCCATAACATATTAGGAAAAGTGTTCATCTTTTAATATTCAGAAATTGAAAACGTAATGTTAATAGACAAAATCCAATGAAACAAGCACATTAAAGAAATAAAGTTTAATCATTATTGACATATTGTTAATAATAAAAAGTCCATTTTCTAATTATTATCACTACATGCTTAGCACTTTAGCTTTTTCATACTTAAACGTGGCAATATTGAAAGTTTTCTACCGCATTCCTTTCATAGCTTCAGTTATGTTTGCCAAACTATAGTAATAAATGTATGCGTTACTTTATGAATGCACTGTATGTAATGGTGAAAACAATAGTAATAGGGGATACCGATCATGTCAGAAAGCATATAAAAAACCGGTTGGAACAGGAAACATCTTTGTTCTAGTAATCATTGTTATTTCTTATTTCCGAAATTATTTTTGAATATTAACTTTAACTCAAATTCAATTGTATCTTGCAATAAACAAAATAATGACAATAAATATAACAATACAAAACCTAATTTAATAACTTTCAAATATACATCAATACTAGATTTAATTTCATAATAACAGAGAATTCATTTCAAGAACAGACGATACTCACGGTTATATTTTTCGTAAACTTGGCCTTCAAGAATCGAATTCACTACTAAGAAGTCGATATCGAGAAGCGCTACCAAACCACTAGTTTATTGCAACTCGCGTGTTTGTAATTTTAACCTTCACCCTTCGAGTTGTCAGTCATCTTCTACAGTCTACAGTGTCGAACAAAATAGATCTTAATAAAAGATATCAAAACACAATTTGATAGGTTGATGCAGCAGTAAATTGGATAATATTTGTTTTTGATTTGATACGATTAATAATAATAAAACATTTCACTAGGTAAAAAAATATGGAACGTCGATAAATAAGGATACTTTGTTGTATTGTTAACCACTTACAGCAAGTTTTTTAGTTTTTTATTCTTTATTTCAAGCAGAAACAATTGCCGCTATATCCTGTATTGATGAACATCAGTAGAGGAAATACCGAACAATACATTAAAAGCCAGACTCTACAAATCTATCAGCAATCCAACCACTAAGTCTATACTGGTGAAAAACTGTAAGGAATCCCTTTATAGGCAGACTGTCTGTAGTTTGGGATCCGGGACATGAGGGGATTGCAGGTAAAGAATTGGCGAACCAGTTAGCTAAAGGAGACTTTATAGGTCCGGAACCGTTCTGTGGAATCACAAAAGATTGCATAAAAGGAACAATCCGAAACTGACTAGATGAAGAACACCAATTCCTATGAAGGTTGACGGAAAGTCACTTTCATACAAAAAAGGACTATGCTTCCATCTTATGGAAAATAAAAGACCACTCAAATGCGGATATTTTGATACCAACTTATTCGTCTTGAAAAATAGAACATTTGATAACATTGCGCCAATGTTGTGATTTAATTAATAAACCCACAATTAATGATATTATTTTTAAAATCGCTTACGGAGATTGTATGAGTAAGACAGAGAGAAAATACGTAAATAGACATGTATTACAGATTCCACGAAGTAAGGATATCAGCGGTGATAAGAAATGAATAAATAAAACCAGACAGGGTTGAACTGACCTAATTTTATCAGTTAATTTTTATATGTTGTTTTTTCTTTGTAGTATTTTGTGGTGTATTTGTTGGCATCGGTAATTCTTTAAAAAAAATAGGATAGGGATGCGGAAAAGATTTTTTTATATGCAAGATGTTAAATGTCTATTAACTGTTAATACAAAAATGCTTGTGAAATGTGTGTAGGTAATGAACCCGACGTAAAGGGTGATACTAAAAGATAATGTATAATTCTTAGAGTATCCCCTTTTACGCGCTCCACCTTCCCCCCACAGGCAGAGCCTGAGGACCTCATTACCTTCTATCCGCGAAGTGTAGCTGAAAAAAAAATTTTTATTGGCCTAAGCCGGTTTTTATATTTTTTTGGTAGCTAAAGTCGCCTTTTTGCTTTATTAAATTTTTTTGATGGCCGAAGCCGGGTTTTGTTTAATTTTTGTATTTTTTTGATAGCCGAAGCCGGGTTTTGTTAAATTTTTGTATTTTTTTGATAGCCGAAGCCGGTTTTTGTGTTATATATATTTTGATGGCGATGAGCAGTGTTTTCCCTAGCGTGACATAAAAAGCACTGTTAACTGAAATCTAATTTTCATCATTATATTTCTTCATGATTAGGTATAGTTCGATCAGCAGCGTCAACTACAGTCAACCAGTCTACCTGTTCCATAATTAGGATACGTTAAGCTGTCACTCGAGTTCCCGTCAGGATGAAAACTGACCTGTCTAAAAGGTGTTTATGGTAATTAGGGTAAATTCTCTGAATCATCTGATATCTAGCTATGTATTTATTGCAAATTGTAATAAGTGAACAGTAAAAGTTTTAAAGGAGGTCCGTTTTCAGATGTATGAAATAAGAAATAGTTATAAATGTCTTATGTTTGGCACTATTACACGATATTATTTTATATGATATCATTATTGGAATAAAATACGGAATTTTAATTCTACACTTTTATTGCGTACTACTACTGAACTGAGTCATAAATACATACATGTAAAGAAGCTAACCTAACCTAACCTAACCTAACCTAACCAGAAAGGGTTTACCCTTTTCACTTAGTATTACTTCAAGCATTTTGTGTATCACTATAGCGTACGACAACAAACGTTCGGAAATATGTATATTAATAAACTGCCGTTTCGAAAATGACAACTTAATATAATAGGAAATATAATAGAAAAATATATTCATAGCAATTAGTACTGACCGACCCCCTAGCCACCCCAATAGGTTATTCAACTTTTTCATTAGAATTTAGGATTACGAATAGGTATTACGATTTACTGGAATTTTCAAAACTATTTAGTTTACCTGTAAGCGGATTAAATAAACTGGACGGCAATTCGAGTGCGGGATTAAGATACCTGCAAGTGTCGGACGGGAACTCATGTGCATTTTATAGTCATTAAGAATCCTGACGGGAATTCGTTTGTACCGGAATTGTTTACGAAATACGTGTCGGTCAGTTATTAAATAATTTTACTATTATAATATAGAAAACGTTATAATAAACTGCTATTTCAAACTGACAAACTTATGTAAAGATGTTAGATTGTCAATTGAGAGATGTACCTTTTTTACATAATTTGATTGCAATCTATCATATCTTTATACAACTGAAAAATATAATCCTATTATTTTGTTTCAACGAAACTGGTATTCATCGTATGTACAACTATATTCACAAGTCCGACTCTGTTTCACCGCAGCAGGTGGAGTCCTATTGAATGGTTAGATTTTGTAATCGAATCGAAAATTTCTGACAAATGAACTGATTTTGTGGGTTTATTAATTAAATTACAACATTGGCGCAATGTTATCAAATGTTCTATTTTTCAAGACGAATAAGTTGGTATCAAAATATCCGCATTTGAGTGGTCTTTTATTTTCCATAAGATGGAAGCATAGTCCTTTATCGAACAAGGTAGACAAAGAACTCTCAACCATGCTATTAAAACTGGGTAAAAGACAGTTAAGTGTGGTCACTGGACCATGTTCCCTGGGCAGACATCTACACAAAATGGGAAAAAAACCTATTTGAAGAAAATGTGAATTATCTGATGAAACACCTACTCACGCTTCTGCGAGAACTTACAAGTCGTTGGACGGAAGCACTTTGGGAATGATACAACCACTAGAACTTCTCAAAATACCCCCAATCAAACTAATGGCCTATAAAGAAAACACGAAGCTTCTGGAATGGAAGCCGAAGATATAGATGGTACTAAGATTTAGTTCAAGAGCTTGGGTTGTTAATCATAACCCAAACGAATGAGTGATAGTTTCAGTTCTGAGGTGAGTGTCACAAGTGCTGTTTGTTCTATGATAAATGGTGGAGTGAAGAATTAAATACGAGATTAAGAAGGAAAGTACCATATCCAAAAGACAATGGAGATGTGTGAGATTAAAAATAAAACGAAAGGAGAAAAACTTTTAAATGAAAAAGAACTTTGAAGGAAGACTTGTTTGTAACGTAAATAACAAATTGCAATTGTGATCTATCGATCTAAAAAAAAGTAAAAAGTGTCGAAGAAAAAAGGGAATCAGGATTTTCTTATAGTTTTCTTTGTAGAGAAACATTAATCTCGGGAACAAATAAAGGTTTAGACCCAAACAAATTTCACACATAATTTATAGGGAAATTACTGAAATAGGGACATATTTTTATGAATATTACGTTGTTAGTTTTCTATAACAACAACTATTATTAGTAAATAAAAAAACAAGTGATTTCGTTGAAGCTCCCTGTACATAAGAAGCCCTGTAATTATATATTATACAAAATAACTCAGCCAGTGTGTACATCTGTGAAATAATCAGCTGAGCAGTTAAATCCTACATTCATTTCTTAATCCGATATGGGTGTCAATTCAGTGAATGACCTACAGAAAAAAGTGATTATATAATGTAGATGGCGTTTTTTTGCACCTATTATAAGTGTCACAACTGTGGATTTGTTATACAGGGTGGCCACTATCTTGAAATTGAATACTACCTAATCTATCGCATAGAGACAAGAGGGCAACATTTACGTAAAAAAACATGCTGAAATGATTATTATGAAAGTGGCGTAGATTGTAGGGAGGAAATAAAGTATTTATCCCTACCGCACGGCTCTGGTAACAGAGAAAAACTATTTAAAATATCCTAATATATGAAAATTGTTTGCAAAAAATATTGGAAGGTTCCAAAAAACGGACTAAACACCCTGTATCTTGTTAAGGAGGAATATTTGACTCGAGGTTTTAGGTAAAGTCTTCATATTTTGTGCTAAGGCTTCTCTCCAGATACTATATGGACAATTCTTAATAAAACGCCCTGTATAAAACAAGTTTAAGATTATATTCCAATAAAAGTCAAAGATTCCAAATAAAAAATAACATATTTTCAAATAAAAGCAGTCAAACATTTATAATAATAATAATAATGTGTGCGTGTGCGTGAATTGTGTTGTAGAGAAATATTATCAATATAATATATATTTGTTGGTTGAGTGAGTTGTTCTTATTTGTAGAAAAGTTAAGTTAATCTAGGGTAGAAAAGTATTATTAATATAATATCTATTTGTTGGTTTAGTAAGGTTAGTTGATTAAGAGGCGTGAATGAATTGTTATTAATATAATATTTATTTGTTAGTAGAAGTTAGGGTAAGTTTAACAAATATAATTTGTTAGTAATTGTAGTATACCCATTGTGGTACGCCATTGATTTATTGATGGTTATGGTTTTTGTATGTTTAGGTTAAAAACGAATCTAACAGTTGTATGGATTTGGGGGGAAAAGTAATGAACATTCATTAAAAGTATTGAGGACAAGTTGGTCGATATTTTTATTTCACAACCTATCAAATTATAGGGATAGTAAATGTGCATTCTCCCATTTTGTGGCATAAGATAACGCAGTAATTAATTAGAATGGAATTTTGGAGACCATTTCAAACGACAGTTCAAGATGATGTATCGCAGACAATTTTTTTAGATTGTCTGGTCTGGCTAAATGAGCATTATTTACAGAAAATTATATTACAAATTTTATGAGTTTTGTATGCAGTTTAATTTTAATCTACTATATTAATTTGAATGAAAAACATTATTTCACAATATTCGAATTAATGAAAAAATTTGTATGCACGCCATTGGGCGGCACTTGCCTTCAAAGGGATTAAAAATATGGGTCATTACATTAAGCCTAGAAGAACTATGATAATGTTACACAGCAATTTACCAAATGGCAGGTTTCAAATTTCTTGAATAACTCAAGAATTTGCTCTTCCACTCAACCAGTTATACTTCATTCCAAGATATTTCGCTTTGACGTATGTCAACATGATTGATTCAAGACCAAAATCCACAGCAGGTAGTCGTTAATCCGATAACAATAGCACAGTATCGTACTCGCTTCTTCAAAAAGCGAAAAGATAATGCCTAATAGTACGATTATTTTGAAACTGAAATATTTGGCTGGTAAAATAATATTTGAGACTTATTTTTTAATTTATCTAATTATTGTATTATTTATTTGTGCTTCAGAAGATATATTCCCGATTTTTATTTTTCACTATAAATGGTTGACCACCTCATCTATAAATATTTTAATCTGATTGTGTGCTTGTTTTCCTTTGTCTGACCTGTACTGCACCTACCTAATTTAATTCCAATGCCCTTTTTATATTTACATAATGGGATTAAAATAATTATAGATATAATAAAAAGGGGCGACTACGAACTGCCCCACGATGCCTAGATTTCACTGGGTTCAGTTTTAAATTAAGATTAAGAGCGACTACGAAATGCCCCACGCTACAGTATTCGCCAGCTAACTTGATGTCCTAAATGCTTTCTAGGGAGCTATTGACGCCGCCCATCCTTGCCGTGGAAGTTCTGAGGATACGCTTTCTGTTACAAATCAACACAACTTGTACAATTAATAAAGTAAAGTCCGTCCGGAAATATATGATCCTAACTTAATAAATAATATTTAATTATTTGTTATAATTATTGGTATATTGATTTTAATAGAAACGGATCTGCTTTCTTCATTAAGGGCTGACATTTTTACAAACCCTTTATTGTACAAAGCAGAAACAATAACTGTGTAACGCTACGCTACTGAAAATCTTAACACCTGATAAGGTTCGATGCAATTGGCGTTTGTCAAAATTTTACCACCAATAGCAGCCGAGTAGGCAGGGCACTATTACTCTGTCTCTCTTAGTTGGTAATTTCTGGGACATCAAATTAGCTGGCGAATACTGTACCTAGATTTTATCGGTTTTTAAAGCCAAAATAACTTTACGGTAATAATTGCAATAACTGAAAATATTCATCTTTAAAAATGTATCCTTACTCTTTCAACTATAATCAAATTTGGTTTTCCTAAATACCGACCAATAAGAAATATTTAAATATATTTGCTTTTGAATTTCCTGTCATTAAAACTCAATCACCAACTTTCTTGCAGGTGGGGCAGTAAGTACTTGGAATTAATGTGTCCAGGTAGTTCCGTGGGGCAGTTAGTATTGACCGATAGAAAGTGGGGATTTCGGGATAATTATTTTTAATATTGTCTCAGAATTTTAGTTTGTAATAAACAGTTTACTCCGAAAGTAATTCTGTGTTTACAATTACGTAAGTTTGGCGGCCTAGGGTAAAAAAAATGGATTTATCGCCGGATGCGAAGCGAATTGTGAAAAATGTGTTTGAATCATTGAAACATCGAGGTTATAGTATAACCGAAGCAGTAAAAGAAACATGTATAAGTTGACCAAAACCCCAAGATCCACAGTAAAAGACATTATTAATAAGCCAATAAATAAACGAAGTGTCGCTAATAAAACCAAATGTGTTGACCAAATGCAAAAAACTTAAGCCGAAGAACGATATAGGTATATGTCTTAAAACAAATGATCTGGATTTTATAAAAAAGACGAAACGGAGAATTTTTTTCTATCTGCTGCCAGCTTCTTTGTTTATTTACAGTCAGGGTTCATGTACTTTGTTCCTTTTCGATTCTATTCCTATTTCATATCATGCATCTTTGATACCTTCCACTGTTTTGCAGATACCCTGTATAGTACAAAATGTTTTTAAAATGTGGCCATTATTAAACTATAAATATTTTTCATTTGAAACATTTTTTGATAACATCTGCCAATTAGATGAAATAAATCAAAGCGTATACGGTGGGCCACCCTGTATGTTTTAACAGTTTAATAGATACGTTTAATTTCAATTAATGAATGAAAGTTGAATTTGTTTTTAAAAAATTTAGTGATTTACCGACTACGGATCTGTTACTGTTTACTATACAATGAGGGATTTATAAACTTTTATTATTAAATCCCAAATATTGTGAAATGTTCTTTAAAATCTTCATATTTTGCGCTAAAACTTCTCTCTAGTTATAACCGTGTATAGAACAAATATAAAATTATTGTATTCCAATAACAGTAAAACATATTTAAATGATAAAATGAAACAATTTAATTTGTTTAAATCTTCATTTTATTTTGAACTGACGTTCAATTTAAATTAGTGAGTAAATTGAACGTCAGTTCAAAATAAAATGAAGATAAAAACAAATTAAATTGTTTTATTTCATCATTTAGTATGGATCTTCAAGAAGACTCATCTATTCAATTTTTAAAACATATTTTCAAATAAATGTAGACTAACATTTATTAACAACGATTTGAATGACAAAAATAAAAATGTACTTACTCTGACCCTTATCGAGCAAAATTCAAGCAATAACTGACGGTAAATTGCCCGGGTTAGTTACACCTGGAGCTATTTTTATTTATGTCTACCCTTACGGTGTGGCGCTAGTTTATAAACACAACAAAAATTGATATTTTTGTGTTTATTATTATAAAATGCGATACATTATGCACAAGTATAAATGTTATCTCTTGATGATTTCATAGATACAGTCATAAAGTAAATAATTAATGTCGAAATCCTTTAAAAATCAATATTTTTGCTTCGAATCAGTCGGGACTATTTAAGTCATAAAAATCAATAAATATTGACTTTTCTACAAAAACAATTTTGCAATATTCTATTATCACGGTGGGTTGTTACTTTGACGCCAACTCACAATAAACACGTTGTAAAAATCGACCGAAAATATTTGTAACAAATCTAGCATCACAGAAATGAACTGAACAAAATATAATAAAAGTATAAAAAAAACATGAAAATAGTAAAGTAACTATTTCTAAATTAACATAAAGAAATGTGAGGTATAAAATAATTATAATAATTATTATAGTCCGAGCAAAATCTAATAAAAAATAAATTTACTAAAGTAAACAAGATATAATAAAACAAAATAAGAGTAACAAAATAATAAATTAAATAAGTATTTCTAAATTAATATAAAGAGAAACAAAGGTGGGGCGTTTGTCAGGAAAAGCGCTCTCTCGAGATGACACATCTGAAAAGGAAATAAAAATACCTGAGTAACCAGTTCATAAGAGATTTGGAAATTAGGTTACAACAACATAAGTAAATGTCACAAAAGTCTAATATATCAATCTAGTGTATTCATAGTTCGTATATTAAAAACCAAAATATAATTAGAATGATATAATTAAAACAGTATACAAATAATACAAAATAAAGTTCAAACGTCTCTCAAGTCATAGGTATTAAGGGTCAACTTGCGAAATACCTCTCCAAGAGCACAAAATTGCTAGTCCGGAGTATTTATCATGATAAACAGTGTAATAGGCCATCACTAAGATAAAAGGGGTTCGTTATACAGTATTCGCCAGCTAACTTGATGTCCCAGAAATTACCAACTAAGAGAGACAGAGTAATAGTGCCCTGCCTACTCGGCTGCTATTGGTGGTAAAATTTTGACAAACGCTAATTGCATCGAACCTTATCAGGTGTTAAGATTTTCAGTAGCGTAGCGTCACACAGTTATTGTTTCTGCTTTGTACAATAAAGTGTTTGTAAAAATGTCAGCCGTTAATGAAGAAAATCGTAAATGTACTGAAGGACAAACTCGTCAAGTGATATATAGAGTGTTTAATTATTTTAAGACATTAAAAAGTGATGAAGATACCTTAATAAACGTGAATATTAAAACATCCCAAGCAACAGGTAAACCAGCTAGCTAGCAAGCCATCACAAGCAAGTTAGCACAGCTTATTTTATGTATCTGCGAATTTAGTGATCCTACGATTAAAATGTTACGTGCCAAATTAAACCTTAATTTTTTGGATTCTAACAAATTTTAATTATAATCCTTCCGGAAATATAAGATCCTAACTTTATAATCTTCAATTAGATAAATAACATGTTATTGTAATGGGTACCTTATTCTTAAAATATTATTTATGTACTCAGAATTCAGGTATAAAGCAGATCCGTTTCTATTAAAATCAATATATCAATAATTATAACAAAGAATTAAATATTATTTATTAAGTTAGGATCATATATTTCCGGACGGACTTTACTTTATTAATTATACAAGTTGTGTTAATTTGTAACAGAAAGCGTATCCTCAGAACTTGCACGGCACTGTTTATAGTTATCGGATGGGCGGCGTCAATAGCTCCCTAGAAAGCATTTAGGACATCAAGTTAACTGGCGAATACTGTAGCAGAGATTTTATAATGTAAGCTTAAATTCAACCTTGAAGAATATTATGTTCGTATTTTAAAATTTTATACATTTTTTTATATAGGGAGGATAAAAAAAGTGTTCTTACAGTCGGCCATCCTGCAAATATCTCGACCCGAGATAGCTTAGACCCCTGAAGAGTCACTGTCATTATCCGAAGTCAGAACGACTCTGTCTTCTCCAGTAGTATCAGAAATACCTCCTGATGGACTCCATGGACGCATACGGTCAACGGCTATAGTTCTTTCATAGGTCGATGCGTTTCTTGTGCGATAGGATTTGTCCATATATTTGACAATCATTCGGTAAAACGGTCTTAACAATCATTGGCCCGCTGTATGGAGCATTCAAATTTCGACTGGTCCCAGTTGGAATAGCTTGTTTTAAAATAACAACTAGATCGCCTTCCTTGTAAGATTTTGGTTTCTTTCTTTCTTTATTTGCGGCTTGTTCGCGCTCCCCAATACGGTCTTCAAATAACTGAGCAATGGTGTTGATTACAGCTTCATCTTTAAGGGTTGTATCCAATGAGCTACTTCGTGAAGTAAAGAAAAGTAGTTGACTAGGTGTTTTGCAATAATTGCATAGTCTTTAACGAAATGGCGAAAATAGCCGGTGAGCCCCAGAAACTGACGTATTTGGTGGATTGTCTTTGGTGTAGGAAATTGTTCGAATGCCCTAATCTTTCCAAGTCCCGGATTCACTGTTCCTATCCAAGATATGTAAGAGATGTCTTCAAAAAGTTACATTTTTTGAGGTTTAAAGCTAAACCTTCTTGCTTGAGAATTGCCTGGTCAAGAACTTGTAAAACATCATCTATCGTTGGTCCAAACAACAGTACGTCATCCAAATAGAGTGCGGAATTTTTCTGTATAGGTCTGAGTGTTCGTGTCACTAACCTCTGAAAAACTCTTGGTCCATTGCTTAGCCCGAAAGGAACTCTGTTGTATTCGTATTGTCCTTCCGGCGTTACAAAAGCAGTATAATGTTTTGATGCTTCGTCTAGAGGTATCTGATGATAACCGGATTTTAAGTCGAGACTGATAAAGTAGTATCCAGCTTGAAGTTTGTCAATTTGGTCGTCTATACGTGGCTGTCCTTAATACAAAGAGTCTTCAATTTGCGATAATCAATACATAACCTTTGCTCGCCATTTTTCTTCTTTACCAAAAAGACAGGCGATTAATATTCTGAATCGGACTCTCGGATTATCTGATTCTCCAAGAGCTCATCAACCATTCCTTTGACCAAGTTCTGCTCTGCTCTTGACTTACGATGAGGCCCGTACGAAAATGGTTTTTCTTCGCGTAATTTTATTACCATTTCGGCAGTTTTTGAGCATCCAAGTTCTTCAGTCGTAGATGCAAAACAACAACAAGTTGACTAAATTTTGTTTGTCTTTGGTAGTGACAGGCCTAACCACAATTTCCTCCTCCGGTAAAATATCCTTCTTATATTTTCATGACGTGTTCTTCCGGACCCTTCTGTTCTATACACTTAAAAGCTCTAACGATGACCCTATTTTTTTAAATTCTATATCCTTATCTGTTAAACTTATTCATGGTACTATAGTAAGTTCTCTTTTTTTAATTGTTACTACGGTGTAAGGAATACAATACTCTTGTCCTTCTTGTAGTCGCACATTAGCGGCAATATAAAGGTCACCTTCATGTGAATCACTGTGATCTGCTACATGTCCCCAATGATTTGACAACAATGTAGAGTTCTCTGAAATTCGCAGTTCAACTCTATTATTATATGGTTCTACTTCTATGCTACTAAATTCTGTTGTAGTTTTGTGAAGAAATTTTAACGTAATACCATCCTTAATAATAAGTATGTTTGGCCTTTCTGTAAAATTCCTTCCTAACAAAATTGGTACTTCTTATGCAATATTGGGAACCATTCTGATATATCTGCTTCCACTTCATCAACTTTTATTTTAAATGATGTTGAACCTAATGTAAGAGTACGTCCGTTTCCATAACCATGCAACATAATATTGTTGGTAGTGTCCACATTTAAGGCTATTCTTGAGACTTCTTGTAATTGAATGGTCGTGCGGGAACTTCCTAAATCGATATACGCTAAAGACGGTGTTTGGTTAATGAAGATATTTTGTAAAATTTTTGGTTTTGTGTATCCCTTAATTGTCAGATGGTTTGCTTTGCATCCTCAGATCTCTTTTTGATAAAACAGTGTTCTTCCAAATGACCAACATGTCTGCAAAACTGACAACGTTTTTCGGTATTGCCCTTATTTTCGGTTTTAGAATTAAGTAAAAGAATAAAAATATGGTTGTTTCATTCAAAAAAATGATATTTAACATTTTTGAACTTGAACTTATCATAATTTTTTTAACAACCCTGTATACAAAAAAGAAGTTTTCGACATGTCACCAATTACCTTGATCGTCCTACTAATCAACCCGACAAGATGTTTTTTATTTGGTATTGGGGATGTCCACACAGAATTTTCAATATGAAGGTCTGCACCTGTAAATTTTTTATTAAAAAAATTAATATATCGATAAGTATAAATTTTAGATATAGGGTATTCTACACAAAGTAGTTCAGTATACAATGTAAAACTACCCGCGGAACCAGTTTAGAAAGTTCTAACAGATATAATTAATAAACATGGATTATGACAGAGAACAACTGAAGGGATTTTGAACAAGTATAAAAAGCATATTGAGCTACTCAGAACTTAAAATAAAAGCAATGTCATCCGACTATACTATTAATATATAAGATAGTTATAAAACATAAGATATTCCTAAAAAAGTAATGATTAAAATTGTAAGTAAGATATTATCGAGTTAATCGACTTTGAACCAAATAATAATAATATATTTTTGATCATAAGTGATGTTTAACTAGAGAATAACGTGACTATTTTGTTGCTTAACCGTTTTACTATGAATTTTACGTTGCGGCAAAATCTGACGTGATCTCTTTTTGCACGAAGACAGGTAAATTTGTAAAACGATTGTTGCGTTATACCGAGCCTTTCTTTAAAAAAACCGTGTACCTTATTTGGGATTTGATTAGACATTGTCCATTGTAGGAGAGAAAAGTTATGTAGTTATTACAATAAACAATAATAACAACTATTCTTTCGATATATACATATATTTTGATGAAAATTGATTATAAAATATTTTATCTAGAGAACGACAGTTATTACATAACTATTATACAGGGTGTTCCCTAAGTAATCTAAAATATTGTAGTGGGCGCTTCGTCACTCCATTTTAAGACGAAAAGTTCTTATAAACATGCGTGATAATTCTTGTCGTTAATGAGATACAGGGTGTTGAATTTTTTGTAATAAATGAGCTCTGACTGTAAGTGAAATTTATTTTTCCTTGTGACGCTACTGGTTTTTAGAAGTAATACGAAAGTACATGCTTATTCTAAGTAGCCTTTGGAATAATGTTGACAAAAAACGAATAAGAAATTTTTATCATTGTGTTAAGTTAACAACGATGCCTGCGTTTTCTAATGCTGAAATGGTAAATATGCACTTTTTGTATGGATTTGTATGGTTTACCATGTTCTGATACCTTTACTAAGATACATATTCGTTTACAAGAAACTGGAATTTATGCTAAATCAAAGAATATTATTGGACGACCCAGAAATGTAGGAACTCCACAATTGGAAAACCAGATTTTTCAAATTATTGCCAACATCCAGAAGCGAGTACCAGAAAAATTGCTGATGAAGTAAATGTTAGTAACAGAACTGTTTGGAATACTCTAAGAGTATCCATATCACGTTTGACGTGTTCAACATTTGCTACCTGCTGACTATCCGCTCCGTACACAATATTGCCGATGGATTTTAAATAAAATCGCAAACAATCCCAATTTTGCTGCCAATATTCTGTTTACTGCTGAAGCCAACTTTTCAAGACAAGGCATTATGAATTTTCATAACGACCACATATGGGCAGACGTAAATCCACATGCCAAACGTGTAAAACTATTCCAACAAACATTTTCGGTCAATGTTTAGCTTGGCATCATCGAAGATTATTTAATAGGACCATTTTTCCTTCCTGCACGGTTGACCGGTGAGACATATCTTCTTTTGGAAGATGTACCTCTTATTATTAAAATGCGCATGTGGTTCATGCATGACGGTGCTCCACATTTTGCAGTGATTGTACGCGAGTTTTTAAACAACGTTTTTCCAGACCATTGGATCGGACGAGGATCACCACACCCGTGGCCCTCTAGGTCACCTGGATACAATCCTCTGGATTTTTGTGTGTGAGGATATCTAAAATCGTATTATACAAGTCTGTAATGTTATTCGTAACAATCCTGATATCTTCGAACGTATTCGGAAATCCATTAGAAATGTACTATTTTTCCTTTATGTTTAACACATATTGTTGCTTCTAATAAAACAATTCAACACCCTGTATCTCATTAACGACAAGACTTATCACACATTTTTATAAGAACTTTTCGTTTTAAAATGGAGTGACGAAGCGCCTTGTATACACCAAGTGCTTTCAAGAATTACAATTTTGAGGTAGTTAATAGTCTTACAAAAGGCAATAAGGTTTTTGTCAAGTTTCCGGTCTTAACCGTAACCTTTCTATTACAAGGAGTTATGAAGTAGAATTTAAATATATTGGCGAGTTTTTCCTAGAATTATAAATCCGCTCTTACCAAAGCAGTGTACAAATGATATTTGTATAGATCAGATTTTCATGAACATCGTTCTTTTCGTCCTTATTCTAAGTAGTTTACGACAAGTGGTGCATAAAATGATCGGCGATAGAAAGGTTGTATCGACAGAAACAATTCGTCAGCGTTTCTGATGAGCTGATTTCTAAAATACTCATACATAGGGTCTTAGGTGACTATCTACATAGCTGTTTATTTAATTATCCTAGAGTTGTTTCAATATTTTCATTGTTGTATTACTTTAATACTCATTATTTTTCGACTGCTCAATATTTTATTACACAATGACTTCCCATGATTAATTTTAACCTTCGAGTAATTAAATTGCACCGGATATTTTGTAATTCACCTAAAAACAAACTACTGCGAATAGCTTTTTATTACAAAAGACACATATTTGAAAGGTTGTCATTAAGTTAATCAGCTGGCTCAGTTAGGCAATGTAATTACGCAGTTGTTCTCATTAGTAACTGCAAATATATATCATGCAAATCCGAACTATTTTTTTGGTTTATACTCCTTATAATCTTTGTCCGTTTCATTTTAATTAGTTAACCATTCTAAAAGAATAGGTTAATGCAATGTATATTTATGTGTTTAGATACCTTTGGTATGGTCTACTAGAATGTGGTAAACGTTTCATTTGATTCGGTCATGAAAAAAGTAGTGACATTTTTTTTATTCACACACACTTCGCATCAACCATTTAGGTGGTTAGCGACCTAATTAAAATAATATATTAAGAATCTTCATTAGATGTTTTACAGGTTTGCTAGTAAAGGCTATTTCGCGAATAAAGGCCGTTGTAGACAGAGAGCTGGCAGCAGCGGAGGTACTGTGAAGTGGTTGGAGAGACCATGAGGAAGTGCTTTGCCGACTTTTTCCTTTGATCAGCATATCCTGCTTTTGCAATTGATTTTGGACAAACTTTACTTTCATAGTACATCAGCGACGCACAGCTGTCCGTCTAGTAATTGGTTTATGAATTATTTTTCAAAATTTGATGAAACTAAGTATATTGGTACATTATAACTGGATAATGAACCAGTTAAATGACGTTTTAGGGATACTTAGAGGATCTTCATGAAAAATGTATATTTTTTAAAATTTGATATGTGGTAGTTCTCAACCCTTAGAGCAAGGTCCGATCATGGGTAGTTTTCGAGAAAACTGGACTTTTTGGTGACAATGACAATGAAATATGGACAACTCGAAAAAGTAAATAAAGACCGCACAATCAGTAACTTTAATTTTATTCGACGTAACTTTGCTAGGATCATTGGTGCTGATTTGCAGTATTTGGAATATCAAAATCTGCTGCACGTGGTTGTACATCTCGGTGGATTCAAACTAAACATCAGACGTACTGGAGACACGTGCCAAAACAGGAACACAGTAGACTCTTGGTCAAAAAACCCTCGGAGTCTCAATACTAAACCTCAGCAGGGCCAGATAAGGACGGGAAGTGACGGGAATACTCACCGGTCACCGTACCCTAAGGAAGCACATGCATACAATTGGCATATACAGATACATTCAAACACAAACAGAACATAGGGATTTTAAGCATTGTATCAGAACTGCTTTTGAACTAGTCGACCAACATCCAGCTTCAACAGATTAAAAACACGATTATTACAATCGTTTATTTGAACACCTATAACATATCGTACAATTCCCACCACTCCGTATTCTCAACTGTGGGCGGTCCTTGATTAGCGTCAGACAGTCAGTAAACAGCAGTCGATCGGTGAGAGTGTTCAAGCCCATAACTATGTTTCAATTTAAAGAATACTATTTTGTTTTATTTACGAATTTATTTTTATTTTGAAAGCCGTTATGGCCAAAAGAAATCAAAACACATTATCTTAACTCGAAATATTAATTGTTAAAGAGAATTTAACAATTAATTTTCGTTTTTAACCACATAAAATGTAAGCATATTGCTTCAATATGTAGCGACGTTTACTACCCCCATCAAATAATTATTCAATACTAAATCGCAGTTCGCATTCGCACACACCTCGCACATATCTAACAAATTTTGGAAGGAGAAGGGACGGGCTTTCTTACAGCGATTCTGAATCCTGCTGTCCAGATCAATACTTAATATTCATTGAAGTGAACTTATAGAAATGTTTTTTGGTGGACTATTTAGATCGGCGAATACACTAAATCCCTATGTTCCGTTTGTATTTGAATATATCTGTATAGGGGGGAAACCTATTAGACGGTTGTAATAGGTACTTTCTAGTTCGGTACTCTCGATGCAGCTGCTTCACAGGAACAATAAAATAAAAAAAATGCGTGGTTTCCAAGAGATACAACGTCTCCGTAGCTTCACCACGATCTTGGAAGGAAGTCAGAGCTTTCGTAGGTACCGCAGTACTAATTCGCCGGCTATTATATTATATATATATATATATATATATGTCTTCGCAGACTCGCAGATAAATACTATTATTTCTTCGCAGGAAAATAATTCTCTCGTAGATAAAAACTCGTAGATAAAACTCGCAGATAAAACTCGTAGATGTTACCTCCGCCGTAGCGGGAAGTAGACTGACAACGTAGATGTTACCCCAGCCGAAGCTGGAAGTAAACTGACAATGTAGATGTTACCCCAGCCGAAGCCGGAGGTGAACTGACAACGTAGATGTTACCCCAGCCGAAGCTGGAAGTAAACTGACAATGTAGTTGTTACCCCAGCCGAAGCCGGAGGTGAACTGTCAACGTAGAGTTACCCCAGCCGAAGCTGGAAGTAAACTGACAATGTAGATGTTACCCCAGCCGAAGCCGGAGGTGAACTGCCCCAGTGTCGAAATCGAAATCTGCACCGATATTTATACAGGTGCAGACTGACGACACCTGAACCGTCCGCTGTGACTACTCTTAGCCACACGGACCGCGCCTCAGACGGTACTTCCAGTACTCGTCGGCGCTGGACTTTCCGATTTTGGTGTGACGTCACGGGTATTGCCCGAAACGACTGACGTCACACCACGTTTTTTCCAAACATTCACATTTTTACACAAATATCCATTATTTCAAAAGCTCTGACTTCACAGTTGAGAACAACAACTGCAAAAAAGTTGCAATATATTGTTATCGCTACATAGATTCTACTACGGTGAAGTGCATTTTATTACGTAGGTATATATTTTGAAGTTACATGTTATCACCATGTCTTTCACGTCAAGTAGCATCCTGTTAGATCACGCTTATTTCGTGATTTACTTTAGGATATACTGGTTCGAATTCCTGATTGATATCAATGTCCACAAAGCATGTAATTTAATTAAGTACATATATGTGCAGGTGATTCGTTATTTTAACTTTCTCGATAAAAATGTAAATCTGTATGCACAACATCGCGATATTTGTAGATGTTACTGAACTTTGTCCATCGGCGTTCAAATGACTATTTTATCAATTTGATATTTTAAGGTGAGTTTATACCTACCCTACAGCAAATAAAATGAAACTAGGAATAATATAAAATAGTTTAAGTAATAGAACTAGAATAAAATACTAAATAAGAAATATCCAATGAAATGCGATCTTTTGTGACTCTGTGTAGTTGTTGCAATCAACAACATCATCGCACCCAGCACAATTCTCTCTCTCTCTCTCTTTACTTCCACCTAACTTCCATACTCGAATATAAATTATTCTCGAATCTTTGTCTGACGTTTTGGAGCATTTCTGGAGTTATTTGACGACATTCGGTAATAATACATTCACGTAACTCTTCTAAGGAACCTGGTTGAGTGGCGTTTATTTTACTTTTCAGACATCCCCATAAAAAGTAATCTAAGGGGGACAGATCAGGAGATCGTGGGGGACCATTCAATAAATCCTCTTCATCCAATCCAATGTCTAGGAAAGTTTTCATTTAAGTACTGACGAACCGTTGCAGTAAAATGTGGAGGAGCCCCGTCCTGTTGAAATATTAGGTGATCTTCAAGGTATCGGTTATCGTTTTCTGTTATGTCTGTTAACTTTGGATCAACGGTGTTTTCGAGAAATTCCAAATACATACCCCCAGTTAAATTACCCGGTGAAAAAATGGACCAACAATACGATCGCCAAATATTCCAGCCCAAACGTTTAACTTTTCTGGGTGTTGAGTATGCGTTTCATGAAATACTCTTGGATTTGAATCTGACCAGTATCGACAGTTATGTCGATCGACAGTCCCGTTAACATAAAAACTGCATTCATCCGAAAAACAAATGTTATAAAGAAAATGTGGATCTTGTATAGCATGCTCAACGGTTGTGCATGAGAGGAGGAAACAGCCTCTCACATTATTATCGAATGTGAAGCACTGTCTCGTTGGAGATATAGACTCCTAGGAGTAGAGTATCCAAAGGAGGATTTCTCCAAGAATGATCTAGTGAAAAGACTGTTGAGCCTGATAAGGCGCAGGTGATTCGTTATTTTAACTCTCTCAAACCTCCCTTATAAAGGGAGGCTTGAGACAAGTAAAGGGAGGTTTGAGGCAAGCGTAGGGAGGTGTGAGACAAGACTAGTAACGATAAAGTCTCGAGTTAAAATCAAATTTATTGAAGATGTAAAATACACGTAGGTACTTGAAAAAAATAAAAGAATAAGTACAGCAGTCATAAAAATATTTGCCACAAAACCAAAAATAAATTTTCATATATTTGGAAAAATCGACTGGAAAAGAAAGGGTCCTATGTGTTCTTGCTGTTCCTCCAGTAAAGGAGGGGTTTGGTAACTTAACCAAATCGTCCCTAGGTGCACAACATTCATCGGCAACATCGGGAAAAATAAATTTGTATCCCGGAGGCTTCAGTCTCATGCATAATAAGTCGTAATCGTTGCCATCAATGTTTATGACCTTAGCAACGTAATGTCGGAAAGTCTTTTTGGTAGGGAATTGTACAAGAACATAGTCATCCTCACAAACGTCTTGATTCATAAAGCTTTCTTCAGCATTTTCTTTTTCAATCTGTTCCTCAATATCGGTTAACTGATCAGAAGTTAAAAAATTGGAAGAATCGTTAGATTGTTCAGATTCCTCCATGACTATCTCAATCCTATTTTGTTTAACGGGCACCTGTTTTTCATCTTCTATCAACAATTTTTTTTAATCTTTCCATCCTTTCTTCCTTTTTTTTATTTTTCTCTCTCTTTTTCTTTGCTCTTTCCTCAAATTCTTTTTCTATTTGGTCTTTTTCGGGAGTGTCCGTTAAAATCCGTGTTTTCCCACATTTCCTTCCAGCTTTCTTTTAACGTGGAAAAGCTTTCGGAAATGGTCTTATAACTTCAGGGCTTACAAATACATTTGGATTATTTTGGGAAGTACTAGGGACAGCTAAAAGTAAATTTTCTGTAGCCTGTAAAGCTTCAGATAGATCCGGCCGGTCTGTAATTTCCGAACTGGTGAAATCAGTATCTGAAAATACAGCTAGATTGTATGGACAAATGCCAGTAAGTGAAAACCCGCCTATTATATTGGCTGGCGTAAAAGCGCGAACGTAAGCACTTTCCACAAGTTCAGGTATTTCTTTCAAGGATATCAGCTGTGCAGGATTGTTGACCATCCAGTTATCTGCCGCTTAATTATAAAACCTTTTAAAAAGCCCGAAAACATTGGTGTCCAAGGGCTGTAACTTATGGCTAGTATGAGGTGGAATGGTCAGTAGCATTACTCCATTTTCTTTACAAATGTTAAGCCCCTTTGGGGAAATATGGCTATCATGGTTGTCACTTGTGATTCTCGTTGACTCGGGAATAGTTGATCAAGTGCTGTAAATATTTTTCAAAATACTCGTGGTTCATCCAACCTGATGGATTAACAGCAACATCGGCACCAATGGGAATTCCTCTTGACATATAATCCTGGATCCTAGCCATCGGAAAAATTAAAAATAGGGGAATAGTGTCACTTATAGTGCATAAAACTGTTACCAGTGATCCTCTTTCACATGATGTTGCCTTTGACACCTGCTTCTGCCCTTTTTTCGCAATTATTTTTTGCGGCTTGTGTACTGTTGTAACTCCCGTTTCATCTGCATTATATATGCAATCAGGTGTAATATGTTCACTTGTCATGATGGTTTTTAAATTGTCAAAAAATAGCTGCACGGTATATTTATTAAATGCAATGGCACGTCCTACACTCGTGGCTTCTGGTGTCCTAAGTGATAACTTACCATGTCTTGACATAAAACCTCTTAGCCAATCAGCAAACTTTCTTACTGCGGTAGGAGTAAGTCCATAATGTAAGTCAACGCAATTGAGCAGATATTGAACTATGAAATATTCTTCTTGTATAGTAAAAATTTGCGAAGAATTAGAGATACGATACGATTTCTGACTGTGGGGATTTTACCATTAGTACTACATATTTCCCGTACTGCAGTTTCCAAAATTTCAGGATAAGTAGGCAGTCGGCCTTTCGATTTCCACTTAAAAGTGGATGCACTGGGTATTCTCGAGGTTTCGTATTTTTGGATGGTTCTCGAAAATTGGGCGGAGGAGCCATAGTTGTCTCATACGGGGATTTCACTGGGGGCACTAAGTGAGCATATTAATGCAGTAGCTCGCGTAACAATATTAATGTTATAAATGAAACTAACTGTTTCTAATTAATTCCACTATTTAATTACAAAATTTATGAAAATTATTAAAGGATATTGATAATTATTTCGATATTGACATTGTTTAGCCTCAAAAACAACTTTTCATTATAACTTTCGTAAACTCCTTCGATTTGTTGTTAAGCTTAGATAACGTGAAAGAAGCACAGAATAAGCATCCACTGAACGGAAAAGTAAATTTATTTTAGGATACGTTACCAATGCAACATTTATGGTTCAAACCTCCCTCTGGCTCAACCCTCCCCAGTCTCCCCTAAACTCTTATAAACCTTTAGGTCAAAAAATCAGTTTTTCGCAAATATCTCGCTTCCTATGGGTTAAATTCTATTTGCATTTATTATGAATATTTTAGAGAATAAAATTCTCTACAACTTTTGTTCCAACCATTTTTTCCTCAGGAACTAAGTAGAAGAAAGGAGACGATTTTTATATAAATCGATAGTTATTTTCTTATAATCGATTTTTATAGTAATATTAATTGATTTTTAGTAAATCGATTTTATAAATTACGTGTTTAAACCGATTTTCGGCTCATATTATTTATTGACTATTTTTCAAAATTTTGACGATTATTGACCATTTCTCAAAATTTTTACAATTATTGACCATTTTCAAAATTTTAACAATTATTGACCATTCTTTAAAATTTTAACAATTATTAACCATTTTCCAAAATTTTAACAATTATTGACCATTTTTCAAAATTTTAACAATTATTGACCATTTTTGACAATTATTGGCCATTTTTACTATTTTTCAAAATTAGTGACCATTTTTCAAAATGATGACAATTTTTAACCATTTTTAATAGTTTTTGACCATTTTTGACAATTTTTCAAAATTTTAGACCATTTTTCAAATTTATTGACCATTTTTGATAATTATTGACAATTGTTGACAATTATGGAGCATTTTTCCAAATTTTTGACCATTTTTGACCATATTTTGAAAATTTTGACAATTTTTAACAATAATTGTCCATTTTTGACTGTTTTTGACAATTTTTGACAATTTTTGATAGTTTTTGACAATTATTGGCCATTTTTCAAAAATTTTGACAATTTTTCAAAATTTTTGACCATTTTTCAAAATTATTGACCATTTTTCAAAATTATTGACCATTTTTCAAAATTATTGACCATTTTTGATAGTTTTTGATAATTATAGACCATTTTCAAAATTTTAACAATTTTTGACAATTATTGACCAATTTTGACGATAATTGTCCATTTTTGACAGTTTTTAAAAATAATTGACAATTTTTAACCATTTTTGATAGTTTTTGACCATTTTTGACAATTTTTCAAAATTTTAGACCATTTTTTCAAATGTTTGTCCATTATTGACCATTTTTGACCATATTTCAAAAACTTTAACAATTTTTGACAATTATCAACTATTTTTCAAAAGTTTGACAATTTTTAACAATAATTGTCCATTTTTGACCATTTTTGACCATTTTTGACAATTTTTGACAATTTTTGACAATTTTTGATAGTTTTTGACAATTATTCGCCATTTTTGACAATTTTTCAAAATTTTTGACCATTTTTCAAAATTATTGACCATTTTTAATAGTTTCTGACAATTATCGACCATTTTTCAAAATTCTTGACCATTTTCCAAACAATTTTGACAATTGACCATTTTCGACAATTTTTGAAAATGTTTGACCATTTTTCAAATTTTTTTTAAAATTCGTGACAATTGGCCATTTTTGACAATAATTGACAATTTTTAACAATTATTGACCATATTTCAAAATTTTTGACAATTTTCATATAATTTTATTTGATTTTTAATCTGATAAATTGTTAAATATTCACAAATTGAGTTAATTCGGAGGGCGTGGTTTGATTAAATAAGCGAGCGAAAAAGATTCCTTTTTCGCGCTAGAGCGTAAAGTAACAATCCTCGGCATTTGTCGACTTTACGGTTTCATTTTACGCGCGACTGTAGAAAAAGATATTTTTGAGCTTTTTGGTATCATTGGATATCACCCCATACATTCTTGCTCTAATATTTTTGGACTTGTAACAAATCATATGGTTAATTCTAGCTTTGCAGTAATAAGAATATGTAGTTAAAGTTCTTATTACGAATTAAACGTGAGCTAGTGTTTTCACAACCTACATTAATTTGGCATGTAGTTTTAATAATATTTTTAATTAGTTAGAAATAAAAATGTGCTGAAAAGTAGATCACATAATATGAAGTAATACATTTTAGGTGATTGCGTGCCATGAAGTATATTACCTCGTGAAGATAGTTAATGAACACGGAAAATTATAAAACTTATGAATCCATTTCATGCATGACAAAACAAACTAAAAACAGATTACGCTGGTTAGCAACTGTTAGTGAACATGTAAAATGTGAACGTTTCTTACATTTATTGTGCCATCAAAAACATTTTTTTTACTTAGAAAAATACATACTATTGTGTTAATCCGCTTTTTTTTGTCTCCTTTACAATAACACTCAATTAAATAACTTATAGGGATTCTTTGTCCTTCTTTCTCTTCTATCTGATGTTGTCGAGAAACTAGTTCCACGGGATTCAATCAGTGGCGGCGTAGCATGGGTTGGCGCCCAGGGCAATTTTTCATTGAGCGTCCCCAAAATAAAATAATTAATACTAAACGTCCTTACGTGACTCTATTTTGCTAAAATCTTCGATCATATTATCAAAATTTACTTCCTTGTCCATTCCATTGGCAAGTCGTGCTTATTGCTCATTGTGGATAAGAGTTAGATAGATACATCGCTAAACTCAGAACAGACTTAAAATAGTCTCATTTTGAAAAGAATTTCAGAAGCTTAATTCCGCTTCCCGAAAAGTAAAATCTTAAAAATCAATAACACTGACTGACTGATTGTGATTGTTCTGATTGATAGAGGTGCCGAAATCACTAGCCTTTCCGCCCGCGACTTCCTAGTCAGACAGATGAAATGTGCCAGTGGCTACAGTACTCGCCAGCTAACTTGATGTCCGAGAAATTACCAACTAAGAGAGACAGAGTAATAATGCCCTGCCTACTCGGCTGCTATTGGTGGTAAAATTTTGACAAACGCCAATTGCATCGAACCTTATCAGGTGTTAAGATATTTAGTAGTGTAGCGTCACACAGTTATTGTTTCTGCTTTGTACAATAAAGTGTTTGTAAAACAAACAGATATGTTTTATGACGTCAACCCTCTTGTGATTACTCTAGATGAAAGTGATTCCAGTAGCGGCATTGAGTCAGATTCTTCGTAAAGATAAAAACTGCTTATACCTATTCTTAGAAATATACCTAGCTTGAATAATTTCCCATTATCTTGTGTTTCTTTTATTCTCATTACTACCTGGAAGAAATTATTTAGTTTATAACAAATTTTAATTATAGTCCTAACTTTATAATCTTCAATTAGATAAATAACATGTTATTGTAATGGGTACCTTATTGTTGAAATATTATTTATGTAGTCAGAATTCGAGTATAAAGCAGATCCGTTTCTATTAAAATCAATATACCAATAATTATAACAAAGAATTAAATATTATTTATTAAGTTAGGATCATATATTTCCGGACGGACTTCACTTTATTAATTGTACAAGTTGTGTTTTTTTGTAACCGAAAGCGTATCCCCAGAACTTGCACGGCAATGTTTACAGTTATCGGATGGGCGGCGTCAATAGCTCCCTAGAAAGCATTTAGGACATCAAGTTAGCTGGCGAATACTGTACTAACCTGAACCAGTGAGCTGTGAGTACGTTGTCACTTCTTGGTGCTTGGCACCCGGGGTAGACCGCCAATGGGTTCAGTCAGAGACGACTCTGGTTCAGTAGCTGTTCTTTGTGACACTGAATTATCAATAGTGTAGTACCTTCAAGATTTGTTGGAAATTGCTGCTCCGAAAGTATCAAGAAACATTATCTGAATATTGCAACGTGGTACAGTTTCGAAGGGATATTGTGTATGTGCTATGACTTCAGATTTTGCTTAAATTAGTTAAACCATAGTTTAAGTCTATCTGATGCTACGTGGCATCGGTAAGTGGTCAGGAAACATGGCCGATATCTGTCATAATCGTACCAATGGCGTACGGTACCTATTTTATAAAAGTATTAAAAATAATTATTATTATTATATAATAATTATATATAGAAACTGATTTATGCTTTGCTTTAAAGGAAAGGTATTTTTCAAAACACGGTATTTGTTAAAAACAAATAATCGTTCTTGAATTCAATATGGATACGAAATCATGTAAAATCCCCACAAAACATAACCTAATGATTATCATATTCATCAGTATCATCATCAATTAATGCATATCTATTTTAATACATAGGTACCTTTTTTTGTAAGCCAAGCTACTATATCTTTCTTTAAAGATGATTTTGTCGGTGTTTTATCTTCTTGTACCGAATGGTAAGGAGCATTGTCGAGTACAATGACCGAATTGACTGGGAGATTTGGGATGAGTTTTTCCTGGAGCCATCGGGTAAAATTCTCACGGTTCATTTGGCCATGATAATCACCCGTAGCCAGTCCCGCTTTAAAGATCAAACAGGCATTTTGGACGAACCCAGTTTCTGATCCAGAATGTAGGTACAACAATAAGCCGACCTGAAATAATGATAATATTATAACCTTGATTATATCAAGCATAATTTAAAAGCTAGAATTCAGTTTTTGTATGCCATTTTTACTTACCAGTAGAACCTACGGTACTTATTACCCCAGAAACGTTCTCGCTCTGCCAACATTTCTTGAAAGTTAGGTCATTGTCTACCTACGTTTCGTCCAAATAAACAATATTTCGCCCTTCTTGGCGATACTTTCGTATATCGCGAATCTCCATCAAAATCTTTCTTTTATTTTGACATTTTCGCCAAAAAAAAACCATTAGATTTCAACAAACCCCTAAGCGTTTCCCTATAATTTTCCTACAATTTTTGCAGTAACTTCCTAGTAGTCGGGACCACTTTGAATTCTAAGTAAAATCTATTAATCATGTGACGTATTATTTGAAAATTGTAATTCTCGTCTTTCTCTGTAAGAGACAAGCGTGCTCTCTTCTTTCCGGGGCTGCAGAGCCTTTGATTAGGGTTATTTTCTAGCCTTTCTTGATCTTCCCTATGAATTTTTTTTACCGCCGTGTAAAGGGACACCCGATCGAGCTTTCGTTTAAGCGGTAAATTAAGCGAGTTATTTTCCCATTCTTCTTCGCAAAAAAAACAAGTAAATAGAGATATAAAACTAGCTCCACATTTAATTATGTTTCATTCCGGCCAGGAGACCAAAGTATTTTATATGGTTACATCAAACATGTCTTTTATTTATTACCTTGGTTGAGTTTAGGCTTAGTTGCCAAAAATTAAAATGAAATTACGATTATTAATTATTATATAATTATTAATATTATTACTTAGCAATCACCTCTCTAGTTTGGCTACGAAGTGTCTTTCCACGAGTATATTGATTCATTTTTGAAAAATGAACAAACACAAAACACTACACTATTCAAAATCACAAAATAGTTATTCAAAAGTAATTCACGCATGAGTATCATACAATGTTTTATCTACGACCACATTAAAAATAATTTCACTTAATTATATATTATATAACCTCTCTTTAATAATTATGTTTGAATTATTGCCTACCTTCATCATAAGAAATTCATTATCTGGTGCTCCATTTATAAAATCCAAAATCTGTTCCCTTGTGAAAATTTTTGATTTTTTTGGTTTATGGCTCTCCGATTGTCGTTTTATGAAGGTAATAAGTTTATGAAACTTACTTATATCAATGTTTAAATTTAAAATTAAGGGAATTTTTCAACATTGAATAATGGGACCATAACGTTAATGATTTTCATTGACTTTTCCGAGAAATATGCAATAAGAACATTTTCCGTCTAATTTTTAATTTTTTTAGTGTTACACCAATCCAAAAAAAAGGTGAGCGGTCGTCGGACCGCCGATAGGAGCTTGCTTCTTATGCACAATAAAATGACCATTTTTGACCATTTTTCGAAAATTTTGACCATTTTTGACAATAATTGGCCATTTTTTCAAAAATTGTGACCATTTTTGACTATTTTCTCAAATTTTAACAATTATTTACCATTTTTGACAATTATTGACCAATTTTGACAGTTTTGACAATTATTGATCATTTTTGACAATTTTTCAAAAATTTTGACCATTTTAGAACATTTTTCCAAATTTTAAAAATTAATGACCATTTTTCCAAATTTTAACAATTATTGACCATTTTTGACAATTTTTCAAAAATTTTGACAATGATTGACCATTTTTGACAGTTTTTTTTATAATTATTGACCATTGTTGCAAAATTTTTGTCAATTTTTGACCATTTTTTCAAATTTTAACAATTATTGACCATTTTTGACAGTTTTGACAATTATTGATCATTTTTGACAATTTTTCCAAATTTTAACAATTATTGAACATTTTTGACAACTTTTCAAAAAATTTGACAATTTTTGATCATTTTTTCAAATTTTAACAATTATTATCCATTTTTGACAATCATTGACCAATTTTGACAGTTTTGACAATTATTGATAATTTTTGACAATTTTTCAAAAATTTTGACCATTTTAGACCATTTTTTCAAATTTTAACAATTATTTACCATTTTTGACAAATATTGACCAATTTTGACAGTTTTGACAATTATTGATCATTTTTGACAATTTTTAAAAAATGTTGACCATTTTTGACCATTTATCCAAATTTTAACAATTATTGACCATTTTTTGAGCATTTATGACAGGTTCTGACAATTATTAACCATTTTGAACAAATTTTCAAAAAGTTTGAGTATTTTTAACAATTATTGACCATTTTTGACAGTTTTTCATAATTATTGACCATATTTTCAAAATATTGACAATTTTTGACCATTTTCACAAATTTTAACAATTATTTACCATTTTTGACAATTTTTCAAAAATTTTGATCATTTTAGAATATTTTTCCAAATTTCAAAAATTAATGACCATTTTTCCAAATTTTAACAATTATTGACCATTTTTCCAAATTTTAACAATTATTGACCATTTTTGACAGGTTCTGACAATTATTGATCATTTTTGACAATTTTTCAAAAATTTTGACAATTTTTAAAAATGATTGACCATTTTTGACAGTTTTTCATAATTATTGACCATTTTTGCAAAATTTTGACAATTTTTCGAAAATTTTAACCATTTTTCAAAAATTTTGACAATTATTGACCATTTTTTCAAAAATTTTGACAATTTTTGACCATTTTTTCAAATTTTAACAATTATTGACCATTTTTGACAGTTTTGACAATTATTGACCATTTTTGACAGTTTTTTTATAGTTTTTGACCATTTTTGACAATTATTGACCAATTTTGACAGTTTTGACAATTATTTCTCGGAAAAGTAGAGCAAATGTCAATGGAAATCATCAACGTTATGGTCCCATTATTCAATGTTAAAAACTACCATAAATTTAAATGTAAAAATTGATATAAGTAAATTCCATAAACTTATTACCTTCATATAATATACAAATAAAAAAATGTGTGAGCCGTCACGGAACGCCTGGCAGATGTGAAACATCGAAATTGTTTTGTATAAGTTATATATATTATTATATATATATTAGACCATTTTTGACAACTTTTCAAAAATTTTGACCATTTTTCAAAAATTTTGACCATTTTTCAAAAATGTTGACCATTTTTCAAAAATGTTGACCATTTTTCAAAAATGTTGACCATTTTTTAAAAATTTTGACAATTTTCAACAATTATTGACCATTTTTTCAGAATTTTAACAATTATTGACTATTTTTGACCATTTTTTAAAATATTTAACAATTTTTGACAGTTTTTGACCATTTTTGACAGGTTCTGACAAATAATGACCATTTTTGACCATTTTTCAAAAATTTAAACAATTTTTACCATTTTTCAAAATTTTCACAATTATTGACCATTTTTTCAAAATTTTTACAATTATTGACCATTTTTTCAAATTTTTTACAATTATTGACCAATTTTGACAATTATTGATCATTTTTGACAATTTTTAAAAAATATTGACCATTTTTGACCATTTATCCAAATTTTAACTATTATTGACCATTTTTGACAATTATTGTTCATTTTTGACTACTTTTCAAAAATTTTGACAATTTTTCATAATTTTTTCAAATTTTAACAATTATTGACCATTTTTGATAATTATTGACCAATTTTGACAGTTTTGACAATTATTTATCATTTTTAACAATTTTTCAAAAATTTTGACCATTTCACACCATTTTTCCAAATTTTAAGAATTATTGACCATTTTTGAGCATTTATGACAGGTTCCGACAATTATTGACAATTTTTCAAAAATTTTGACAATTTTCAACAATTATTGACCATTTTTGACAGTTTTTCATAATTATTGACCATTTTTTCAAAATATTGACAATTTTTGACCATTTTTCCAAATTTTAACAATTATTGTCCATTTTTGACAGTTTCTTACAATTATTGACCATTTTTGACAATTTTTCAAAAATGTTGACAATTTTCAACAATTATTGACCATTTTTGACAATTTTCAACAATTATTGACCATTTTTGACAGTTTTTTTATAGTTTTTGACCGTTTTTTCAAAATTTTAACAATTATTGACCATTTTTCAAAATTTTAACAATTATTGACCATTTTTGACAGTTTCTGATAATTATTGACCATTTTTGACAACTTTCAAAAATTTTGACAATTATTGACTATTTTTGACCATTTTTTAAAATATTTAACAATTTTTAACGTTTTTTGACAATTTTTGACCATTTTTGACAGTTTTTGAGAATTTTTGACATTATTGACCATTCACGTTTCACACTTCTTAAAAACAGTACAAAATTATTACAATTACAGAACCTTTGACAGAAAACAAAAAACAAAATTATCTAAGCTAACTTAATAAATATACAAATAAAAAAGAGTGTTATAATGATTATCCATCCCATTTAAAAAGCATTGTACTTTTTCGCACTCTTTTGGGTGTTATAATGAAACTTCTATTTAAAAAGCATTGTTCTTTTTCGCACGCTTCAAATTCAGTGTATCCACCTAAATATGTTACTAATGACAATAAAATACAAAACATAAAGACAACAATTTATTTTTGAAATAAAAACGAGTCAACTCAATAATAACAGCATGACTAAATTAACGATAAAGTTATACATTACATAACAAATATATCTTAAATATTAACTTGTTAATAATGTGCTTTTTTATAAGACACTTTGGCAACGAATCCAAGTTTTTTATCAGATACGTAATCCACAATTCTAATGGTCTTGTGATCCGGTTCCAAAAGACTGTAGGTGCCTTTCACTTTGTATCCATCTCGAGATTCTTGTTGATTTTTGTAGTCTTTGTGTTTGCTATCAGCTACTTTATAGGCAAAATGGTATGCTGGTTTAGCCTGAAAAGAAATAAACAACGAAATTAAATGAAATGCTAACAATTTTATACACTGTGTTCATTTGAAAAGGACCCACCTTTAATATTTCAAAAATGGGAATATTAGAAGGAAATGCAGAAACACGTCAACTTTTAACTTGAGGGCGACATTTTTTGGCGCTAATGTCTTAA
Organism: Lochmaea crataegi; assembly: GCA_947563755.1. NCBI lineage: Eukaryota > Metazoa > Arthropoda > Insecta > Coleoptera > Chrysomelidae > Lochmaea > Lochmaea crataegi. The sequence goes on along the minus strand of OX387429.1, from coordinate 12,877,255 downwards.
ACGTCAGATTCACCCCCTCCCTACTGGAGACACCCCTTACATTTTTTCAAATGGCATTAGGTATCAAGTAACACCTCATTTAAAAGGTCTGGTAAATCTCTATTCAATCATTTTGTTTTGCCTTTGAAAATTTTTTAAACACGTCAGAAATGGTAAAAACCAAACATTAAATATATTGAATATTTTGCACACTTAGAAAAATTGAAAACTAATAATTATTTCAATCAATTTGGCCTTAAAAAGCTGATTGAGTTAGAATATTACTAAAGTTATTTCCCATTATCTTGTGTTTCTTTTATTCTCATTACTACCTCGAAGAAATTATTTAGTTTATAACAAATTTTAATTATAGTCCGTCCGGAAACATAAGATCCTAACTTTATAATCTTCAATTAGATAAATAACATGTTATTGTAATGGGTACCTTATTGGTAAAATATTATTTATGTACTCAGATTTCAGGTATAAAGCAGATTCGTTTCTATTGAAATCAATTTACCAATAATTATAACAAAGAATTAAATATTATTTATTAAGTTAGGATCATATATTTCCGGACGGACTTTACTTTATTAATTGTACAAGTTGTGTTAATTTGTAACAGAACTTGCACGGCACTGTTTACAGTTATCGAATGGGCGGCGTCAATAGCTCCCTAGAAAGCATTTAGGACATCAAGTTAGCTGGCGAATACTGTAAACTGAGCGCTCCTAGTTGCAAACTATTATGCGCAAGTCTAACGTATACGCTTTGGTGCTGCTCCCTTGTGTTTTTATGGAGAACTATATACGAGACGTCAGCGGTGGGGATTCTCAAAGCAGACCAGCAGAAAATCGCTGGCATAAAGCGGTGTCTGTCGCTTAGCTGGTTTATATTTGCGCAAACATTATATTCACTGAATCCCCTTCCCTTGTGACAAACAAAAATTTATTAAAATGAAACATACATAAAATATTTAAACCAATGAAAATTCGTGACTTATTTTATGATTATCTGGGAAATATTGAATAACAAACAATATAATACTTTGAATGCTTAAACAATTGTAACTAAAAACATAAATTATTTTCAAGGCATTGACAAGTATGTTTAAATAAGTAATAAATTAATTAGGCACTCGTTAATGTAATGCTCCAGTGCGGGTGAGAGAAAACATTATTTACATAATTAATTCAAATAACATGTAATTTTAGAGTTGTGTATTCAAACATTTATAGAGAAATCGTCATAATTACACTTAAAAAGGAATTCATTAGATCGGATTTAAATTATTGGTAATTTAAATAGCTTAACGTTTGATTGGAAAAATGCGGTAATTATGTTTTTCTTCACCATATTTCGTATTCTAAACCAGATTACGTAACATTTTCAAGCTTCATTTTCCATTTAAAAATGCGTCAAATTCTTTCTTTTTATTACAATAAGTATTTTATGCAACAGATGAATTCTTACATAAAGAGGAAGAGTAGCAGAATGTACATACTAATACTCGAATCTTCGTTCAAATTATTATTGTAAAAGGTTTAGACAAGCTACAGGATGGTCAAAATAAAATCTTTGTTTTAACTAAATTGATTTCTTAATGAAACTATCAAAGCCACCAGACTAGTAATGAAATTGATAAAATTGTGTTAATAATTGAAATATCTGGAGAGAATTGTTATTTTTTGCCCTATCCACAATGAGTCGCTTTATATGCTAATAGAGACAACATTTTTGATTATAAATTTTTTTATATTCAAAGCAGCTTGTCAAGACGCTAGCAATATACAGGGTGATCTATTGAAAATGTCCAATCTTCAAATTGTATATTCTTATTTGACCTTTTTTTCTGTTTTTGGCACTTGTCCATTCAGCCAGTATCTAAGACTAGGATGAGTAAATGTAGCGTTATTATGTAAGTCAAAACTTCCCTAATCGTTCCCTCGGATAGGAGGGATAATGGGTGTATCGGTGTATATTATAGGGTTCAATTGGAACAAAAACGGGACTAAGTGCGCTATCACTTCAACTTACATAAACGATAAAGCATATTCTGCTGTGGCTTTTTTTTAGATTGGAAATGGATGAAAAAGTTTATACAAGCTTCGTTTGTTCAAAATTCAAAGTTGCTCCCTCAAACCAACAAAGTATTCCAAAATTGGAATTGCAAGGAGCAATGCTTGGAAGTAGGTTAGCTAAAACAATACGTTCAAAAATAGAATACAAAATTAAAGAGATCCATTTCTGGATAGATTCACTTGTTGTTCTCAAACAGATTCGGTCTGAGTCAAGACATTTCCCGATGTTTGTCGTTTGTAGAGTTGGAGAAATACAAGAAGAAACTGAAATATCTTCATGGCACCTTCTGATCAGAATGTAGCAACCAAGGAATTAAAATCACCCAATTTCAAAGAAGACGGTGATTGGTTGCAAGGACCATCTTTCCTGAAAGAATCCAAGAAATTTTGGCCAAATGAACCAATTTGTTTAGATGATAAGGAAGCTACAATTTTGCTTTGTGCTGACACACATCAGCCTAACGACTTTGTAGCATCACTTGATATTGATCGGTTTTCAAAATGGTCCAGGATTATTCGGACTTTCGCGTGGATTATTCATTTCAGAAAAGTTATGAAAATACATAAAAAAGATACACCACATCTTTATATTGAAGAGATTAATGAAGCCTCTAAATTATGGGTAAGGAAAAGTCAATATGAGTCATTTGAAGCAGATATAGGAATGCTGAAAAAAGGAAAAACATTTTCTAAATTCAGTCGTCTTTTTAAGCTTAATGCTTTTATGGATAATGACGGCGTAATTCGTCTGAAGGACAGATTTCCTACTACCATGAGATAGCTGGTCATATTGGAATTGAGACCGTAGTGAATAATTTGAGGTTGCAATTTTGGATTATAAAAATTCGATCAGCTGTGAAAAGCTGTTTTAACAAATGTCAGGAGTGTAGAATCAGAAGATGCAAGCCCCTGAGATGTGGTCCCTGAGATGGGGATGGCACCAGAACAGCGTCTGGAACCTTTCGTTTTTCCTTTCACCCACACTGAAGTCGATTTTTTTGGGCCAATGACTGTATCTATTGGAAGAAGACTGGAGAAAAGAAATGGCATGGTGTTCACTTGTCTCACAACTCGAGCAGTTCACATTGAATTAGCTTCTAGTCTTGACACAAATGCTGCAATAATGGCTATTCGACGTTTCGTTTCTAGAAGAGGACAACCGATAGAAATTTTTTCCGATAATGGCACCAACTTTGTTGGTGAGCTCAGGGAATCTAATGAAACTTTGCAAAACCCGGTAATATCAACCACCAAGCGCTCCACACATGGGAGGAATTTGGGAAAGGATCATAAGAACAATCAAAACTGTTCTAAAAATAACTCTTAAGTCAGTTCACCCCAAAAGGGGAAGTTCTCGCCACATTGCTCGCTGAAGTTGATGAGACCTGGATCTGTACAGAATCCTGATTTGATTGAAAATGAGATGTTGAGTCGAAAGCAGTGGCGAATTGCAGAAAGTCTGACCAATACGTATTGGCGACGGTGGATAACAGAATACCGACCAACACTGATATGTAGGAACAAGTGGCTTTCCAAAACTGACCCTATCAAAATAGGAGACATTTGTATTATAGTCGATGAAAAATTCCACCGAAATGAGTGACTTATTGGCCGCATTATATGTAGAAGTATATCCCGGAAGAGACGGAATCATTAGAGTTGACGCTGTGAAAACAAAGAAAGGAAATTTACCAAGTTTTGTTGTTGTCAGATTTTAACGATAGAGTTGTCAATGTATGTCAAAAAATAAATATAATAAAAAACAGATAAGTTACTGAAAACGAAGTTTTATAATTTAACAGGCAGTCCAACTCGGTTGCGTAGTAATTAACTAAAAAGTTTATGTGTTTGTTGACGGTATTTGTTGCAGTTGAAAAATATGTGGTCTAAATCAGCCACATCTATACAGATGTCACATTGATTTGAATCTTTAAGGCCTATCTTGCTTAAGATGCAAGGGGTAGCAAGCATGTCCAAATTTTAGACGAGAGATGGTGACCATTTGGTGCCGATTATAACTGGTATTTTTGTGTCAAAGCTCATTAGGTATGATAGGTTGAGTTTAGGTGTAGCGTGTAGGGTGGTTTTTTTTATATTCCGTCCATAGGTTATTCCATGATTTTCTAGACATCTCTTTTATTTGGCTGAAGCACGTCTGAATAGTGGTGTTGTTATTAATAACTGTTCCCTTAGAAATGGTGTGATGCCTTTTGGCCCAATATAATAATATAATAATTAATATTTAAAATAGGAATTAAATTCCCTTGATCGTATTTCAACAAAACATTCAAACGTTTTAATGTTATATAAATAAAGAGTAAGAAGGTAATTGAATAGAAAGTCAAGTTCAAAGCGTGAAGTAAGACAAAACAGTAATATGTTTATTTGTTTTATTTGAACTTGACTGGTTATATAAGTATGCATTCAATATTTTGGATATATAGTTGAATAGTCAGAGATCAGTAATCATTAACCTTTAAGTATAAGTATGCTATACGGCTAGGTACTTATGCAGATCATTAGTAATAGTAAGTAGTGTAATGTATTATAGTAAATAAATCAAACATATCCCAGTGCTAGAAGAAGTTGTTTCATTCCCTTACGATGATCCTCCAAGTGACCGGCAACACCACCGATTCAGAGGCCTTTCCACACCTTTAGTCTACCAACGTTTCCATTGGACAAGCAACCATTACAATGTTCCCGAATGTACTTTAACCCTTATGAAATGTAGGTATATTAACCTGATGTCATTTAAAATTATTTATCGTCAATTCTTATTTGACCTAATATGCCTAATATTGCAGGTTTCCGAGATACAGAGTGTTTAATTATTTTTCATGTTTCGATATCTACCACTCCAAAAATTGGTATTTTTATGTATTCTGGCCTGAAGGTTACTAATTTGTACTCTAATAATAATTGATAATAGAGGGCGCTAGTTACAAATGGTCGCTTCACTAAATGGTATCATGTTTGAAGTATAACACAATACGATATAACATTCAATTCTACTAGAAAAGTTGCATTTTTTATTCGTGAAATTCGATCGGCTCTTGAGTTATTTGCTTTTGAAAATATCAATGCATTTCGGATTTACGAATTCATCCGTGATTTAATTTTTCGTTTTTTCAAGCAACAATGCATTTCGCATCTATCAAGTTGGCCGTAGTCCAATTTTTCGTTTTTTAACAGAAAATAGTCCAAAAAAGTACGATAGCTCTCAAGTTGTGCAGAATAATGTGTGGGATAAAACTAACTGGGGGTTACAGCCTAAAATGATCATATTGGACATCAGATCCATGATAGCATATAGTTCGGGGTTATGGTGACCAAAGAGGCTGGGGCCATCCAAAAGCTAAGTGGTATCCCAAGGTAACCACGGGAGCTATGAGAAACATCCCACCAGCGACTTAAGAAGCCTTTCTGATTCTACCGCCACCTCATGTCTACATACAAGGTGAAGCCAGATCAGTCACCAATAGATTGACCAGAGGGCAAGGAGACTACACGGTAAGATGAATACCAAACTATACAAAGAGCTGGAAACCGACCCCATAATGGGAATGTCATCTTAAGAAAAAGTTTCAGAACCTTTTTCATAACAGACATAGGCATAGAAGGAAGGACCTCCAATTGATAGCAGCAATAGCCTGCTACATAGATGGCCGAGGAAGGTGTAGGAGCAGGAAAATATATAGCCAAGCCAAAGACAAGGAGTCTCACTGTGCTTAGGCAAACACGTTACGATTACAATTAGTTGCTGCAATCGTGCACTGTACAGGAGAGATATTAAAGCAAGAGTAAGGAAAACACCATTGCCATATACTCTGACAAGCAAAGGGCTATAAAAGCGATCAGCTTCATGCAGATAAATTCCAAACCACTCGATACTTTGACATCAAACACAAGGGCAATTAAGTGGAAGATTCACTAGCTCTAGACGGAGCACAGCGTGCTCCAATTGGTCCAAAACCCTTCGCTTACCTATATGAATAGATTTGCACAATTTGATTCATTTATTGATTAATTGCATTCAAATCAGAAACAACTAACTTTTGGACTATATTCTTCGATAGAGGTAAATTATGAGAAGTTCAACAGAATATGTTACGGAAAGTTAACAAAGCTATCCGTTGGTTTTTCAAATTAACTTTTTAAGTATCTTTGAACCAGACTAACATAATGTCATTTCACAATTAATAAGAAAAACATTAAAAGTGTAAGTCACATAATATTAAATTTCAATTACAAATTAATTATGGTTATCATTTAAATTATTCATTCAACGCTTACCTTGATATGAATTTCTTTTTCATGATGTACATCTACCGGAGTTTTAAAATCAGATCCAGTAAATCCAATTGAATCTTCATATTTGTTTTCTACAATGTCGTGCTCATCTCCTTTATGTTCACTTTCTCCATATTCTTCGTTATCTTCAGTTCCCCCACTTAAACCGAAAATCTGGCAACTGACAGCTTTGCTGTTATCGTAGCCATACTGTGGTGCTCCGTAAACCAATACTACTAACGAAGAGATAATCTGTAAAAAAAATTATCTCATTCACATATCGGTTAGTAACCTGTAGATTTATAATCTTAAGTAGAGAGTAGCTTCCCAATTTCTAAAGTGATTAGATAATAATTAAAATCGCCACCTCAAATAATTATAAAATATCTGACTTTTCACTATAATAGTCCAAGAGGTGGCAACATTTTTTACAATCAATTTTACTATAGATACTTTTTTGATATGCCGTTCTTTACCCCAGTTAGATGGAGATATAGATACAGTATTCGCCAGCTAACTTGATGTCCTAAATGCTTTCTAGGGAGCTATTGACGCCGCCCATCCGATAACTGTAAACAGTGCCGTGCAAGTTCTGAGGATACGCTTTCTGTTACAAATTAACACAACTTGTACAATTAATAAAGTAAAGTCCGTCCGGAAATATATGATCCTAACTTAATAAATAATATTTAATTCTTTGTTATAATTATTGGTATATTGATTTTAATAGAAACGGATCTGCTTTATACCTGAATTCTAAGTACATAAATAATATTTTAACAATAAGGTACCCATTACAATAACATGTTATTTATCTAATTGAAGATTATAAAGTTAGGATCTTATATTTCCTGCCAAAATTGTTGCACCTTAAGGCATAAAGCAAATAGGTGCTATGACTTCAGGCGAACGCGGCCAGTTGGTGACTAGGAATGCCTGTATAAATCACATCCCCCCATGCTCATTTTCCCGCCAGTAAATTTTAAGGATTTCATGCATAAGGGGGCACCAAAGGCAGTGCCAACCCATCAGGCTGGTCCACCGAAGAGCTCTATCTAAAATTTTTAGATCACTTTATAAAGCATACGAAACCTTCAAAAGAAGAGCGAGTGTGGTTGACCACGAAACACATTTGTCAGTAGAAGCTGTGGACCGGGCATCTGAAGCAGGTGTTGTAATACTAATCTTCCCTCCCCACACATCACACAAATTGCAGCCACTTGATCTTGCTGTATATTTTCCTTTGAAGAGTTATTACAACCAAGCAGTTCATTCCTGGCTTATGAATAATCCTGGAAAACATTTTGACATTTACTGCGTGGCTGAAGGCATGTCCAGCCTTTCCTCGAGCATTCTTTACAAGTAATATTTCCAGTGGTTTTTAAAAAAGCTGGCATTTTTCCGTTGGACAGAACAGTTTTTAGTGTCGATGATTTTTTGTCATCATATGTTACCGATCGTCCAGTTCCAGTGGACACAAATGAATCAATTGCTGCCGGAGTAGGTGAAACTACTTGTCCAACTTCTACATACTTTTAGGAACCAAAGGAAAGCAAAAAAGGAAGCAAAAAATCTCTGAACTTGACAAGACTCCTTCCACTTCGGCGATGGTAAAATGTCCATACAACAGTGAACCTCTAGTCACAGATAACACAGAATTGTCACCCCAGAATAAATACAACCGTTTCCTAAAGATACAGCTCGAAATACTGTAAAAATGGAAGAAAACCAGGTAGACGCAACATTGCAACATATACACCGGAAAAAGACGAAATCAGACTAGCCAAAGCTAATAGAAATATTAACAAGAAGCAAGGTAAATTGTCCGAGAAGAACGCAGAAGTAAAGAAAAAGAAGGCTGTTAGAAACTTATTTGGGAGTGAATCTGAAAGTGAGGACATAACTGACTTTTTGGAAGATGAAGATGATGGAAATGATATATTGGAAACCAACAACCGTGACATATTTAAGTTGCAAGAAGAAATGGAGTTTGAAAGACCTATTTTCGAAGTAGGGGAATATGTGTTGGTCCAATTTCCAAAGGAAAAGGTTCCAAAGACGTTAATGGATCCGAATATCAGATTCAATTTTATAAAAGAATTGGAGGAAGTAGCTGATTTGCTATTGAATCAGAAGAGATCTTTGATGTTGCTGAAGAAGACATAATCGTCAGACTTCCTAAGCCAGTAAACGTTTCAGGATCATCAAGAGTAACATGCAGGGCAACTATTATTTTATGTCAACTTTTCCCATTATAATGTGAAATAATAAGTTTCTACTTTTGTTATTTTTTATTTTAGTTGTTCTATAGCAATAAATAAGTTTTTTTGGTGTTATTTATTTAGAAATAGTAGGTACCTACCTTTGTAATGTATTTATCCAAGGTACACGACCTAGCGATCCAAGGTACATTATGTTCATGGACCTTGCATCAAATCTAACACTCCACAAAAAAATTTGATTAAAAACCCAATTTTTCATCAAATAACCTTTACGATGTCCGATCATCTACTCAAATAGATGACCAATAATGGGTAAAAATTCAGGTTATTTAAAATACTTAATTAGGTATTTTTCTTCAGATAGTGTAAAAAATGATCCAAGGTACAACCAGTCTCCCCGATGGTCGCCAGATAGTTTTGTTCGACTATATTTGAACGAACTTTGCTTACTACTCGAAGAAAATACAAAAGTCAAATTGATCAATGATCTGTTTTGGTCCAAAATATATTCTAAAATTTAAATTTATACAAATAAATAAAAGAAACTCCCAAATGATACTCAAGAACAAAACTAAATTTTTGTTATCTATTTCTAATATCTAATAATTATTTTTGTAAATGTTTTGCAAAAGAAAAATACTCACTATTATGGTGTTCATTTTTGATCGATATGTTTTTCGTTGATTAACTTGTTAAGAACTAACTACTTTAGGCAGTAAATCACTTCAATATATACTAATTATCGAGAAAAGGTGGTAGCTATTTAAGTTTTTAAAATCAGTAACATAAATACATTTATATCATTATACATGTGGACAAATATGATTTCTCCGCAATCTGCCTGAACTTGGACCAGTTAAATTACAATAATTTACTGCTAAATATTTCATATACTTATGATTTAATTAATCGTTAAATAACGAAAAAGCATATTTTAAGTTTTTGTTGTTTCAATATTATACTATATTTCCCATTTCATAGGAGCACAAAAAAGGGTCGATAGCCATAAAGCGGCAATAAACCATAGGCGTTACATTTTTCGGTAAAGACCTGAATGGTTTCGTTTGTCGGGTTTATTTAATAGTGCAAAAGTTAGGCAAGTATAATATTATTAGTAAGTATTTATTACAATACCAAGAGCCGATTTTATGGAGACCATTCAATTGGGCCAAAACTATTTAACATAATAAAAAAAAACTGTAAGACCCATCCCTACTCGGCAAAACCCTTAAACTGACTGCACGTCACTGGCCACCGGCTTACCATATTAATGAATCCTTAATCATTGTGCCGAATTTTACGACCCTATTGTATTTGAGGCGATATAGGCCGTGTCGATTCAATTTTGCTAAAACCGACCTGTTTTATCATTTTATTCCACATAAAAAAAAAGACCCACCCTAAATTTATAGTACTTTTGAATAAATAATGAGACACTTTGCTCCTACGGAAATAGAAATATAGTAAAGGTACTCGTATTGCCAACATGTAACTATTAAATTAACTAATATTTAGATACCTTTCGCCACCATCGCAAAATATCTGAGTATTACCTACAGTCCTGTTTAAACAAATATTAGAACTCTCTTCCATTCAGTGGGAGTTTACGGTATATAACTTTGGGGACTAAACCAAAGAGATAGATTAAATTAAACAAAGTATTAATTAGCTATGTTGATGCCCGAAGCAGGAATTTGAATTTGGCAGACGATCAAGTTTGCCAAGTGTTTCAAAGGACAGCTTTTCAACCATGTGAATGTTGAGGTCTCGTAAACAAACGCCAGAGGAGGAAAGCAGAGCAAAATTGCGTGCCGACTTAAAAAATAGTATTCTGGATCTCATCAAAACGGTGTAATATACAAAATATGAAAGAAATTAATGATTTCAACTCTCAGTACGTAATTAACATGAAACCAGTAATTACCAAATTCCTCATTCGAAATATAAAATTTGCATCATGAGGGGTATAAATTATAAACATGATATGTCGTATTGAGATATTTCATGATCAAAGACATTGAACAAATAGTACCCCTCGTATAATTGAAGTAAATGTAAAAGTATTAATGAAATCCTAGAGTCAGTCAGTCACTAATGTATAAAAAGTTGCATAATTGCATGTATTAAAAATAATTTTCATTGAATGAATGTGATTGTTGAGTGAAAGACCATCTTAGTTGAGTTTATTTTCCTATTTGATGTAATAAATAGCGTTTATCTTGCTAATTTATGTTCACAAAATTAATTTTCATAAAATAAATTTAAGATTGTTTCATCCCAATATATTATCCGAAATAATTCTTTTTAATACAGTTGGTACAACTATATTGAACACCTGTTACACATCACTGGGGCACTTTCAGGGTGAGTACACAGGACCGTATCCAGGAAAGTATTTAAATCCAAATCAGATGTTAAAAAACTTTATTAAAAATTTTATTTAAATAACATTGAATTTTGGCGCTCATAAAAAAAGAACAGTAATTAGATTTCTTACACATTAAACCCATGAACCCAAACCCTGAGAAGCTGAGACTTCATAAAAAAAAGGTGAGTACACTGTGTAGTAAATTAAAATTGCTAAACTTGAAATTATTCCGGGTAAAACAAAAATCATAAAATCAAACAATAAAAAAATTTAAAAAAATTATAGAACACAAAATAAAATATCATATCAATATATTATGAGGAATAATTATGGAGATATAAAATACAAGTGGCATAGTAACAGTTGAGAGTTGAGAGTTGAGAGTTGAGAGTTGAGAGTTGAGAGTTGAGAGTTGAGAGTTGAGAGTTGAGAGTTGTGAGTTGTGCGATGTGCGTTGTGAGTTGTGCGATGTGCGTTGTGAGTTGTGCGATGTGAGTTGTGATTTGTGATTTGTGAGTTGTGATTTGTGAGTTATGCGTTGAGAGTCGTGCGTTGAGACTTTCGGTTAACAACAACCCGATCCTATACAAACACTTGTAATGGGTATATGCCATTTAAAAAACAACCTAGTATTAGAAAAGAAAAGGTACTGGGCAAATTTTTTGAATTCTAATGCTCTAATTAAGGGTCTTACTAACAAATGTTAGGGACAAGCTTTTTTTTTTAATTTTTAATCAGGTGTATACAGGGAGTCATGGAGGCATGATAGATCGTTAAGAAATATTCAAAATACCCAAAAACAACTTTTCTCTAACCCTCTTAGTTTGTGAGATACAGGCTATTGAAGGGTACGGAAGAAATACACATTTTATTGCATAACTTCTCGGGGGAAGAAAGTACAAATTTAAAATTGTTTGTAGGTTATTGTCTCTTCAAAACACATCAACAGTATTACTTCTGTCAAATTCTAATGAGCCAGTGGCGTGGTACGAGGAGTCCGTAAACTTCTATTGTACCATATTTTTGAAACACCCTGTAAGACTTTTGTCTGCAATTCTTTATTTCCTACATAAAAGGTAATTTTTGTTGAACTCGATACAACACTCCATTTTCAAGATTTTTAACTTTTCATTGCAGTATTGCACTTTTTTATGTTTTATTTTTTTAAACGATAAACTTGGTCTGACGAAAACCCGCACGCCGTAAAAGTTGCAAATCATCAGCACAGGTTTAAAATTAACGTTTGGGCTGGAATAATTGGGTACCTTTTATTCCACGGGAATATTTAAATGGACCTAGATCTGTTCATTTTCTTAGAAATAATTCAATAGATCTTCTTGATGATGTACCTTATGTCAATGTGGTTTAAGTACGATAGAGCCTCGCCACATTTTATACTGCGAGCTAGGGAATGGTTAAATGAAAACTTTACGGGATATGGATAGGCCGTGGAGTAAATGCACCGGTCAAATGGCCATCACGGTCTCCTGAATGTAATCCAATGGATTATGCCGTGTGGGGAATATTAAAACAAAAAGTATATTCTACACCAGTCAATACGGTGGGAGAAAGAATAGAAACGGCTTGCAGAGTGTTGTGCCTTAATAGATTTTTGCCGAGGAAGATAACCAACCAAATGAAAAAACATATGCAAAAATGAAGGACGTCATTTTGAACATTTAATGAAATAGCAACTTTTGTTTGTAGTTAACTATTACATACAAAATAGTTTAAATAATAAGTTTATTCAAATTTTACTCTTTTTAATTGAAGAACTATGAATTACAAACCCATAAAAAACGTTTGTGTTTAAATTATTTGGAAATGATTTGCAAGTAGGTACTACAAATTTATTAAAAAACTCCAATACTGCAATAAGAAGTCTTGAAAATGGAGTGTTGTATCGAGTTCAACAAAGAATACCTTTTATGTAGTAAATTTGATAAAGAATTCCAGATAAAAGTCTTTAGCTCTAAATACAGGGTGTTTCAAAATATGGTACAATAAAAGTTTAACAACCCCTCGTACCACGCCACTGGCTTTTTAGAATTTGACAGAATTAATACTGTTGATGTGTTTTGAAGGGACAATAACCTACAAAAATTTTTAAATTTGTACTTACATACCCCGAGAATATATATGCAATAAAATGAGTATTTCTCCTGCGCTCTTCAACAGCCTGTATCTCACAAACAAAGAAGGAATATTTCTTAACGATCTATCATGCCTCTAATTTACGGAACTTATTTACGGGACACCCTGTATAAGATCAAATGTTCTCATTGTAATACAGTTTATATCGGTGAAACACAAAGAAACCTTGAAATCAGATATAGTGAACATCTTTGTTGCTTAAAAAATAAATATCCAGATGAGTCGAATTATTCAAGCCACCACCATTGAACTTTTATATACTGACTGACCAATAATTTAATTACTCGGTGAAAGCATTCTACAATCAACAAAAAGACATTTAAAACTTTGTAACCATGAGAGCAAATACATTTTTGTGTAATTGAAATAATTTCGTGCATAAATCGTACATCAACTTGTATTTCAAGGCATTAATTAATGTCCACTGCCTTCGATTTTGTAAGCGAAAATAAAAAGAATACAATAAAATCGTTATTCAATGAATAATATTATTGAATGGAACTACCTATTTGTTACGAACACAAAAAAATTTAGTATAACGAAAAATAATTTGTGCAACCATTTGTGTAAGAAATAGTCCACGATCTTTGTGATATCGCAAGAAAGCATAAAATTCATTTTGCAATCACTACAGAACAATAATATAATTAATGTTGAGCACTTAACTTGATTCTTTGATGTCTTTACGGCCAAACGGATAATTGGCTTTCGCAAGCTCGTAATTATTTGCGTTATAAATTTCGACTTACGCACGAATTAATACCGTGAAATTGTTAATTGCAACAATGAATATTGATAATTTTTCTACTGTTTGTTTTTTATTAATTAATTAGTTAGTCGAGGGTTGACGTCATAAAACATATCTGTTTGTTTTACAAACACTTTATTGTACAAAGCAGAAACAATAACTGTGTGACGCTACGCTACTGAAAATCTTAACACCTGATAAGGTTCGATGCAATTGGCGTTTGTCAAAATTTTACCACCAATAGCAGCCGAGTAGGCAGGGCATTATTACTCTGTCTCTCGTAGTTGGTAATTTCTGGGACATCAAGTTAGCTGGCGAATACTGTATATGGATTTACTATGATAGAACTCATGATTGGTCGGCTTAAGGCCGATAGGCGTGTAGGGGCTAGTACGTCACACTGCGTTATATCAATGAGAGCGGCCGTTACAAATGGCGCGTTAAATTGTAGGTTTGAAATGAAAATTGTATAATTTATTGCATTATTCATTTTGTAAAACAAATAAAAATATATAATTCATATAGTAGTTTTTAGGCATGGAAATCACTATTATACTGTTTTTGAAAATTAGTGGTATTTTGGATATGTGACATTGTCAACATGTAATAGCGAAATACTACAATGATAAATCTTTAATACAAACACAGTTGGCTTGTTGAATAATAACATCATATTTTTGTTACAGAACGCCCTAGATAACTATACCTTCCTGCCGTTCAGCGTCTTCCTAGCCATTTTCTGGATATTCACGTATAAGAAAGTTCCAGAAACGAAAAATAAAACTTTTGAAGAAATAGCAGCCTTGTTTAGGGAAGGAAATGGAAGGTAAAAATGATTTTTAAATTGTGGAATATGTTCGTGCCAATTTTTATCAAAAATAAATAATTTAACTAAATATTGTTGTCATTGTGTTACAAAAAATAATTATTAGACAAAAAAACTTTAGATATACTATACACCTGCTCCAGAGCCTGAAGGTGTTTTTGAGTCATCTGTATCCCAACAGATCTTAGTAGTTCAGGGTTCAGTAATCTCTATTCGGATTTAGAACAATATAAGGTAGGTCGCAGTTTACTGTTGACGACATTATGTCAGAATTATGTGGCTTTCAGTATCCACCAGTAGTCTGCTACTCTCCGTATAAGCCGGTTTTGTGTCAATCAAACTAGCAAAGATATGTCAAAGTCAAAGAAACCAAAACCAAACTTGCACAAATATACCAAAGCTAATTTGATCTGTATATGCGCAATTCTATATGCTGCCCATCAAGCCTCTCTTTCCAGAAATATATGAAGAGGAGGTAGATCCAGAAAGATTTCCATGGCTCCTATTTACCCAATTAACTTTTACTTTATAAGCAAAAATAAATGAAATTATGAACTTAACATTCCAAATACGAAATATGCTGCTGTTTTTACCAGTTGATATGTTTTTTTCTCAGTCAAACAAAAAGAAATCTATTCTTTTCAAAAAAATCATATTTCAAGATCCAAATTTTTTGTTCATAGTGTTGGTTTTCGAGACAGTCGACTGTATGGGTGAGTTTGTCGCATGACTTGATTCATATGCATGAAGCACGCTACATTTAATCTCATTCCTACACTTATTCACTACATTCTCTCAAAATATTTTCTCTCCTACACGTATCGGCACACTTACATAGGCGCACAAGATTGGTAGGCCAGCTTGCAAACATTATTCTTAATAATTTGTGACAAATAATAATATTTAGGTACCTTATTTTTTTCCATCAGTCTAACAACTTGACATATATTACAACAGAGACTATTTTAGGCAAAAAATTAAATTAAAGTCCCCCTACGACGTTCGGAAAGCTCCGGACCACCTAACACTAAATGCTTTTTTAGAAAATTTATTTTCGGTTCCTTCGACTGACGATTCTACATATTATCGTAGCGACAATTCTAAATAAACATTTAAATCGTCAGACGAAAATATCGCTGACGATTCACATACGTCACTAGGGTCCCTGAAACAAGTAACATGCAAATTTTCAGGAAGAGGTATATCTTTTGAGCAATTTTTTTCCATTTTTGAGCGTGACGTGTTTTCTGCAGAGGCTTAAAGCAAAATACTTGCACTGGTACTTCCTGATAGACACTCCAACCTCTTCTGAAAATTCCAACCTCCTCGGCCTCCAGCTCTTATAGTTTAATATATCTTAGGAATGTCCTTTATGAAGCTCATGCCAACGACATTTTAGTTATTCTCAAATTCTACACTTGCAATGGTAAAGTACTACCAGAGATCTAAGAAGGTCATAAATCACCCAGCACTTGAGTTAACAGCAGGCGGTCGAGTCTACGCAGAGTTGTACCTGCCCTAGCCATTGGAATATCGTGTGTATCGAACCAAGTTTCATCCAAATGCACTTCTGTTCTACCATATTCTCTAAATTCGTTTATTGCCAATAAATATTCAAATCTCCACTTCTTAAGGCGTCTTAAATCCGTCTTGTAAAAAAGACTTACCCAACGTCTGCAACACTGTATACCAGTTTCGTTCGTTTTAAGCCGTTGCATTAAATGCCAAACTATTTCATGAGATATTTTAATCCGGAAATCGTCGGATTATATTGATTTACGACCTTCTTAGATATCTGGTCGTACTTTACTCAACATGCAAAAAGGAAAGTAACCACAAGACACACGCCTTATGTAGCTATTGCTTCAATAATAAGTACCCATTAACTCTGACACTTTCATTTGTTATTTTCTTCATGTCCTGATGATGGGCTTGGATTTATAAATTTAATTTTGATATATAATGAAATTTTGATATAAACTTTATTATATTGATTATATAACTCATGTTCTAATGAACCAATACAATCCCTTAGTTGCGACGTATTGATAAGTGAATATACCCCTTGACGACGTGATATAATCGTTTTGGCGTTTCGCCTCCTGCCATATTGTGATCATTTCCATAGTAACGGACAAGCTCAATGTAATGTCAGTTAATTCTACTACAAATTCCGAAAACAACAATACATAAAATATGTATTATAATAATTGTACCTTCAATATTAATATTAATCAATAAAAAAAATTAGAATATTATTCGTTATATAATCGTAACGAATATCAACTCGAGCATAGACAATATTTTTCGATTATTTACCTCTTCACTCGACGTATTCCGCGAAACACCACTCGAGCTGCGCTCTCGTGATGTTTCGCCAAATACGTCTCGTGACTCGGTGAATAATCGAATATTATCTATGCTCTTGTGATATTATAACTGATTATTTAATTTGACATAAATGACAATTTTAATATTTGGTTTGCAAACTGGTCTATGCTAATATTATGTAATCACACTTTCAATTATGTATATAGAGAAATTAGAGCTAATTACTAGTAAATAATAATTACTATACTGATATACGTTATAAGTGTTGTACCATATTTACCAATTAAATGTTTACAATGTTTTTCAAATTAATTCCTATGAAATTAGTGTAATTATGTATTCAAACATTAAAATAGTGTTAATGAAATTACAACACCACAAATCACCTGAAAGCTTTGTTTAAAAAAAAATTTATCTCAAAGAATTTATTTTTAGCCATTTTCCACCTCTATTCACTGTAATCAATTTTCGTTTCCAATTTGTTTGATTCTTCATAACATTACAAAGGTGATGCTGCCTTACTCTGTAACAATAAATCCTTGGTTTAGTTTTGTATGGTTTCTGTAAACGGCCTGTTCAGAACCGTTCAGTGCGACAGTACTGTCTTCTGTGCCTCAGTCCAAATTAGATTACCCCTTCAAGTATAATCTTCACAAGGAAGTTGATAAATCTATCTACATAAACACAGCTCCTAAGGTCTGCAGTCTGACTCGCTTAGCAGCCACACAACAGCACAGACCGTGTTCCGGTTCAACTTCTTCAAGGCAGCGACAACAGTCGGTGTTTAATACATATAATAGTTTAGTTCGCAGTTTCCAGTAAGGATTTGGGCTGATCTCCTCCCTGTCCATGCCCAGCAAGGCTTCTGCTTTTTGAAGGTCCTTTGCTTGTCTTAAACCTGGTATATCAATCGAGTAGACTAACTGTCTGATCTGAGACAGGCATCTTCGCCAAATCTAGAGGATCTATAAACAGAAACTGACTTCCTTTCCTGGCAAGCTGTTCCACTACTACCTTCCCCTTGAAAGACTGTTGCATTATGTTCAAGTCTCTCAACCAGCTAGACATTCGGGAAAAATTTTTGAAACCATCGTTACTTCTGTACTCGAAATTTAATATATCCGTATCGTCCAGTATTAAGATCTTGCGCATTTTCTTCAGTATCGAAAACTTGGTCTAACACAAAATCTTGGTCGGCGACGTGAACTCTGCAGAGGCAAGAATCGAGTTGTCATCAAATATTTTGATGTCGACTTGCTGTAAAATACCGATTTTGTGGAAACAGTAAAGGCAAAATCGGTCCAGATTTCGGTAGAAACGCACCTTCATCCATCTTATTTTCCCAAGTCAAACGAATGAACTTTTTTTTTAACTTTAAATGTTGATGCCTCCCTCGACATTTGCTGCTGGTCGTTACGAGTATAAATACGCATGAGAAATTCTTTCCTCCCGCCGTTATAGAGGGCGAGCATGTACTTCTCACGGGGTGTCCCTGCTATTAGGGACGAAAGTACGTACAGTTCTTTTCACGATCTAAGAAACTGACTATACTATATTCATAAAGAAGAGAGAGTAATAAAAATGCAAATTTGGTTAAATTTTGTACTGAGTGATCAATCACTTTTTCTTCCCCCTGTTCGACCGGAGAATACAATAGAACCCAAAACCGAGAACAATAGAAGGCAAGGGTTAAACTATTCTCATAGGCGCCGCAATTGGGGGAAACTTACATTTCAAGTACCGTGGTATATAGGTATTAGTAAAGAAAATAGTAAACATGTAAAAAGTTCTATGAAATTTATTAAAACAAATTACTTTATTAGAAAAAATTTATAAATTAAATAATAAAAATACATTTTAGGAATAAAAGTAATATTATATATATATATATATATATATAAAATCGAATTGGCGTTTTAACTATAATTAATAAGCACACCTAAAAATTAAATAAAAGCTAAACAAATGGTTGGTACGTAAAAAAATGTTACGGTTGTCAATTATTACAACTACAAAAATAATTAAAATGAAATGGAGATAGATACGTTTCTTTAAAAACAGTCAAAATAATAGGAATAAATAAATGTAATAAAACATTAAACAGTACGTTTCTCTCAAAATAGTCAAAAATAGAATTACAAAAAAAATTGTTATTAAATAGGTAGTTACGTTTTTTTAAAAACAGTCAAAAATAAAATAGGAATAAATTACTCAGATTCAGAAGAACAGTAAATGCTCTCATCATCACTCTCATTTTCGTCCAAAGAAATAATGAACGGTTCCACAGTTGCTTCGATTAAACAATCAAGTTTCCACATTTTTTCTTCTACTTTTAAAATATGTTGTACACATTTATGCCAATTATCTGGAATTATTTTTTTAACTGATTCTTGAAAAAGCACCTCCACATCCTTTAATTTATAGGTAGTATTATTCCTTGCTACATACCCTTTCATTTGAGCCCATATTAATTCTATTGGATTAAGTTGGTAAGGCGGCAGTCTTAATACTGTAATGTTTCGTTTTCCAGCCATATCATCGACAACTTTCTCATTGAATTTTTCTTTGAGGCTATTTACCAATGATAGTAGTTCTTTTTTTTACCATATCTGCCTCAAAATTTATGTTTTTTTTCTGTAAGCCACTTACAAATATCAGCTTTTCTCCATGCTGTGGTTGGTACTTTTTCAAGTTTTCTGGAATGGTAACTGGCGTTGTCCATTACTATTACTGAACCAGGAGGTCTAACATTTGCTGAAAGTATTCTTCAAATGTATCGCCATTCACGTCCTCGTGATAATCGGCAGGATGGTTTGACGGAAAGACCAAAAGACCTCCTTTTACAAACCCTTTTTCATTGCCAATATGGACAATTATCAAACGTTTTCCCTTTCCTGACGGCGGCTTCATCCCTGTCGACCAACCTTCCTTGAATGCCTGTCGGGTACTTTTCACATTTTTGTCTTGCCAGAGTGACCTTCATTTACCCAAGTTTCATCAAGAAAATATATATTTTTGCCCTCACTTCGAAATTGCCTAATTTGACTTAAATATTTTCTTCTCCAGCAAACTATCTCGTCACTTTCTATTAAAACCGCCTTTCTGTTATGTTTTTCCCAAGAAAAAAGTTTTCCACAATTTGGTTCTTTCAATATTTGGAAACCCACCATCTTGTTTTATTGAAGCAAAAACTTTATCATCAGTGGGAATTTCCTTTCTAAAATAAAAGGAATGAACTAACCGCCTTAATGCATTTTTTTCATCCTCATCAAATTTTATTGGTTTTCTCCCAGACTTTGATAGCGGCGATTTTAATGATTCTAATTTTCTTTCATGTAGTATTCTATAAATAGTTGATTTTCCAAATTGGGTAAAATTAGAACACTTCGTTACCAACTTATCCACTGTCAATGTTTTATAGTATTTTTGCAGATTATCGAACACACTAAGAACTGTTTGTTTTTCTCTAAGCGTTAAATGCGCACGACTTTTATTTGTACTCGGAGTAGAAGCCATATTTTTTACTTTTTAGATATACAAACTACACACACTTTAAAAGTTAAAACTATAATAACAAGCAAAGCAGATTTGTAGTCAACTTTAATATTTCGGAACCAATTCATAAGTACCTATAATACCAGGAAGAAACAAAATATGCTAATAATCTAAAATTCTTAAAATCCTAAAATTATATTATTACATTGCCTCACTTGAACTTAATCCTCTAATTATGCACCGGAAACGATTATAATGGCATTATCTGCATACATACGTATTATAGTGCAAAAACAGAACACGCATAATAAACAATTTCTCTATCAGGTTGTCTTTTTTCTATTTTTTTTTAATTTAAATGTTGGCAAAACGCCTACGCCAATGGTACACTCGAAAAAATGGGTTTTTCATCGTTTTATTACTCTCTCTTCTTTATGAATACACTTTAGACTTGACTTAGACTTGAGATGCAATAAAACCATAAAACTCTTCGGATTTACCGTGCATTTACAATTTATTAATTTATTTTTTTCATATTCCCCTTACTAATGTGTAAAGTTGGTTGGGAATTAAATAAACAAACAAAAATTTGCAGTAATACTTTATATGTTACCATCAGGTATAAATTTCCATTATTGCCGGTATTTTTTGACCACCTGCAAATAATACATTGCAATAAAATAAAGTATTTATAATAAGAATGACCCAAAAGTCTTATAGAGTTTTCAGGTAACCCTGTCACGGCTGATACTTTTATGGCTTTATTGCATGTCATTATCCCATCTCAGGTCAGGTCAGTTTCTTAGATGGTGAAAAGAACTATACTTCCGACCGCGGTATGAAGAAAATCCTCTTTCTTCCACACGACGACGCAAACTGATGAGTTCTATGTTGAATCGACTTAGGTTGAGGCCAAACGAGCATAATATTATGAGTTGGTAGCTGCGTTTTTTAATCGCGTAATTTAAGCTGCAATCAATCCCTTACAAAAATCCTTTTTTTTTCCACACGACAGCGTAAAATGATGAGTTCTCTACCGACTTAAAGTAAAAAATAAATTACGCGACTCAAATTCAAGTTTGTTTGTCCTGCGACTATTAGAGATGTTCTCAGGCAAAGCAGCAAAATTTGTATATGTTGAGGAACAACTCCTAACTATACAACTTACTCCTTACCTCCTTTTTCTCCACATTTGTCTTATAAAATACACTCGACACTGGTGGCATCCCATCTTCAAATAAATTACATTGGTTTTCCTGTTTTTAAGTGAAACATGACATGTATACTAAGTAAAATATTGCTGTGATCATTTTAGATATATCATAAGTTTTTATATGAAAAAAATATTGTACAACGCTTGTATACTTATAGGTCGTTTCAGATTACTAATTTGAAACTGAAATACATATATTATATCAACACATTTACTAACATTCCTATTTCGTACAACAATCTAATTCACCAATTCACGCATGATGTCTTTTCCCTGTTTCTATAATAATTGCGAGTTCCCAATTAAAAGTCCTGTAGCTTTTATACGAACAAAACAAATCAGTACATTGTTATTTTGTATTCAATTCGATCTAAACATCAAATTACAGTATATAAACAGTAACGAATTTTGAACATAATTTCAAAATTTCGATAAGTTTAAATTCGCTTATTTTGTAGCAATGGTCGAGTTCATCCCAACAAATTTGATCGGGAAGCGATTTTTAGAGTAATCCATCGTTTCTTAATCCTGCTGTACGTGCTGATCTTGATATAACACCATAACCTAATTTTTTTTTATTTATTTATTTATCTTCGATTTCAATTTAGTTTAGTTTAGTTCCTACTGATGCTCATTCATTTTCAAGATACAAATGTCCAAAATATCTTCAAACGAAAATATGTTATGTCATTTTATATGTTCATTAACATAATATTTGTCATAAATGACATTGATCGGTTGCGTAGCATATTTAAGGTCAGTGTGACCAACAGAAAGTGGTTTTTATGACAAGAATGACAGTTAATGTCTACCATTCAAAACATAAGATTTTTGCAGGTTTTTGATCATTACGAACATACAGATTGCGAAAATCCCTTTCTTACTATGCGACTTATACAAATACGACAAGGAAAATATGAGCAAAACTACGTGAAAGAGAGAGAATACTTGTTAGCCCAGCGATCAGTCCCCTCTACCGAAAACAGTTGGGCGTGTGTTCATCGCCCCACTATTTCAACCGCTGTTGCCAGAAGCTCAGATTAATTTGTAAAAATGATATTTTTGTCACGTTATCGTTAAGGTAAAATTAAACACTTTCATCCGACAACAGTGTTTACCTTTAGAAAGGATTTTTAGTTTAATTTTTTTAAAGAAGTTCATATTTTATGTTTAGAATAAGTACTTATTTTATTTTTTCAATTCAATTTATTAATGGATCTTTAGTTTTTTATACCCAATTACTTTATTATTTTTATCTCAAGAAAAAATGTTTTATTTTCAAGTTACAAAGGCTAAAATAATATCCTATTGTAGTTAGAAATTAATTGTCAGCTTGGTCAGAAACGATCAAGTTGACAAAAATGAATTTTAAGATGTACAGGTTACGTAATAACGAGTGTATTTTTTTATTTCTTTATCAGCCTCACTCCTTCCATGTTGGGAAACTACTGAACCTAGTGAACTTACTCACAGAATCGATGTCTGATGTAATAGCAGCGTTGCCAGTTTAGAATGTTTGGTACTTTCTAAGTAATAAATAATATATTTTGCATTTGACTTTTAACACCGGATAACGGTGTATTTAGTGGGAGAAAATCGAGATTGGTAATATTGACTTTTGAAAAATAAGTGAGATCAACACAAATAAGAATAAAATAATGGAGTTCAAAGAAAAATTTGGACAAATTACAATCTGCAATAAATAAAATCCGTACAGTGCTTTCGATTTAACAATTATTGGTATTTAACATTGTTGCCGCTTGAAATGCCGTTGAAAATTTTAAAACAACGATAGACAAAAATTAGGAATAATTTTTACAGATAAGTACATTTGGCAACACAACAGTTGAAGTAAATAGGAGGGGACTGAATACACGCCCAGCTGTTTTGGTAGAGGGGACGACTGATCGCTGGCCTAACAAGTCTTCTCTCTCTTTCACGTAGTTTTGCTCATATTTTCCTTGTCGTACTTATATAAGTCGCATAGTAAGAAAGGGATTTTCGCAATCGGTATATTGCTTTATTAAAACAATGAAGCGTAAATCTTAAAATTTAAAATGACGTTTTAGCTGAATTCTCAATGCATCGGTGACCAGTAATTCTAGGAACTTTCGGCAAATCACCAATTCTCTTCTGTCATTCTGTCACTGTAGTTATGTCAGATGTCAGTGTTATTTGTTTTTGTTGATATTCGTTTAATCGTTTATGTTTCTTTTCCATACTTTTGTAGTAGTTCTAGTTAGTTGTATCACTTTATTGTTCTGATTGCTTTTTCCACTGACATCTGACCAGATCTAACATAACTAGTGACATAATGACAGAAGAGAATTGGTGAATTGCCGAAAGTTCCTAGAATTACTGGCCACCAATTCATTAACATCTGGCAGCATGCAACTGTCATTCTTGTCATAAAAACCACTTTTTGCTGGTCACACTGACCTTAAACTGAACTCCTCTATTTTGATGAAGAAATGGCGACTGCTACATCTGATCATTTGACAAAACAAGCGTTCAGCAGGAAATTGATTCACCGGCACACACAAAAAAAAAGTGGAATGTGCATTTGACCGCACCGACCAAAGGGTACGTATTTCGACCCACTGAATCCGAATTCAACCTCAAAATATCCAGAAAACTTTATAATACCGAAAAATCGACGAAAATTGGCAGTTTTAGTGATATAAAAAATTTTGTTAAACTAAACCAAGCATGATTTTCATGTTTTTCCATCCGCTGGATACTAATACAAAGTTTATTTAGACCATAAGCCGTTTTAAATGTGAAAATTGCACAAAACTCTTGAAAATGGCAAAAAAGTAGTTTTTATGATAAAAAAAATTTGTTGCTCCAATTCAAGTACGATTTCTATGTATTTTGATATCTTGAAATCGCATCTTAATTTTTTCATCTCATTAACCCTTTAGAACTTGAAAAAATAAAAAAAATGTAAGTAGATTTTTGTTATAGTGCATCCAAAGTCAGTGTAACGAAAATAAAATAAAGCAATGTTGTCAAATATTTTTTCTAGAATTGTTAGTCTCACTAAACAAATGATCTCCTGACTTCAGTAAACTGTTAGTTCGTGATGTTCTTAGAAAGCTAGTTTGGAAATATTTAAAAATATATTCATAATATAAATTTATTAGTAAGCAATAAAATAAGTCGCTTAAAATTGCTGGAAAAAGAATAATTAATTAAAAACAACTTTATGTATGTTACTATATTTAAGAAAAATTTTTTTAACTCGGCCAACTGGGACATAAAAAATGTTGAACATCTGGCCTGACCTGGGCTAGAACATCCAGGGGTGTGCGTGAATTTTGTTGTAGAGAAATATTATCAATATACTTGAGTGAGTTTAGTTCTTAGTTGTAGAAAAGTGGTGGTGTATTATTATATTCGCGTTCTCCACGGGGGGGGGCACCTCCACGTGGTGATGGTGGGCAGCAGAACCATCTGGCAAAGTCCTTGGGTTAACGGCATGGCAGGTAGAGGCAGGACGAGAAAGCAGGCTCGCAGGCGTCGTCATCAAGCTACTGCAGCTCTTCAGTGGTGGGAAACTTGGCTACTGGAGGGTATACTATTACAAGAAGTAATTCTCATCTATATAATAGATTTCAAATCATGCTTGGTTTAGTTTAACGAAAATTTTTATATCACTAAAACTGCCGATTTTCGTCGATTTTGCGGTTTTTTGAAGTTTACTCGATATTTTGAGGGTGTATAGGTCGAACTGACCTTGAATTCGGATTCAGGGGGTCGAAATACATATCTACCCTTAGGTCGGTCCGGTCAAATGCAATTTCCACTTTTTTTTTGTGCCGGTGTTTTATCCCTCCGATAGCTCTACATTAGGATGAACGCGACCAATATATTATTATCTGTTTCATGATGTGCAGAATTACTGTTGCAATAAAAATACACAAAGCAAGATATTATTTATTGAAAAGACGTGTTTGTCACCCTTTTTTAATTATGTAATATTCAGAAATAAAAGTGGTTTTAATAGTTGCTACAACAAAATTTTGCTCGAAACATTAAGTTTTTATGTAAAATGTAAATAGTTTTGCTTTGAACAAATATTCATTCATCCATTCTTTCCAATTTTATTTAAGGTATCCATCTTTTTCTGTGTCTATCTATATACTCGATTCTAATTTCACGAAATCATCAATTTTTTATTAGAGTAAGGGGGGATAACAAAAAGTGACTCAGTGTGACTTGAAGGGGGGAAGGGGAGCTATTTTTAGACTGTCCATTAATTACGCATTCTAAAAGAAGTAAAAAACAGCGTCAGTTTAATTTATTTTTTTTTTGCTTTAAAATCTAACTAATTAGTGCCATTGTAATTTCTATTATAATAAAATATTATGAATTAATCGAAATTGAAAAGAAATTTATTGCTTTTAAGCCTAGAAATATTTTAAAATTCTAACGAAAATAACAAATGTGAAATGATAAAAAATCAACCTAAATAATTAAAATTAAGCCAGCAATGATAAATATATAAAAAAGCATTGAACTCGCAAAAAAACTATTTCAGATTTGAAATATTTTTCAAATTTTCGCGGTAAGCCTTTTAGTTGTCTTTCTGGGCGCATGCGTATTAGTTCGGTCGATATCTTAAACAATTTTTATAGATGGCGTGACCTTTAGTAACACAAAAAATGTGTGACATCCTTTAAGTTACTTAGGGGGTGAGTACAAATGTCTTAATTATTGAATTAAAATGCTTTTCATTCTGTAAAACATTGATGATAACAATGAAAAATAGAATCGAACATTTAATTTGGAACTCGCTGCAAAACCGCCGGGCCGGGTTCAGCGTACGATGTTTTTCTCTAAAAGTAGCTCTGCATGACCAACTTAAGAAAAAACTATCTATGAATGAAGGAAACTGCCAATTTGACTTATCTACTATGATATACATCAAACAATATTCTATATAAAAAAGAACCATGCCAAAGCCAAGTATATTCAATTCACGATTAATCATGAAATTTCACAAAAACTATTTAGTTTGGGTATAGGGAATACTTAATCAAATTTGAAATATAGTAGAGTAACTTTCTTTTACCGATATAAAATACAGGGTGATTTAAAAAAAATTGTGAAACCGATGTATTCGAGTTTGGACTCGCCCTGTTTCTTAGATATGCAAGCAGGTCTAGTGAATTATGATACTAGAAGACCATCACAGGCGTAGAGCTGTAACAGATTAATTAATTAATTATTAAGAATCTGTATAATTTGAATTGAAAACCTTAGAGGTAAAACAAAATTTTATTTTTTCTTGTTTTTAAAAAGTATTTTGTAATCGGCGCTACTGAGCAAATTTCCATGAATCCCAGATGCTGGTAATTTACAGAATGCATCCTAGAAATAGTTTTAATAGAAATAACATAATTTCTTACTAAATCACTAAATTATATTCAATTGTGAATATTGCATCAGATTTAAATAAAAATGATTGAGTATTAGGGTTAAATCTTTGAATATTTTTTTTTGGGAATTAACAAATTCAAAAAAAATGCTTGGTGACTTGAATAAACCAAAAGACAAAAGTTTCCGAGTAAAATATATGGACGGCCCATTACAAAGTACCTATAAGATCCTCTATGTATCTGTATGTATACAGGGTGTCAATTATAAAACTTACAATGGGCTGTACCTCATGATTTCAAAAAAATTTCAAAACCGTTTCTAGGGTAGAAAGGGGGAACTAAAATGAGATGAGAGGGAACGCACCCCCATCAACCCCTTATGCCCCTCCTACAAAAATTTAAATGGCAACCCCCTACTTGTGATAAGTCATTAGAAAGCCCGTAGAAAATGCTTTCCAACGGTCTAACTCATAATTATACAGGGTGTAACAATAAAGCAGAAAAATGTATTTGACAACAAAAATAACAATAATTGATTGTGGAACGATACTTCGCTTTGAAAGTGCAAGTACGGTCCCTATTTAAGTCTATTAATTATATTTCAAAAAAAAACTTGTTTGCTTTGCAGTTTTTAAACAACACATTTTGTTATTCTGTTTTGCATTTCCTTTCTGTACTCAAATTATTGGTTTATTTGATACTTACCTTAATGTCATTGTTATATGTGAAAGATGAATTATTTATACGTTTGGTCCGAAAATATTTTGGTACGTTTTGTACGTTAATTTAACTACAATAACCACGATGGTTTACAGTATACCTGAACGTGTGGAGATAATTTTAATATTTGGTTCCCAAAACGAAATTTATTTGCAGACAGCTAACGTGTTTAATGAAAGACATCCTGAAAAACATGTAAGTCACGTTTATATCCGTGATTTAGTCGCAAAATTTGGAGAGACGGGTTCAGTGGCAAATAGAAGAAGGAATGCCGCAAGCGAGTACTCGATGAAGCAACTCAAATTGAAGTCCTTGGACAATTTGGAATAGATCCTACTTTATCTACTCGTCACGTCTCTGCAATAATAGGACTATCACATGAAAGTTTTGAAGCTTCATAAATTTCACCCCTATAAAATGCAATGTCTTCATGAATTGTCCGATGACGATCCAGACCGAAGAATTCAGTTTTGTGAAATTATGACTGAAGAAATTAAGAATGAACCTAGACTTTTAAAAAATATTTGTTTTAGTGATGAGTGCCCATTTTATCTAAATGGTAATCGTAAAGAAACAAAACTGTTGTTATTGGAATGATGAAAATCCGCATCTGTTTAGAGAAAACCACACTCAGTATCCTGAGAAACTAAATGTTTGGGCAGGGGTACTAGGAGATTCTGTGATTGGTCCCTTGTTTATACCGGGAAATTTAAACGGTGAGATGTACCTCGATATGCTGGAGAACACTATTGAGCCCTTAATTGTTCATGAATTAGAATTAGAGAACCAACAGGACGGCGATGGCAATCCAGCTCTAGATGAAAATTTGTTGCACTTCCAGCAAGACGGAGTACCTCCCCATTACGCAGTAGCTGTTAGGGACTGGTTAGACAATAAATATACAAACAGATGGATTGGAAGGAGAGGTTCCATTGAGTGGCCACCTAGGTCGTCAGACTTACCGTCACCTGATTTTTTTCTGTGGGGTCACCTTAAGTCGGTTGTTTATTAAAATAAACCAACCTCAAACGACGTATTTGCCAACGTTCGTATGGAGTTTGAAAATAGGTTGTACTATTGTTTGCAAAACAATGGAAACCATTTTGAACATTTACTAAATTAATTAAGTAACATTTTTCTAGTTCGACATTTAACACTTTTTCATTTTGTTGTCAAAGAAATGTTTCTGCTTTATTGTTACACCCTGTATAATTATGACTTAGACCGTTGGAAACCATTTTCTACTGGCTTTCTAACGACGTATCATAAGTAGGGGGTTGCCATTTAAATTTGAGTAGGTAAGGTGGGGCATAGGGGGTTGATGGTGGTGCGTTCTCTCTCATGTCATTTTAGTTCCCCCTCTCCACCCTAGAAACGGTTTTGGAATTTTTTGAAATCTCTTCGTTCACGAGGTACAGCCCATTGTAAGTTTGAAAATTGGCACCCTGTATATTCAGGATCCTTTCTGCCCACACCATAATTTATATCAAATTAATTGTCTTGTTCTGATGATCATGGTTAGGTCATTCGATAAAAGTTATGAAATTGCAGCAAGGATTACTTTTCGGTGGATCCAACGTTTGCACGTCAGACCGTACCAACTCAAGCTGAATTTCTTCGACATAACTCACCAATTTGTTAGATTTATTTACCATGCAAACCCTATCATTAGAAATTTTTCTTATATAAATTACATTAGTTGCAAAAGTCCCTGTCCCTGTACCAATGAAACTGGAAGTACATTATTAGAAAGTTAGGTTATGTTCCACTGCTAACTTGTAGCAATAGAAGATTGAAGTGTAGTATAGTTCATATAATAGCCTTCTTGGTGTGCGTCATCGTTTGTGGCGTATATCCGGGTTTTGGGTATGTCGATATTTTATTTGTTATTTTGACATATAGCTAACCTTTAATTTGATAAATAAAATCATCAGGATCGTATTCAGCCAAATTCGAAAAGGCTATGAAATTAATAATACTTGGGTTACCAAAACACTGCAATATAGAACAAATTGTATATTCAATTAACATATTAAAATAATTTATTATTAGTGAATATAGTCCTGCAAAAGAATTATACAGCGTGTTCAATAAGATTAATATTCACTTTTCATAAATAATAATTGACCGTAAACAACAAAGTACAGACCTGACGAGAACTGTCAGTGGGACATTATAAAAAGACGTAAGAACGATGTAATTTCGCCCGATTGATAGGTCGCGTATGCGCGAGTTAGATTTTTTAAGTAAAAAATATACTTTTTAAAAATTTTATTTAAACTTAGGTAAAGACAAGTGTTTTGTACAAAGATAAAATGTAGACTGAATAAAAATTATAATATTATGAAACAATAGAAATAGAAAAAATGCTGAATATAATATAATATAATATAAAGATAAGGTTCGTGTTAACAGGATGTTATACACGTGTTGAAATGTTTTTGCTGATTTTGACAAATGTAATATAATAAAAATAATCTAGTAAGTTTCCGTGAGAAATGTCTAGTAAGCAGCTACATGGTTATGTGTCCATATGACTCCTCCCCTCTTGGTTGAAGGTACGTCCTCGTGGCTTCGGTTTCAACAGAGATTGGGGTAGTTCACCTTGGACTTCTTCTGAATTTTTGGTTTCGATTTTTCTAAAATATTTTTTATAAACATAAATGATTAGTAAAATTATCAAAATTAAAATTATTATCGCTGATATTCCTAAATGGCTTTGATGGAGCTCAATCGGCAATAAATTTGGTTCTTGGAACTGTGGTAGCAATTTGGTTGGATCGTCCATATGTAAATTGTTGATATTGATTTTGTGATGAATTTCGGTAGGTTCCTGGATGCTGGGCCATTCTTGGGAAAATGTTTTATTGGATCCTGTCCATGTATGTTTTTGAAATGAGTAAATGCAATCGTTGTTTCCTAATATGACGTTGCATTTTGAAATTTTTAATGATTTGAATGTTTGTTTGCAGTCTTCGTTAACATCTGCTATTTTTCTTGAACAAATAATTGTATTTCCATTAGTCAGTTGAGTGAAAAGTGAAAAATCGTTTTTCACATGAGCGTAGTTGCAGAGCGAAAGGTTGTCTAAATTACAGTTGTCTTCATGGGGTTCTTTTTCACAATACAAAAATGAAAAAGTTTTCTTGCATTCTTCATTAGTCCATTTTGTTGATCCTTTTGAATTTAATATAAATGTGTATGGGGGTAAAAGGATATTATTATCTTTACTGGGAATTGGAATAATTTTGGAAAGATGGAGTAATT
Source organism: Lochmaea crataegi (assembly GCA_947563755.1). NCBI lineage: Eukaryota > Metazoa > Arthropoda > Insecta > Coleoptera > Chrysomelidae > Lochmaea > Lochmaea crataegi. The sequence continues at coordinate 12,846,174 of OX387429.1, read as the reverse complement.
CATCGGCCAATATAGGTACTTTAAGAGTAATATATAAAGTTTTTGGAGTGAACATTAAATTTACTTTAATTATTTCTAATAATGTTGGAATATCTGAAGCAATTTCATTATGAGAATGAATAGTATGTAAATAATTAAAAATTTCTTCTAATTCTTTTTGTTTAATTAATTCTACATTTAAAATTTCTTGGTTACTAAATGATATGGTTCTGAGTAAAATTTGAATATAGTTTCTTAAGTCTCTAATTTGTTCTAATTGTATATGAATAATAATTTCGTTATTTAATCTATCGTTTAAACTATTTAATTCTTTTAAAACGTTTTCTGCGTACATTTGTATTTTATGTAAATCTGTTTGCCAACGTTGAGTTATCTGTCCAGCAAACGTGTGCAATTTTGAAATTTCAGTCATTAATTTATTTTCGTTTAAATTAATTTTTTCAAAACTATTTTGAATTTCAATTAAGTCATTTTGATCAAGATTTCCAGAAATATATTTGATTACTGTACCGAGGCCGTCTGCTATACCTCTTTTAATTATTTTATTTGATCGAGCATACATTCTTAATTTATTTATTTCTTCTGAGAGTAAGTCGATATTTATTTGATAAATTTTTGATAAAGTTATTGTAGTGTCATCGAGTCTACTAGCTAAATGAACTTGGTTTAAAACTAATTTACTATAAGAATTTTCTATTTCTTCTATACTTATACTAAAATAAATCTTATGATAATTGACTTTATATTTTGCCAATCCTAAATTATCCAAGATGTAACCTGGGGGTTCAATTGTTTTGACGTGAAGTGCCTGGTTGGCTATCGTCATGGTTAACCTGGAAAGATTTAGTATTTTTAATCATATGTTTACTGACTTTTTTAGATTTTTGAGAAATTAATTTATGATCTGATTTATTTGTATCTAATAATATTTTCTTATATTTTGGTTTTATTTTATTTCGTGGTTCCATATCTAAATAAACAACGTCTGTTTTTGGAATATTATCTTTTCTTTCAAGATTAATTTTATTTAATTGTTCAGTTCTTTTCATTAATTGTTTTTGATAGAGATCGTTAAAAAATGGAATAATTTCTGTTTTTCTATATTCATTGTAATCTTGGTAAATTTGTTTATTAGGATCAATTTCGTGGAGGTTTAAGTTTTCGTATGGTCCATAAAGGAGTGAAAAGGGGGTAAAGTTTGTTATTGAATGTATTGATTGGTTATAGATAAGAATAGCGGTTGTGACTAAATCAGTAATATTTTCTTTTGATTTTTGTCTTAAAATTCTTAATTTTTCGATTAAGGTGGAATGAGCTCTTTCTATTGGAGAGTTTCCAGTATGTGATTGAGGGGTTGTATAATGGATTTTTATTTGAAAAAGTGACATATATTCTTTGAAAGTTTCGCTTGTAAATTCTCTTGCATTATCGCAAGTTATTTGCGAAGGGTAGTTGTGGTGTGGTAGTTGTGGTGACGTAATTTATTAAGAATAGTGATAGAATTTGAATCGCTAATTTCGTAGGCTTGAAGATATCTAGAAAATAAATCGAGTATTGTTAAATATTGTTTATTTTCTACAGAAAATACGTCGATATGAAGGTTTTCAAAAGGTTTTTTGGAAATAAGTGGTCCAGAAAATGGAATTTTACGAGGGTTTCTATCATATTTTGAAGTGAGACATAGTTCGCAATGATTAATGTGATTTGTTACTAATTCTTGAATTTTTGGAAAGTAATATAGAGATTGTAAATGTTTAACAGTTTCTGTAATACCATTATGGGTTTCTGAATGATAGTCTGAAATAATACGAATTTGTTCGTCTTTACAGATTATATCTTTTAAGAAAATATTTGTTTTAATAATTTTTACATTTGGTTCTAAAATTTTAGAACATTCTCTCGAGGCGATATTAAGTAATAAATCGTCGGGACAATATATATAGTATGTTTTCGTTGGGTTAATTATTTCTAAAAACATGTTACTTATTACGTTATGGTCTGAACCTTTACGGAAAATTAAAGTATATCGATTTTTACTAAAGGGTTTTGAATAATCTATATCGTTTTTGTCCCCGTATTTTAGAATTATTTGAAAATGGGAAGAGTTTAAGGATTTTTCTGAAATTGGAAAGCCAAAAATTGGACTTTCTTGTGCAGAATGTTTAGTTTCGTCTGAAGCGATACTTTTCATATCATCGGGTATTGTACTCAGAATTTCGTTAGCATCACTGAGTGCTAAATTTGGGTCGGAATTTGCTCTAGCTAAGATTGAAATAGAATCAATATCATCAGAGTTTTGTTCCAAATTTTTAGTCTTTATACTTTGTTTTCGGGGAGTAATAGTTATATCACTAATTATATTAATTTTTTGTTTTGATTTAGCGGGTTTTTTATCAATTGCATTGATTTCAATTCTGGATAATGCGTCGGCAACATAATTTTCTTTTCCTTTTTTATATTTAATTTCGAAATCAAACTCTTCGAGTTTTAATTTCCATCTTATTAAACGCTGATTGGGTTCTTTAAGAGAGTGTAGCCAGACGAGTGGCCTGTGATCAGTTTCAATGATAAATTTCTTACAATATAAATATGGTCGGAAGTGTTTGCAGCTATCGATTATAGCTAATAACTCTTTTTCTATAGTGCCATAATTTCTTTCGGCTGAATTTAGAGTTCTAGAATAAAAGGCTATGGGATGGGAATCTTGGGAAAGTACGCTTCCTATAGCAATATTTGAAGCGTCGGTTGTTAAGGTAAATGTTTTTGTAAATTCGGGGTACGCTAAAACTGGAGAGTTACAAAGAAGCTTTTTACATTTTTCAAATGCGTCCAGGTATTCTGAGTCGTTTAAATCGAGTTTGGTTCCTTTTTTAAGGTATTTATTTATTGGGTAGGTTATTTTGGCAAAGTTTTGAATGAATTTACGATAATATGAGAGCATGCCTAAAAATGATTTAATTTGTTTTTCATTTTTTGGTAAGGGGAAATTTTGGATTGATTTAATTTTATCTGGATTCGGTTTGATACCGTTAGGGGTTATTACATGACCTAAGAAGGCGACTTCTTTTCTGAGAAATTCAGATTTGTCTAATTGTACTTTTAAATTATATTTTTCTAATTCATTGAATATTTGTTTAATATGGATAATATGATCTTGAAGGGATTTTGAGAAAATCACTATGTCGTCCATGTATACAAAACATGATTTATAAAGAAAAGGACGAAGAATTGTGTCCATGACACGTTGAAAAGTTGCTGGGGCATTTTTCAAACCAAATGGCATACCTGTATATTCGTAGTGGCCATTGTCTACTGTAAATGCAGTTTTTTCTGCAGAATTGGGGTCTATTTCGATTTGGTGGAAACCTTGTGCCAAATCTAATGTGGAAAAATAAGTGCTTCGACCAAGATTGTCGAGAATTTCGTCGATACGAGGAAGGGGGTATTTATCTTCAATGGTTTTTTCATTGAGTTTTCTATAGTCTATAACTAAACGAAATTTCTTTTTTCCGCTAGCGTCCATTCGCTTAGGGACAAGAAAAGTAGGAAAGCTGTATGGAGATATACTGGGCTTTATTATTTTATTATTTAAAAGTTTTTGAATTTGCTCTTGGATTTCTTGTTTTAAATGATAGGGATATCTATACGATTTTTGATAAATCGGTATATCATCAACTGTTCTAATATTATGCTTAACTGCATGAGTAAAAGTTAAGTCTGAGTTTTCATTATAAAATATATTTTTAAACTTTTTACAAAGAGAAAATATTGCATCTATTTCTTCGGGATTCAGATGATCTATTCGAAGAAGTTTGGTGATGTCAATATTGTTATAATACGACTTAGGGTTCTTTTCATGAAATTTTGAAAGGGGTTGAACTTGAAGAGGTTCATGAAAATTTATAGAAATATTATTTAATGAAATTTCTTGTTCTATTGGTATTTTACAATAACCGTTTTGTGCTACAGCTATACATTCGGGTATAATTATATCGTTTAATTTTATTTCTGGGAGAACTATTGGTCCATTATCGATATTTACTGGGATATTTAAAGTTCTTTTATCTAAAGGTTCAGAATAAGGAGTAAATAAACGAGGGTTAATTTCAAAATGAAAAGGTATTTTAATAGAATTAATTTGTAAAATATGATTTTCATAGTCAATGAGAGCTTTTAATTTATCGAAATCTTGACTACCTATTAATGCATCGAATCTATCGTGCCAAGGTACTATAAACATATCAAATGTGTATTTAATACCAAATTCTTTTAGAAGAGGGTATTTACAGTTGAAATTACCATTATAAATAGTTTTAATAGCTTTAACGGAAAATTTGGACTTATAAATAGAATTAGAAAATAATCTATAAGCCGGTTCTGGATTTATAATAGAATTACTTGCACCGGGATCAATCAATATTTTTAAATCTAAATTTGAGAGATATATAAATGGAAGTTTTGGGTATGAATTTATATTATTTATATCAATTCCGAGGCTCTTAATCAAAAATTTTGAGTTTCGTCAAAATTTTCGTTTTGAGGGTCGTCGTATTGTAAATCATTAGGATTATGATCTACGTCTTCGACATTGAATAATTCTTCGACAGCTACTTTAGGGGGTCCCGTTTGTTTAAAAAAATTTTGTGGGGGTCTATAAGTATTTGCGGTAGAAGTACTCATTGGGGTTGGCCTGTAATTGCTCGTGGAAGGTTGTGGATGACGATTGAAGTTTTGATTGTTAGGGGATTGGATTTGTCTATTAATTGATTGATTATTCGGTCTTTGGTAGTTATTTTGATACTGGGGTCTTTGATATTTATTAATTTGTTTATTATTGGAGTGCTGGGGTACTTGAGGTACTTGTGAAAAATTATGGAATGATTGATTCCTTGGTGGTTGATTACCTGAATTATTGTATTTTGGAGAGGGTCGATTTCTTTGAAATTTTTGGGATCTGAGGAAATTTGCAAAGTCAATTTGAGATCTTTCATTATCTAAACGTTTACATTCGTACAATGCTTGCTCGAGGGAAATTATTGAAATATGAAGTAAATGGTCTCTGTAAGGGTTTAAAAGACCTGCCTTAAATACCATAAGGGCTTGATCGGTATACATTATTTCTTTAGATACTCTCACTTCTTCATTATCTGTATTTATAGCTAAATGTTCTTTGAGAACTTGTAATTTACGAGTGACCTCGTCATGAAAATCTGAAAATGTTTGGGGGTGTGATTGAATGGAAGTATTCAGATCATGAGATAATATTTCTTCGGACCTAGGGTCACCAAAACGAGTTGTGAGGGCTGTTTTTAAATTAAGCCAATCATCAAAAGATCTATTTATTATTACGTCTCTAGCTGGACCTAATAATTTAGATTTTACTTGCTCTAACAGAAGAGAGTTAAATAAATCATTATTTTCGGTTTTTAGTAAGGTTAAGTATTTTTCTGATTGTCTAATAAAATAGGCCAAATCTTTTGAACCACCGTTATAGGTTGGGACAAGATTGTTTGCCATAGATAATTCAATTGGGGTAATTTGAGTAGACATTTTGGTAGCAGTATTCAAATTACGTTCTGTATGTAATGGAGATCTAGATCGATCACGACTGTTTGACATATATATGTTTATCAATAAAATCGATATTTAAATATTTGAAGTATTAAAATTTGATAATAAAATTATTTTCCAATTCCAATTTAAATTAAAAAGAAAAAAATTTTTTTTTTTATTTATTATATTAAAATTAATTCAATAATTGTAAATCGATTGTGATTGAGAAAAAAAATTTATATCAGTTATAAAATATTAGCCAATAAATCGAAATAAAGGAAAAGACTTACAGGAGGATACACTGGAGGATCATCTGTGAGCTTCTTCTTTGTTTTGGATTCACTGAAGGATTCTGGACAACCGTCTTTTTCACTGGAGGAATGGTCAGGTCGGAGTCAACTTCTTTACTTGCACTGTTTCTTGCTTCACCGGAGTTTTTTAAAATGTTCGGATACCGTTTAAATTTCTTGACAGAAAATGTAGATGTTTACCGCACTGAAGGGGTGTATTTCTACAAACAGTATCCTGTTCGCAGCGCCAGTTAGATTTTTTAAGTAAAAAATATACTTTTTAAAAATTTTATTTAAACTTAGGTAAAGACAAGTGTTTTGTACAAAGATAAAATGTAGACTGAATAAAAATTATAATATTATGAAACAATAGAAATAGAAAAAATGCTGAATATAATATAATATAATATAAAGATAAGGTTCGTGTTAACAGGATGTTATACACGTGTTGAAATGTTTTTGCTGATTTTGACAAATGTAATATAATAAAAATAATCTAGTAAGTTTCCGTGAGAAATGTCTAGTAAGCAGCTACATGGTTATGTGTCCATATGACTCGCGTAATCTAAACATCAACCAATCAAATTTTTGTAAGTCAAAGATTAGGGTTAACGTTTGTAATACGTTTAAACGGTTAATTATTGTGATATATTGATTAGGATTAATCACAGACCTGCCTTTTTTTCCATTTCTTCCAACGTAATGTGTTAGAAGGACATTAACAATCAATGTCGCACACCAAGAAGGCTATTATATGAACTTTAATAAATAATGAAATGATTATATCCAATGAAACTGGAAGAATATGATTAGGAAGTTAGGTTATGTTCCTCCTGCTGAACGCGTCCATTATTTCCTAATGGAGGGTATTAATAGTAGGGGAGACCGGGGTTGGTTGAACCAATTTTTTATTTTTTTTAATGTTTAGTATTATTATATCAAACAAATACTGTAATACGACGATTAGAAAATGTTTTGACAAATTAATACTTCACTTAGATATAACAAATATTAATATTTTAAAGTAATAAGATACTTAATTCTTTATCACATGCAAGTATTCAACCAACCCCTTCGGTGGGGCACATTAAACAACCCTGCGGGGTAGGTTGATTATATAGGAAGTTATAGAAATAAATAGGTATGGTTGAAATGTTAAAGCCTTAAATTTATTAAAAAACAAATACATTAATTCTTAGAAGTAGTAGGTAAGTAAAAAAAATATGCAAAACAAAATAGAGAAGAATTTGAATATTCTAATCACTATCACAATTATGGCATATATAAAATACATCTCCATTGATCCCGACTGATTATTAACCCAATATATTCAAGCTTGGACGGTTGTTTTGGCGCATTTCCACCACTCCTTTATACTTATTGGTCATCTGGTTCAACCAACCCTACCAATTCTATTAGTTCGATTTATGCCTTAATTTTTTAATTATTTATTTTCATGAACTAAAAACTGAGATTAAACTAATTTAACGAATTAACTATTATTCATTTGTAGTTGAAAGAATAAAGAAATAAGAAAAAACACTGTTAAAAATTCCTTCATTCATAGAAATGTTTATTGTCGCTGACCGTTGCTCCAAGACAGTCTTCGGGCCAGCCTATCGCGTCGTTAACGTGACGCGACGTGACGTAATAATAACGTAACAAATATCACGTAACGCAACGCGATCGCGTGTGTGTGCCGCAGACGGGGGCAGAGCGGCAAGCAACCAGAGTCGACACAACGGGGTCAAAGGGGAGGGTGGAAGCGACCGTCCCCCTCCTCACAGGAACACTCCTATCCCCCGCCCCTCACCGCGCTCTCCTGGACCTGGCCCTCGGCGGAATCGGAGCCCCGACCTTGACGGTGGGTTTTTTCCTGTTTTTTGTTTGTTTTTTTTTGTTGTCCATCGCCCAAAAAGTTGAAGAAAATCAATGAATTGACACATGTAAAATACCTGATTGCTAATAAACAATTTTGACAACTCTACCAAAATGACAGTTTGTATTACGATGGATTACATTTTCAATATATTTCTTCTCAATCACAGCCATTAACAAGGTACTGGCCTATTTTTTTCTCCGGATTAGTGGTTATTTATGAAACATGTAATATTAAAAAGATTGGTATGGTAAAATTAAGTTTAAGGGTCTGCAAAAACTCTATAACCAAAGAATACACCAGCTAATAAGAAGCGAAGTCCGGCGCATTTTCTTTGATGTTTTGATAACTAAAATTTATGACCTTGAGAGACCGTCGTTGACAGATAACTTAGTAAATACACTGAGAAAATGATTAAATACACTAAGAAAATGAAAAGAATTTCAAATATCAGCGTTATAATTGGTCGACAAAGTGGAGTATGACAAGTATCTTATTATAAAAATGGCGATTTTCAGACATGCGTATACAAAAAATGATCGGAAGCTTCGCTTCTTGTTATGTGGTGTATTCTTTGCTATAACTAAGAACTGGAGAGTATACACTTTTATTTCGGTAAAGTTAATCAGGACACGCACCGGATCGACTCGGCTCGGTTCGGTATGGCACGGTCATATCTGCACCTTTTAGGGCCCGCGCATTGACTCGGATCAGATCAGGAAACATCCCTCAGTTGACAACTTGATATTGTGAAACAAAAATAGTAAATTAATAAACAAAAATGGCTAGTTCATCAGAAAATTCGGATCATGAAAATAGGATTGCAGCCATTTCCATGGAATGTACACGATTGATGATGTGACACTGACAGTCTGAATCCAATACAAACTACACAAAGTGGATTTGGCCATCGGACCTTCCGGCAAAAGTTGCCCCCTATATCATATACCCAAACAAAAGGTCTTGACTGTGCCGATCTGAAGCAGTGCGCATGCTCCAATCTATTTATGTGGGGAGCAAAAATTTTATTGAGCTGTGTCGAACCGAGTCGATCCAGTTCGTGTCCTGCTTTAATGCTACAAATGCATGCCGTGATCTCATTAAATTTAACTCATACTCTGCTAATAATATTTTTCCATGGAATATTAGTTGATTAGTTGAAATTAACGTGGTTTTGAAGAAAACTTTTAAATATTTGCAGTTTATTGTAAATTATTACCTTCAAAGCCTACACTCCCCTAAGTATTTCATCTCATTTTTTTCTTATACAACTTAAGCCGATGTTTATAATGTATTTCACGAAAATAGAATTTTTCTTCGAACTTTCCTCATCACCTTGCTCCGTATCAGCGGTATCAATGATACAGGGCCGCTACGCTACAAGGGCCCCCCACAGAACTTTTTAGTTCTGTGGGGCCCCCACGTGTGAACGCAAAAATTCGTGAAATGTTATTCCATAATCTCAGTCGATCTCGCTATCCCGAAAAACTGACTGACAAATATAATGAAGAATTGTCAGTTGATCTTTATGAACAATTCAGAAAATTCATTCCATTAAAGAACTCACGGAATTACTGCTGATAAAATTCAACAGTCCTGAATCTAGCTCTCCAGAATTAATGAAAGCATGCTTCCTATTATATAAAATTGATTAAAAATTATCTTAGATTTTCTATGAGACAGAAGCGGCGATCAGACCTGTCAATATTATCTATAGAAGCAGGAATTCTAGGAAAACTAAAATCGTCTTCAGCTATGGATGATTTAATAAATAAGTTTGCAAAAAAAGCAAGAAAAGTTTTCATTTAAATTTTTTTGAAATCCTTTTTCACGGTAGTCGAGTAGAATGGTCTCCCGAAAAATTTTGATACAGGACCTATTTATGGTCAGGTACGCCACTGCCCAGCTCAATAAAAACTGCAACATCTAGACAAATATCTACCACTATTTATCAAATCATCCTGTAAATATGTTGTTGGTAGGAAAAATAATATTCATTTTAAAAACATTAAAATTAACAAAAACTACTACTATTTATTATTATTTTTTTCTAAATATAATTTTTTTATTTTATTTTTATTTTGTTTTTGTTTTTATTATTTCAGTGCTACAAACGAAATCGATTTGAGTGATGATATGACAGAAAAAACGGACAGACTGTAGAATATTGAAGCCATATCAAGATATAAACTTATAACAAATGTTTTTATATATTGTTTGTTACCTCATTATTATATTATTTTGTTTTTATGTTATTTTGAAAATATTAAAATATATTTTTTAATGTACACCATATTTTTAATTTTAATACATTATTTTTGTATTTCTATATGGCCTTGAAGAGATTAGAGCCTTGCAATTAATAGTTTAATCCAACTCAAAAAAATTGGCAATTTTATTTAAAAAATCTACCAAGTTATATGCATTTTTGCTATTTTCTAGCACTTCGTTGTATTTTTTAATGGTAATCACGGATTCACCAAAAAATATTTACAATTAGGTATGACTAACAGCCTAACAAAATTTTGTGTAATTTAATTACAGTGATCTATTAAACGAATATCATCTCGTTTAAAGAGCTGTATAATTTTGGGGTATTTATTTTTGAAATTGATGGCTTTACATATCTCCATACTGCGGTGGATCGATTGTGGTGCGATCTAGCGACACGTGTCGAAAGTAGGTGTGACGTAGAAAAATCGGTAACCAGAAACTGTAATTAGTGGGCAACTATCTACAATCCACTAAATGATGAAATAAAACAATTTAATTTGTCTAAATCTCCATTTTATTTTGAACTGATGTTCAATTTAAAATTAGTGACGCGTTTCGCTACACAGTAGCTTTATCAAACGGAGATTTAAACAAATGAAATTGTTTTATTTCATCATTTAGTATGGATCTTCATCAAGTAAAAGCCTCGTCTATTCAACATTTCACTAACTTAATAATGTCAATGTTGCCATGTTTCAATTATAAGTTAGATATTTCATTGTTTCTGTGAAAAACCAAGACACACCTTAAATATATTGTGAAATCAATAAAAGTGGAAAAATTGTATGGTATCACAGATATCTCTAATTTTATGAGCGAGATAAAATAGACCAGAACACACACAAACATAACTTTAGTCCAGTGTAGAAAACAACTCACCTCTTGGAATTTTATTCATGGTTTTCGCAATGATGTTAACGTAAACATTGTAAGTTAGTGATATGTAGATAGCGGTACAAAAATTACAGTTTCTGGTTACCTACTTTTTTTATCTCATACTTACCTTCGACACGCGTCGCTAGATGGCACCACAATTAGATCCACCGCAAGATGGAGGTTTGTCCTTTAATTTCTTGAGAAGGAAATAAATTATTATGTAAATAGTCATCTAAGGTCAGTTTTATTTACTTTAACTTTGACTTTAAACTTAAATTTTTTTCTACAACTTCACGTATCTACTGAAATAAATAAGTTTTTTTCAGTAAATCCATTTTAATACATTCTACATCCGCTGGAACGTTTTCGATAGCTGATTTTAATAACTTGTTTTTACAAAAATCTCATAACGTAACGAATTATATAGCTTCGTTTTTAACTTGTAAATAAAAATACATCTACCTTTTCATTGAATTTCTTTTTCTACCGATAGCTACATTTTTCTTTATCACTTCATTACTGTTTGCACCATAATTTTTGTTTAATCATGACCAAATAAATTGATAAATGTTAGTTAATGTAATGAATTTTTTGCGATTTGCAAAAATGTGTATTTATAATGCACTGACATGTTTTTGAGAATTGCATTGGACGAAAACAATTTTGCGTTGTAATGTATCTAAAATGATAGTATAAGGACAATTAATACTTTGAATGAAAAATTATTCACCAGAAAAAAATTAGATAGGGCTGATCATCTTATGTGCATATTTAAAAACAAGACTTAAGGCTAAGCACGGACTTTAGCAAGTGAGGACTAGAACTACACACATCCCGGAAAATCCCTATTATTCTCACAGTTCTACTGCAACAATATTCGAAATATCTCCAAAGAATTAGAGAGAGTCAAAAATTACATATATGTATATAAGGTGGAAAATATAGTATGAACCTTTTAACCATTTGTTGTCAAAAAATGCAAATATACAAGGTTACTACCAGAGATTGGAAAATATAGTATGAACCCTTCAACCATTTGTTCATTACGCTTTGTCGTAAACTGATCTGATCGTATTTCCATCGACCATATGGCATCGCTGTGCCTTTACGAACCTATCTCTAAGTTACATCAAGGCACATCGACGCGAACGGAAAGACACGAAGGAAAGGAATGGGTCCAACAAACCACTATGCGTTTATTCGTCACTAAAATGTGGAGGTGGGAATACCGTTCTTCTATGGTCGGTAAAAAAATTACCAGATCGTATAGGTACGTTTTTGGGTGGTAGATAACCACTATAAAAATTCGTTCAAGGCAGGTAAGTTTTCTTGATGAATTTCATTTATTCAATTAGATAAAAGACAACAAATGTGATCGTATGCAAGAAATTTGATTTGTTCAGACTTCAATACAACTGGTAACATTTTATTACTAACAATTATGAATCCTTTTAAATAATTCGACAATATTATTCCGGTGCAATAAACGTAATTAATACCTTGTGAAATTTTGAGTTACTTGAAAAAATTGTCCGTGAATTTTGTACAGAGTGTATGAAATTATTAAAATTTGCAGGACATTTCGATAACAAATGAAGGAGTCAAGATGAGTTTTTTTGTTAAACAGACGATAGTCATAGTCATAACGGATACGCATATTGACTGACATCCAGTAGACGCAAGTTAACATCCAGACTGGTAGAGGAATGACAGAAAGAACTAAATGAACTAGCAGACCACATTAAAGTAAGGTTATTGTAGGAATGAATTCTGGAAATGAACAAGCTGATGAACACGCGAGAAGAGGTTCAGCTACGACATATGTTGGACCAGAACCAGTTATTGGGACCACAAAGAAAGTGGTCTACAAAAATAGGTACAAAACCAACATCGTATACAATGGGGGAACACTCCAAAGCAGGTACACAGTAAGACGTTTATAGGTGGCACATGTTTTAAACGGGCCGAAGAACTACTGAATATCAGTAAGAATCAGCTAAGAATCATTACAGGTTATCTAACGGGTCATATCCCGGTAAAAGATGACCTGCATAAAAAGGGGCTCAGCTGCAAAACTTTGTGGCATGGAGACCGAGACCGTAACCCATATTTTATATGACTGCTCCCGGCATGAGAATAGCTCCCAATAAGGAAAAAAATTGTCATAGACAGACGCCACGAATATATTGACGCGAAATTGTATTTTAAAAAGATAAGTTTCTTCTTTTTTCAAGAAATATACTTATTTTGGATACAGCTTATACGTGCAACATCGCTGAGCAGTCAGTCATCATGTTTATTATTCCAGGTGTCTTAATAATTAGGGCTTCACACGAGAGCGAGATTTTTCTCGTCTCGTCTCGTCTCGTTCTCGTCTCGTAAAAGCGAGACGAGACGAGACATTTCTGAAAATATTATGGGCGATACCGAAACCACATACAGCGCAACCCGAGAGTCTCGTTAAATTTTTCTATGAAGTTTTTATTAGAAAAATTAGAAAAGGTGTACATAGAGGATAATATATTTTATAATATATAAAATCTGGTGACCATCTGTAAAATATTTTATTGTAAATTTAAAGTGGTGAGTCTTTCTTTTTTTCTATGTGGAATAAAATGATACAACAGATTGGATTTACCAAAATTAAATCGACACGTCCTGTATCGCCTCATATACAATAGGGTCGTAAAATTCAGCAGAATGGTTGAGGATTCATTATTATGGTAAGCTTTCAAATTAAATCTTTTAGAAGCTCTTGAGATAAATAAAAACAAATATTCAGGTAATCTTCTTAACGACCGAATAAATATCAACCATTCACCCTTATTAAACTTATTTACCTAGAAGGAGTGATTGTTGTGAATGAACTTCCAGGTAAATTTGTTCAATGCTTCTGTTAATATTCGTTGAATTCCGTATTTATGAATTTCTGATGATTGTCGATTTCTGGACTTCAGTTAAATTAAAATGTCAACGAATGTAATTGTTATAAATGTAGTTTTAAAAAATTATTTATGGATTTTATTATCAATATTTAGAATTAAGCGAGACGAGACAACCGGTAACAAGACGAGACCGAGACTTGAACGAAACGAGGCAACCGGTAACGAGACGAGACCGAGATTTGAACGAGACTCGATTTCTTCGGAATTGACGAGATCGAGACGAGATTTTTGATATTCTCGCCCACTCTCGTCTCGTGTGAAGCCCTATTAATAATAGTGAAATGGAATAGATTTTAAGGTTCTGCATCTTGCAACAGAATCTCAAATTGCACTATATTTTTGAACACTTTTATACTAAATAATAAAAATTTTACGTTAGCAACGCATGCGTTCAGTGAGAATTTAAAATTTGCTTGTAAAATAATGTTATGTAACTTCAAAGATTCGACTATTGAAGGGCGAATGTTCGATTTATTTTTCTTATATCATAAAGCAATGGTTGAAACAATGACATCTAATTTTTTTAATGCCAACAAGCAGACAATTTATTGTGTAATCGGAATTTGATTCTTTCAAGTACCTGCTTAATAGAAACGTCATACAAGGAATTAAAATAGAAAAATTGTTGATAGAATGTCCTTTATTCTCGTTCTATATTAAATTATATACTACAACTCGTCAATGCATTATAACATACATAATAGGTACTTTAGTAGTAAAGGAATCTAATTTAAATGATTTGAGATAGAACTATGCAACTTTTTCACAGTATCACATTGAATAATATACCTAAATGTAGATTGTATATTTATCAATTAAATGAAAAAGTATTCAACATTCATATAGTAGTTGAAGTATTTAAATCTCCCTATAAATACGAGGCGTGTATTAAAAACGGATTTATTAAACAATATATGCTGAAAATGAAATTTGTATAAACAAAGTATCTCTGGAGATTCGAATTTTTGGTTGTAATTGTAATGGTTTGGTTGAACATTGAAGAATAATTGTGGTTTGATTTCCTAAAATAAATTAGGAATAATGAATATACCACAAGGAAGATACAGAAGACAATTGTAAACAATTTTTATGTATCTCAGGATGTCTACAGTATTCGCCAGCTAACTTGATGTCCTAAATGCTTTCTAAGGAGCTATTGACGCCGCCTATCCGATAACTGTGAACAGTGCCGTGCAAGTTCTGAGGATACGCTTTCTGTTACAAATTAACACAACTTGTACAATTAATAAAACCACTACCACCAATAGCAGCCGAGTAGGCAGGGCACTATTACTCTGTCTCTCTTAGTTGGTAATTTCTGGGACATCAAGTTAGTTGGCGAATACTGTAGCTACTACAGGCTCCTATTAGATTCACAAATATTGGTAATACTACGTTTTATAGGCTCTAGGACTCGAAAAACCTTTTTTTAGCTTCCGTTTATGCTTAAGAACTAATTTCAAGGATATTAGTTGTGTATTCATTATACATATATTAACTATAATTTTTCAAATCCAAAATGTTATCCTTTTCCGGAAAGATATGTATAAGTAATTTGTGATAGATATAAATTAAAGTGCTACACAACCTCCCTTATACACAATTCCAAGGTCACACATTAACCCGTTCAGTAACCTGCCAATTTTAAGAAGAAGCCCACACTCGAGGTTAATGCAGCGCTCATCATAAAGCTATTTCTATGTCTGCCAACTCGACAACCAGCTGATATTTATGTCTCCTTCAGAAACATGAAGAAGAGTAACCCAACAACATTATCTAAAAAAAGGAGTAATTGTCAAAAACTGAATCAGTTTTTTGAGTTCTATTCCTAGTGTGCGCACTCCGGGAACCTCCCAATTATCCAAGTAGGCAAAAGTACATGTACAGAATATGGTGACAGCTAATCATAATATAACCTAAGACGAAAGGAAACTGTCTCTGGGGCCATTTATAGAAAACAAGTTGATCGTGTTAATAAAAGGAAAAAAGTTCTTACCAAATTTCATAAGAAAACAGAAGCTGCTTTAATTGCTGAGTGATCAATTGAAACATCTTATCATTGGTGCTCGTTGTGAACTGTACAACACCAAGAATGATCATGCGCTCAGCAACAGAGCAAGTGACTTAAGAACCATGTCGACCAAAAGTATGTTACATTCACATTAAGGACCGATCTACACCATAATGTCAGTCCGATTTCGGTGTGGTCAAATATTATCAAGTCTCTCAGGGTGGCTCCTTTGAAGTTTTGTCGGACGGATGCGTATAACGTTCCGCCGACAGTCCAAAATTTGCGACTGACATTCACTTGACGCTAATCGAGCTGATATTATTTCTTAACTTTCGTAAATTGGGATGTTTATCCCCTCATGCACTGTTGCGATATTTTTGAATACTTAGCTGTAGCACAGAGTAACCTACTCACACTGAAGGAACACCTTTTGACATTTCCATAAGAAATGCATCACAGCTACGGTAAGCAATTAAGTGTCGTATCATCTAAATTAATAACAGTCCTCGACGTAAACTTTGCTAATCTCGCGAAATTTCAAAATGGCTATCTACGCGAGTGACTACGCATTCCAGAATTTCCGGCAGTTATCCTACTAGTACTATTCCCATACCAAGTTCTTCTCGAATCCCATTCCAGTCATGATCGTAGTATATTTTAATATGGATAGTTTCTAAACCACAACACTTGAAATGCATGGACATCGTTGTGTCGATATAATTCTCTCTTATCTCTAAGTTACCTAAAGGAAACAAACAAATAGCAGTTCTTGGATAAAAAAGCATTCTCGAGAATGCCTAGAACGAGGCATAGCAAAGAATTCATCAAAGAACTATAGCTAAAATTCACGGAGTACCTACTAAGCTAGAAAAGAAGAACAACCAGGATCTTGGTTGGGCTCCTGACGGAGTATGGTAGACTGATGAATACCATCAGATTGGCAGACACAACCAATTGAAAGTTTTGCCAAGAAGATGAGGAAACCTCAGCACACACAGTGTGCTACTGCAAAGGCCTGGCTTGGATAAGGTTTGTGATGATAGGGGAGAAAAAACCGCAACCCTCCCAATATATGGAAGACCTGAGGTTTGACATTCGAAGTCTAGTAATAAGGTCTAGACATGGAACTTAGCATAACAGAATAGATCTGCAAAGGTCGTAGTGGAGAGGCTGTTAGGAAGCCCATAAGCCCCATATTTATCTATCTATCTACCTTAAAGGAAAATTATATTAATTTTAACATCAATATTCAGTTGAATTTGCATATTTCTGTCTCTTATCATTTTGAAAAAAATTATATGTTTCCCATAACTGATATAGAATGTAAAACGAGAGAAAATATCATTACATTAGCTAATTTTGTTAACTAATAATTAGACTTGCATATTTCAGGAGTATGTTGAACTGCGTTAACACATTTGATGAACACCTGCCAGTAACAGAACAAGCCGGACTGGTTGTAGCGGAAGAAAAAACACAGCACGACTCATGTAAGGATATTATTTATTTATTATTTTTGCATTCTGAGCTGTTGGATGAATGGTATTTATTTATGTGACTTGATGTTGCTCTTGCATCTTAGTGCAACTTTTTCTATAGAACTATTTTTTCGTACTGTTGAAATAACGTCCCCAAAACAATAAATAATAAAAAAGAAAAATGTAATGTAGATAGCAATAGTTTTAAAGGGGAAGAGGATACAGTAGATTTCACAACAAACAAAATTATTAAGTGATTTTTAAAACAAAAAATTCTGATCTGTTACACTTGATAGTACCCTTTTAAATTTGGGGCAAGCTTGATGTTTTGTGGGATATATAAAATAAAATCATCCATCTGTTTTTCAATTGATTTTAAAAATTTGTGTGCCAATTTCTGACTATACCAAAAAATACCTGCCGAACAGGAATAAATATATACATAGAGTTAACTGAATTAGCTGGCGAGAACACTGGAACAGAAGGAAATGAAATACAAGATAACTAGCAAAGAGAGGGGCTGAAATACCCTTTTGGGGGCCGAAACCCTTTTACGGCATCAGCTCCAATGTAATATTGGCAGAAATAGATAAAACTGAAAAGAGGAGGAAGATCTGACCATTGGAATGATCTAGTAGGGCTTAGACAATCAAAGATACTTCTAGGATACTACAACTAGTTGAGAACAAATGAATGACTAGGCAGCACTAAGAGTTTTAACGCTGTAGCCTGAATGGGCACCTTTAAAAGCTCAAAATAGTGGAGCAAGATGAATGTAGAGAAGAAACCTCCATCCGCATACTTGCGGATTGCATAGCAGTACAGAATCCTAGTGCAGAACACCTATGAGACTACTGGATAGAAGAAGAACACTTACCTAAACTAAAGCCTGCAGATATCCTAAAATTCCTCCGGGAAAGAGGTCTAAAGGAGCTACAAGTTTCTGAGAATTTCCTAACTGAGTATAATAAAGGGGGTACCATAGTACCATTAGGTCTCCTTGACTATCACCCCAATACACATACATAGCTGTTCTTAACTAAATAACTCTTTCCAGTCGTATACCATTTAATAACTCGAATGTAACATTAATCAATTAGTATTGCAAATTAATATAAATGAGAGTATAACACTTCTTACTCAATCGTTGAAAAACGTTTTAAACACCAATGGAGGACTAACGATATAGTGTCTGTCCATTGTTTACAACTAAATGATCTAAAAAAAATTGCTCACATTTGATCCAATAATTAATTTTTCCAGGGTATATTTATCATTTCAATTATTTTCGAATGATTGCTATCTACATATAAAAAGGAAGAAAACAATAAAAATAAAATTAAGTTGAATCAAATTTTTACCAAGTTTTCAAAAAGATATTTTATAATAATTTTCTTTGATATAAAATATTAAAAATATTGGAGAAATCTTTAAATAATTATTACGTTATCAGGTACAGAGACATTGGTTCAATAATCCCGAAGAGGTGGTAGAGTCGCTTCAAAAATTTTAAAAAATACTTTTTCGGGAATAAATCACCTAATATTTTTTGTTTTCTCCATCCACTTCCTTGTTCCTATACTATCGAAGTCACTTTCATCAAATCATTGAATGTATTGTTGACTTTGTAACTGCCCTCCATATATGTTCCAGCCATTTTATTCTTTGTTCTTTAATTTTGTTTACCATATATTTTCCTATTTCAAGTGTTAATTTCGTTCATCTTCCATATTCATCTCTTATGTTTTTTGGTCCTAATATTATTCTCAGTATCTTGTGCTCCTGTATGATAAAATCTTCTCGATGTTTCTTGGGCATTGTTAATGTTTCTGGTCCATACATTAGGTTCCATTTCTACAGATAGCTCAAAAGCACCATCAGGTATATCCGGTCACAGACCTAGCATCCCCTTAAGGAAATTAACTATTGTTAATTGCGTAATTATAAGGAACATGAGCTGAAAAAAAAGGGGGAATCTGTAACGGTTGAATTTGTCACTACGTCTATTGTATATATTAAGTATTAGTATATAGTAATTACCTGACGGATTTTATCTCTATGTTCCTAACATCATTTGTTCACTACGAAAGTACTTCAGTAGTTATATGATTTCTGTCAGCCCAGAGTTTTAGAGATGACTCTGCCATCATCCTTCCGGTGAAGTGGTGCAGGCTGTAACCACACCTGTCTTCACATCATGACAACAATTTTATATTTTGTCGCTAGGTAATGTAAATAATAAAACGAGCGCCTATCTGGTAAATGTCCGTATATATAGATTCTTGTTAGTAGTTTATTTTTGTTTGTTATATTATAATTCATAATTAAGGGTAGGATTTGTGGATCTTGTGGGTTTTACTTTAGTTTCTAGTTACCGTGGGACTACTGATTTTGTTTCTGGCTTTGATTATATCACCTTTGGGGTGTAGCCACAGTAGTCCAAGTACTTTGTCCGCTTCAGCTTGATAAACGCTAAAGTTTATTAGGGTTCAGTTATAAATTACTGACTCCTTGACTTGAAGTCTAAACCGACGTTAAATAACCGAATAAAAAAAAACCTTCTGCTTGTGAGCTCTACCTTTCACTTTTACCTTTACCTTTGAACAAAATACTTTATTTTTATAAATACGACCTAATATTCAATTCATGAAATATCCTGTGAATCCTAACACAATTTGTGTTGTGTAATTGAATAAGACTAAGGATAATAATGGTAGCAAGAACATTGCATTGTTTTTATTTGTTAAATTCATGGAGCTTGACATAAATATATTTTTGAAACCTTTGTAAATGGAAATTCAAATACATTTTAACTGTTAAGTAGTAATCGAAATATGTGTATGTGTATTTGGAAAGACTCGTTAATGATTTTTGGCTGATTTTAATTTGCAAGAATGTGTTTTATTGGCATGCTTTTAATTACAACTTAACTACATATTATAATTTATTTTTTTATAAAAACAGGAAAATCCAAACACGCATATATTGAGGATCCGATTTTCGACCAGTTCATATTCGGGTACAATATTTCACAGAAATTAATTGTATTTGAATCATGAAACGATATAAATAAATGTGCCAGATGATTTCGACAATCATTAAAAGGAAGGCTAAGAATTCGACAGTAATAATTTAAACTTATTAATTTTATTCAATAGTTCCGAATCCATTCGAGAGACCAATGTTCAAAACAACAACATATACCATTAGAAGACATTCAGCATACGCCACAATACCAGGTACACCTCCTTAACAAATCATAGTTATCCAACGAAGCACATTTTTAGACACTGTAAATAAAAGGTGCACCCCAAGTTGTAAATTTACCAAAAAGCTTGCATTTTTTATATACTTAGATTTACTAGCATCCAAGACAAATAAAAAATTATTCTTCCTTTTCAAATTAGAAATCAATCCTGAAAAAAACTGTCTAGTACTTGCAAAAATGCTAATGATAAATAAGAATCTGTGAACGTAAAGTGAATACGACAAACAAACGTATCGTGGCACTTGGAAGATGTGCGAAGAAAAAAGAGACGGACACTGCTCTAAGGTAAGCGTCCACTAAACGAATCGGGTCGGGTCGCAGCTCATCGCAAAAATCCGCCTATCATGGATTTAAATGAGACTGCGTCCACTGACTACACACACGTAATACTGAGCCCGTCCTTCCCAGGATTCACCCTTCTAGAACCTTACACCACCCCTCCATCTCATCCGATGGGGACTCATCGTCGTTGTTCGTGTTTTTCGCCTCGAGCTCATCCCCAGCGGAAATGACTATTGACTGGGACCGAGCGGTCTTCTTTTTCGCTGTGTAACTACGGCCGTTATATCGTCAGTGGTCTTCTTTCTTCTCCTCTAAGGGGCAAGTATTTAGCTGAAGATATGAGGCTAAAAACGACCTTATAGAGTGGATCCATCTGTGGGCATCCCCAGGGGGCTGGTTTGTCTAACCCCACATGCTAAGCCCAGTGCTACGACGGTTCGCACCTATCAATATTCGGATCGGTATTATATGTTACCATTTAACCGCGACTGCGTCTTACATTCGGCCATCCTGCTCCGCTCCTTGTCCTCGAGGTACCTAGATTGCTGGACCTGACGTTTGTGCGTACACCTATCTCACCTACGCGTTCGTGAGCCTGATGCCTTGCCTGCCTACGCCTATCTCGCTCTCCTAGCGAGCCTGACGCCTGCTCGCCCATTCCAGTCACTCCCTCTCACTATCACATCACATTTTGGCCTCATGTGGACATTTCTGATATATAAGCTACATATTCCGAAAATTGAAAAAGTGGAACGGGGATCGAACCCGGGAATCCTCGGTTAGAATCCCACACGCTAAGCCCAGTGCTACGACGGTTCGTACCTATCGATGTTCGGATCGGTATTATATGTTACCACTTAACCGCGACTGCGTCTTACAGTATTGAATATGGGTTAAGCTAAAAGATAAAATATGAATGTCAGTGAGTCTAAATTTGAAATCCCGCAAAAACACCGTAGACTGTTTTTTCACTGTCAGCAGACCGTCCACAACCAAATTTCATTTTCTGATGGAACACACAATTTGCAATCCATGAACAGTAAACAGCTAATGAGCAAGCGTCCGATAGTTTACAACCAAATCTGATTTTGCTTGAACAAACCTATTGTCTACTGAATCGCTGTGGGTTGTGACTTGCAGTACAGTTTCTTTTGCAGTTTTGACGGAATCAAGTCCACAAAAATCCTCATTTTACTCGTTCATTCGTCCATTTTGGAACAGAAGAATATAAAGACAAATATGAAAAATAAAATGCTTAGTTCGAGGTGGCTCCAAGAGTCTTATAGCACAAATAGTTACTATATTGGCAAAATGTGCGACCTCCATGCTACAAATCTAAACCAGAATTGATGACAAATAGAGAATGTAAACCTCCTGTTCCCATCCTCTTCCCGTGCCGACGAACGATTGGGCAATATGTCATCAGATACTACTACGTCTCTGGAGAATCACGATGTTAACTGGGTGCAACACTAACACAGACTGAGCTTTATTTCGTATAGTCACATGTTGTCTCTTTGGCGCATTTGTAGTTAAAGTGTCGAAATATACAAAAAATTTATATTCGGATGCTAGTATGTTTTCGAATTTTATTCGAAAACTGAAAAAAAATCTAAGCACTTTTACCTTACACTTAGCACTCAGCCAACAATTTTAAGTTTTATATTAAAATTTCCCCTCGCTTCAATCACATTGCTTATCTCCAACCTATCTACACATCTACAATGGAGGATCCCAACAATTAAGTAAATTACAATATATGCTTGAGTTTTTTACAAAAGGGTAGAAGCTTTAGCGTCCATATATTTGCTTTTTCAGTTGTATTTTCTTTCTAGGTAAGTTGCATGTATTTATTAATAATAATCGTTGTAAAATTATCTGACACTCTTACTTCTATAAGTTAGTTTGAGAATATTTCGATAGCTTCAGAAGTAAACTGATGAATCCCATAAAGTTAATACAATCCTGTGCATCTGTATAGATTGAACTACTAATAACCAACGAATAGGTTCCTTCATATTTTAAGCCCCAAAAACGAGGATTGCTATTGAATATCAGTGTACACTTTGGCAAATACAGGAATGAATGTGAAATAGCCACGCTCGTCAATGCGCGTTACAAGATGATGGTAGTAGGGATTAGTACGGTCCCTAAAGCAGGTATACTTGACTACTATTGTCAGTTCTATTGTGTCTATATATTTTATTCTGGGGTACAGAATTTAGTACTTTCATTATTTACCGTACTAATTCACTAAGCGCATATCACCCTCTCTGTCATCCGAATACTATTTCATTTTAACTTCGCGCCTCTGATACGTTTCTCGACATTCACTCCTGTATTTGCCAAACTGTGCAGTATTCTTACATGTTACATCTTTGTATTGAGTTCATTTCATTACGCCCTATTATATTCCAATTATTCTATTTAATATATTTTCCACTTTTTTTGAATATCAACATAATTTACACAAAATAGCATTTGTGAATGAAAAAAATTGATGAGTTTTAATTTTATAACTGTTTTATGCAGCCGGCTCTGATCATTCATCCCGTACCGGAGATAATGCTAGCAGCCGACCCCCACCCCCACTGCCGCCTCCGAGATTTCCCAACAGTGCCGTTTGACAATGGGATAGTCTCAGCATCGCCACCACCTTCAGCTTGCCAATGACGCCCCTTCTAGTACTCGAAGATCATCTAGTGGAAATAATAGCGCAAAGAAGTAGAGCTTGCGCCACTTTCCTTCGTCACAGCTTCAAGAGACCCCAACGACATTAACGCGACCACTGCCCGAGTGATTAAATATGCAGTCCAGTTCTAAACAATAAAGTTACGCGAATTTGTTCTAAAATTATTTACTAATCCTCGTACCTGTAGTTCAAAAAATTATCAACTGATTCCCTGTAAACGTAAATTTGGTTTTGGTCCAACCACATAAATATTAGTCAATTAACTGTGAATGTAAGAGAAATACCAATTTTATTCATTTGTATGCGCAATCTACACATATTTTTGTTTTAAATTTTCTTATTTTAATAGAAGAATTTACATATGCTTGCCATTTCAATCCACTAAATATTGGACATCGAAATGGATTCATATTATTGTGATTGAAATGGACAACTGAAGGGATCACATTATAATTATAGTCAAAACATATTTTATAAAAAATGTCCATCATGTTCATAATAGTAATTCTTCCTATAGTCAATATTTTAAGTAAATTTTGTTTTATGTGTATTTGACATAATTTTTACTGGAGATCCAACGAATACTGGTTTGGTCGGATAATGAATACTGAATATTCGGCCTACTCCGGCCGGCAATAGTCCTACCAAAGAATACACCACTTAACAATAAGCGAAACTTCCCGATCATTTTTTGTATGCGCATGTCTGAAAATCGCCATTTTAATAATAAGATACTTGTAATTATATAGCCGATATTTGAAAATTTTATCATTTTCTCAGTGTATTTACTAAGTTATCTGTCAACGACGATCTCTCAAGGTCATAAATTTCGGTTACCAAAACATCAAAGAAAATGCGTCGGGCTTTGCTTCTTGTTAGCTGGTGTATTCTTTGGTCCTACCTAAACATGCTACACCCACCTGTAACTGAGTTGAGAGTTCGCCAGTCACGGAGTTAACAATTGTTGCGTAGCCTTGAGAGTTTAAAAAAAGTGATAATGCAATTTTGAGAACTTGAGGTGCATCTGACTATCGGACAGCTCAGAGGTACCCTACGAATCCACGCTATTCGTCGACGAGTTAAGTCCGAGGTATAGTGAGTAGCAGATGCAAAACAACATGACATTACGATCGGGAAATGCGAAGTTCAATAAATAATATGTGAGAGATGAATTACAACTAAAATTTCCAGAACGACTCCGTATCATGCCATTAGGCGAAGTTTATCCAAGATCAGTTGCAGAAGTTGAACCACGTGTTTGTTTGCCTTGTCGATATTTTCCATCTCAAGCGAAATCAAATAAAGGATATGGAAGACAAAGGATTATCATCATGTCGGATAGACAAGCAGTGAGCTCTTGTATAATCAGTTCCAAAATGGTATGGGAATGCCTAGACAAACTCAATTAACTAGGACTGGAACACCCTTTTGGAGGCCAGAACCCTTTTGCGGTATCAGAGAAGATCTGACCATTGGAAAGACCTAGTAGGGCTAGGCTAGACCATCAAAGATACTCCTGGGTGACTTCAACCAGTTGAGAACAAATGAATACCTAAGCCAAAGAAAAACTGCACTAGGAGTTTTAACAGGTGTCCTAACAGGACTTAATGGGCACCTGAAAAAGCTCAAAAGTGTGGAGGAAGAAGAATGTAGATGCTATGGTATGGAAGTTTTTTTTGTACGAGCATGATTTTACTATTTGAATTTTAATTTATCCTTCATTGGATTTGCAAGAAAAAAATTTTCATTCTACCCTGTTTTAGGATTAAGTCCTCTTCAGGGATTGATTTGAAAAGTAGCAAGTGAATTTAAAGGTCGCGGTAGGGACAGCTGTGGCTCTGCACACATGCGATGGTCATTTGGTTAATTTCCGATCACTGCTGGTATGGAAGCAGAAACTTCCATCCACATACTTGCTGATTGCATAGCAATTCAGAATGCTACAGCACAACACCTAGGAGACTACTGAATACATCTGTACAAAATGGGCAAAGTTAGTGAACTTGATGATGAAACACCTTCTCACATACTCTGCTCCTGCGATAACGTACAAGTAGGTACTTAGACGGAAGCACTTTGCAGAGGAATTAATACAACCATCACGACTACTGAAAATCCCTCCAGTCAAACTAGTGGCCTTTATAGAAGAGACGAAGCTTCTGGAATGGAAGTAGATAACATGGAAAATGGTTCAAAGATTCAGTTCAAGTGCCTGGGCTGATGAGCACAACCCAAATATATGAATGAATGAATGAAGAATCCTAGGGCACAACACCTAGGAGACTACTGGATACAAAAGGGACACTTACCTGCGGATATCCTAAAATCCTCCGGGAAATAGGTCTAAAGGAGCTACTAGTCTCCGAGTCTTTTCTCGGGAGTTAAGTAGAAGAAACGGGCACAATAGATCTTTTAGGTCTCATTGAATGTCACCCCAATATACATACATACATATATACAAGCCTAATCTGATTATCTAACATCATTAGACCCTTATGGGGACCAATGCTTTTCTACAAGTGTAATGATGACGACCACAGATTACCTATACCGTGGTTACAGTGAACTACTTTGCTTAAATCGTTCTATAACCTCACTTTTACATACAAACAGTACGAAACAATTTGCATAAACTACTACTGCATGAAAATTCACTATCCGGTATCCGACCGGATAGTACACACTTGTCCGGTATCCGACCGGATAACAAAATGAGTGCCGGATAGGCTAGATACTGTATAGTGACCAAATATTCCTTGCATCTCTAATTTTCACCCTCTGAAGAATTCTTTTGGTCTCACAGAATATTTTCAAAAAATCTTATATTGAATCTAAATAAATACGAAAATTTAATTCAAAACACAATCTAGGACTGAGAAGCTCCTTTCAGAGCGATTATTTTTCAGCTATGTTAATATTACAGGGATCAGTTGAAAAGTTTTAAACGGATTCGGTAGTATCAAGTGTGCCGAACGACTTCGTAAACGGTTATCAATTTGAAACTTCTCTTCCAAGGATTTAAAATGGTCTTAAAATGCTCAGTTAATCCGATAAAAATTGAAGTGAATTGCCGTCAGTGCCGTAAAGAGTTTTTTGCAGACTATTTTCCAAAAAAAAAAGAGGTGGCCCGAAGATGCTTTATATCAGCCGAGAGAACTGTTTGATAAATAGTAAATTTTTTAAAAACTATAGCCAATTAAACTTTTTTTTTTATATCCTCGGTTCGTCTCTCGACTGAAATCTCGTTATATTTTGAGGAAACAAACGAGTTAAAAACTGCCCCTTTCCCCATAAGTGCGAAATATATATATATATCCTATTCGAAACAAAAACTGCACATAAATTTGATTGATTTTCTACAGCTTCTACTAAAAGCATGCACCTACAAAATATTTTGTAGATTTTTTTAGCTTTCTTGATATACGTATGTAGCTATTACTTTTTGAAAAGTAAAAGTGTTTATTATATACAAAAAGTAACCGCATGTAATATGTTCTTAACAATCATCAGTTTTATGAAAAAAATAATTTCAAATTGTGACCAGTTACGATAAAATCATCAGCATCCATTATACTGTTAGATTGTACTAAGTACTTCATACTCTTCAGACGATGATTGTACTTGCCTTATCTATACTCTGTCCATCCAAGCAACGGAGTGTTCCAAAACAGTATCAAGCATAGTACAGTTAAATCCGATTGGCCAGAGTAAAGGCACATGGTGATCATACTTCGATCACGCATCTATCGTTGTTTGGATCGCTCTGTTTGTTCGATGGATATACTTTAGGTAACCTTGAAATGAATATTTAATCATTTTTCTTAAGTACCTGGTAAATTTTCACCCTGCAATAAATTGTGCAGTAATTTAATTTGAACAAGGGTGCTGGAAATAGGTCCAGAATAGGACATCTATCTATCAGACTCCGAATGATATTTTTTGGCTTCTTTCATGTGGACGGACGTATATCGTGCGCTAGTGTTTGTTTACATCGTAGGCAGCTTGGATTTGAATTTACTTTTTTCATAGACATGGTAAGGAGATTACTTACTTATCACAATTATCTTTGATAACTATTTTGTAATTTAAAATATTTCATTCACTATTGAACATTAATTACTATTACATATGGTTACTTTGTTTTGAGAGAATACATTAATTTGTTAATTCATTATATTTTACTAAAGTTGTAACTAAGTAAATAAATGTTTGGGGTAATTTATTAATTTAAATAATGACCATTTGAAACATACAAACATAACTTTTATTGAATACAAGTATTTACTTAGTTGATTTTAGACTTTTGTAAGAAAATATATCAGAGAAAGCATGTGAAATTTTGAATGAAATAAATATGGCCGAAAATACAGTAAAACACTATTAGTGATTATACAAAAATTTGTGTGTCAAACTATGTCTTTCTCTAAATTTACTTTCATTATTGCTCATTGAGATATTGTGGTGAAGGCAAAGAAACAGCATTTGGATGGAAATGAATCAAATTAATAGTGTCAACCCTTACTATGTGAGGATGCGTAAATGATACGTTTTTAAATGTTGCTTCGATGAAATATTTACATGCTAACTTTTTGAAGTTATCTCAAAATATATTTTCAAGTTGCCATACATAATCAACAAAATTTACGAAAGGTATATTGAGCCCACCAAATGGAAATCTAAAGGAAGATATTTGTGCCATATCTCTACTCCTACAACCGTCCACACCACACATTTACAACATTTTATTTTTAATAAATATCCCGTAATAAAAGCCTGTACAGTATTCGCCAGCTAACTTGATGTCCTAAATGCTTTCTAGGGAGCTATCGACGCCGCCCATCCGATAACTGTAAGTAAACAGTACCATGCAAGTTCTGAGGATACGCTTTCTGTTACAAATTAACACAACTTGTACAATTAATAAAGTAAAGTCTGTCCGGAAATATATGATCCTAACTTAATAAATAATATTTAATTCTTTGTTATAATTATTGGTATATTGATTTTAATAGAAAGGGTTCTGCTTTATACCTGAATTCTGAGTACATAAATAATATTTTAACAATAAGGTACCCATTACAATAACATGTTATTTATCCAATTGAAGATTATAAAGTTAGGATCTTATATATCCGGACGGACTATAATTAAAATTTGTTAGAAACTAAATAATTTCTTCCAGGTAGTAATGAGAATAAAAGAAACACAAGATAATGAGAAATTATTTAAGCTAGGTATATTTCTAATAATAGGTATAAACAGTTTTTATATTTACGAAAATCTGACTCACTGCCGTTACTGGAATCACTTTCATCTAGAGTAATCAGAAGAGGGTTGACTTCATAAAACATATCTGTTTGTTTCACAAACACTTTATTGTACAAAGCAGGAACAATTAACGTTTGTCAAAATGTTACCACCAATAGCAGCCGAGTAGGCAAGGCATTAAAATTTGTTATAAACTAAATAATTTCTTCCAGGTAGTAATGAGAATAAAAAAAACACAAGATAATGGGAAATAGCTTTAGTAATGTTCTAACTAAATCAGCTTTTTAAGCCAAATTGATTGAAATAATTATTAGTTTTCAATTTTTCTAAGTGTGCAAAATATTCAATATATTTAATGTTTGGTTTTTACCATTTCTGACGTGTTTAAAAAAATGTTTCTAGGTTAGGTTGAAGCTTATCTTTACCTAAAAACCAACTACCTATTCCAAAAAATTAAGGTAACACGTAACATTTTAATCGTAGGATCATTAAATTCGCAGATAAATAAAATAAGCTGTGCTAACTTGCCTGTTGCCTGGGATGTTTTAATTTTCACGTTTATTAAGGTATCTTCATTACTTTTTAATGTCTTAAAATAATTAAACACTCTATATATCACTTGGCGAGTTTGTCCTTCAGTACATTTACGATTTTCTTCATTAACGGCTGACATTTTTACAAACACTTTATTGTACAAAGCAGAAACAATAACTGTGTGACGCTACGCTACTGAAAATCTTAACACCTGATAAGGTTCGATGCAATTAACGTTTTTCAAAAGTTTACCACCAATAGCAGCCGAGTAGGCAGGGCACTATTACTCTGTCTCTTTTAGTTGGTAATTTCTGAGACATCAAGTTAGCTGGCGAATACTGTATGTGTCTATCCTTCGATTCGAACTTAAAAATCCCGAAAGAGAGTAGCATCGGAGACCGAGTGAGATAGACATTGCGCTGGGAGGAGCTTAGAGCGAATCTACTTTTCTTTGTTCATGTAGTTAGTTTAAACAATTGGCCAGGTAAGTTATTAGTACCTCAATAAAATCACTAGGTATTTATATTGTCAGAGCTTGTCTCTACCGGTGTACAAAATATTAGCCACTTCCAAAAATATTAAACAAATCTTATTTAATTATGAATTGTTAAATTTAATAATGCTTCACCAAGTTTCACTTTGAAGAGTTAATAAGAACACTAACTTATGTCCAACAAATCTATCCAGAAGTTGAAGTATATAATTTCAGGGATGATTATTTTTTTTTTTTAATTAAAGTTGCCACTTTGGAATATGAAGTTGATTTTCTGTGAGCTCTTTATAAAATAAAATTTTCACCACACTGTCTAGCATAAAAAATTAAAAACTAAATACAAAAATAGACACTCTATACATATTTTTACAATATTTTCGGTCATTTATAATATGTAGGTGCATTCATTTGTATGTATAAGTACGTTGTTCCATTGATAATGTGCCGTGATCGTGTATGAAATTTTTAGAAGCACGCTCTCGCATTTACACGCAATTCATTGTTTAAAACATTTTTAAACAATGTCAACATTATAAACATATTGTCACATCAGTTTTGAACGAATTATCTCAATGCAGTTAGTACGAGTATGTATATCTTAAAAAAATATTATATCTGCAAACTCGACTTGAAATTAAGTCGTTTTTGATCTTAACCGAAAATGGCATA
Organism: Lochmaea crataegi; assembly: GCA_947563755.1. Classification (NCBI taxonomy): domain Eukaryota; kingdom Metazoa; phylum Arthropoda; class Insecta; order Coleoptera; family Chrysomelidae; genus Lochmaea; species Lochmaea crataegi. The sequence continues at coordinate 12,815,662 of OX387429.1, read as the reverse complement.
ATTTCAATCCAGAATGTGTATTTTTCAGATTTACAGAAACCGTGAAAACTACCTTTTGAATCAGTCAAAGGAGTATCAGGAAAAATTTCATGCTTTTTATTTATAAAGTCACCATCTGTCCAAAATTGTAACGCTGCAGTAAAGTCTAGTTTTAAATATAGTATTATTGAAGTAACTGATAGTTCTGCTTGTTTTTATATTTTCAATTCAGTAAAAAACAGTTCCTGGTATGTGCACTCCTCAAACCCCCATTCTTTGTTTTATATATATAATTATCGAATTTTTGGTGAATTTTCATTCAAATTTATATAAATGCGCCACTTCATCCTACGGCTCGAGGCACCTGTTGTCACCATTCCTGCTAGCAACGGTGATTCTCTAGAATATTCCACAATGAACGTTATTCACAGTAACCAATCAGTTGGCGTCTTTCCTCCCGTCCGCAGTATTCATGGCTCGAGCTCCTAACAGTAAGTATTGGTAAAGCCTGTTCATAGTTATAAGAAAGTAAATTATGCGGATTATTGAAGGGTAGCTATTAACTAACAATGATATGAAATTTATTACCCGATTTTCGTAGTTTTAGAGCAGGTATGCTTTGGTCCGAACCCATTTAAAATCTTTATCCTATACTTTATCAAGGGGTAGACTCCGTTTCACATAAGAAGAAGCCACTTGAAGTTTGCCAACTGACTTGCGCAGTAACCAAAATCGGTCTTGTTTATCTATGTCGCCTCGTAACGACCGTTTCATCATTGGCGTTACAAACGATTTTCATGCCGACAGCCATTTTATTATTGACATTTGAGGTTGTGTTTGAAGCAGTCATTTACTGTCGAATATTTTTGATTTTTAAATATTTTAAGACGTTTAGCTAGTTTATATGTGAGTGTTGCGTGTTTCATTTGATCTAAAACCATGCCTCCTAAAAAACTTGTTGGTGTTAGAGGAAAAATTATCCACATTATTCTAATTTTGCGTTAACCTACAAAATGTGAAACCCTTACGCTACTGATTTGAAGTCGAATGTCAATTTTACAATATGGCGCTGGTTTTGACAACAAGTTCGCGCATACGACTGCAACTTCAAGTGGCTTCTTCTTACGTGAAACGGAGTCTACTTCCTAATAGGATTCAGTCAGTCACTTTCTTATATCTATGAACAGACTTTACATTCAAGTTTAACCGGTAAAATTCCTTCCCTACTTACTCTGATGTGATATCAAGGGTTATTTACGGCCTAACGCCTGAAATAAACATTCCAACCTTAGGGTACTTGTCTCCCTAAGTGTTCTCATGTCTTCCATCTAGCAACAGTCCAATTGTTTAAAGATGGAGATACACATTGCATATTCCATTTCTCCAAATGGTTAATTAAAATGATTTGAAGGTAGTTAAACACGTTTTCTGTTGGATTAAATATCAGTGTCAATAGCTAGGACTCCGATAATTTTTGTGAATTTTCGTTGTAAACTAATTTTTATATTTAAGAAAATTCCTAAATAATAAATAAATATATTTAGTAGTTTTAAAATATACACATTTGAACTTATATATAATTATTTTATAAATTAATTCAAAACTAATATGACGATAGTACTCCATACTTGTCCATATGTCGTGGTTTATATTCTAAAATGTCCCACTGCCAACCCGAGCATCCATACGGGCAAGCATGACGTATCCCAAAAAAAAAATGTAAAATCGACATTATAACATTTTGTATAGAAAGCATATGTGATTTTTACGTTTATAAACAATTTTAGAGTTTGTGTGAGTAGAAAATGATCGAATAGTTTCATTATATTTTTTGTTTGTAATTTTTGTGACTGGTGAACAGGTGCTCAATTTTTGAATAGTGCGGCCACCATTATTATTATTATTCAATGTATAAGATTTCTAAAATATCAGGAAGATGCAATATATTTAAGATTTTCCACTCTAACAAAGTTATTTAACAATTATTGATTTAGTGAAATATAAGTAACGTAATCTTGATTTTCTTTTAAAAATCAAAAGATTATTATTATTATTACGTTAAATAATAGTATTTTATGGAATTAGCATTTAATGATGGCTATTAAGACTCACCTGCGATTCGTGTCGTAATGATTACGAGTGTCTTAATAGCCATTAAATGCGAGTTGCATACACTATTTTTTTATTCTCTCATACTTAAATGTTATCATTAGTTATGCAAACTTCAACCTGTAAATTGCAGAGAACTGTCAAAAATCTGTCAGATAGGCGTATCGGATATTGACCGAATATTGAGATGCTGCAGTCCTATTGGATGTTTACTTGTATCTTTAAATTAAATCATAATATAAGTAAATAACTAATGGGTACTAAAGCAATGTTTAATTTTTATTTCGAAGTAAATACAATTTCAACTAATATTTTTACAAAAACACATGATGCTCACGTTTTGAAATCTCTAATTATTAATTTTTACCAAACTTTTTTTTAAAAAACTACCGGTTGTAGAAAAAATCCTGTGTGTAATTCAAGTGCAAAGTGACATAACCGCTCTCGCGAGATATCCGCGAAGCTCCTCTCTCCGAGCGGCAATATATCACTTTGCGTTCTTAATAATTTCATGCCCAGAAATAAGTATTTTTGGTAGGATAGCATGTCGTAATTTTGGATGGTGCCTACAAATTATAAAAAGTTTTATCTTTTCTTTTGTTAGTCGAAAGTTACTATATATTCAAGATTCACTTTTCTTTTTCTCAAATCCTACCGGCCCTTCTTAAGTTGGCAGTTAGACTCAAGAGTTGATTTCTATATTCTACAGTAGCTCCTTTATTTCTCTTAATTTTTGAATTCCCTTTTTTTAAGAAGCCGTTCTCCTACCGGAAGCACTGCAACCTGTTGGCTTGTTGTCCTCCGCTCCCACATTTTGTACACCCACCCAGTAACCCCCATACCAGACTCACTAGCCAGAGAAGGAGTACGATCTGCCCAGAACCTTTCCGCGGCATAGCGAAAGCGCTGCGAAAAACAATTTGGATAAAAAAGCAGTCTCGAGAATGGTGAAACAAGAAGAAACAAGAAGAAGAATGAGGCAGACCAAAGAGTTCATCAAAGAACTCTCGTCGCAATTAACGGAGTACCTACTAAGCCAGAATAGGAGAACAATCAGGTCCTGGATGGGCACTTGAATAACATCGGATTAGAAGACACAACCATATGCAGGTTTGGGAAAGAAAATGAGAAAACCTCAGTACACAAACTGTGCTACTACAAAGGCCTGACTAGGATTAGGTTTTCGTCGATACGGGAGTAAAAACCACAACCCTCTCAATATATGGAGGACCTGAGGTTTGGCATTCGAAGTCCAGTAATAAGGACGGGTCTAGACAAGGAACCCTAGCATAACAGGAGGTCAAACACAATAGATCTGCAAAGGTCGTAGTGGAGGGGCTCTTAAAAACACATAAGCCCCTTATTTATTTTATCTTAACCCCGATACCTCTGAGTAGACCATATAAGTCCATTGGATGATTCAAGTGGCACATAAGCCTTTCCAAAAATTGTTTGTCTCCTTCCAGTCCATTACTTCACAGTCAGATAAGATGTAAATTACTGTAACGATCTCCATCCCAGTTGAGAGGTGGTCTTTAACCGGGTCATGATCCGTTAAATAACCTTTTGGAGTGTTCCTCTACTGTAGTATATGCTGGTTGTATCCATTTTCGTCCTAGGATAATTTTCTTTGTGGTTTGAAGAACCACATATATTTTTGCTTGTCCACTTCCAAACATATCGTTATGTCCCGAAACACTTATCTTACTTTAGTTCGGTCTGCCAGTTCATTTAGGTTTTTCTGGCATACCTCTACCAGTCTGGATGTTACTTTGCAACTATTTAAAGCATAAAGGATTACCTGGCTGTCAGTTGATATGTTTATCCTATAAGTGCCAGTCCTGTATTTATTCATTCTGGCACATAGCATAAATCTCCGCCTAAAATACAGAAATGAGAAGGAACGTCTTCAGTTCCTCATGAATTTTCCTCAATCAAGACAGTTAACTTTTTCAACACCTCTCCATCTTGCCATTCATAAGTAGGAGAACGCGGTAGCATTCTCATCTGAGATAGTTTGCTGGTTATCAGACGACATTTTTTTTTATCAATTCGGCCACATTTCATTTAAAAGTTATCCACGAGATTCAAGATATTTTTATCTCACTAAACGGTTGACATGACATAAATAATAATTCATTATTATATATGGATAAGCGTCCAACGTTCAACAATTTGTATATTTATATTTTAGTTCCTTTGTATATTCATGTAGAGTTATATTTTAGTTCTTTTATTTTCATTCGAAATTCCTACCGGCGCGCCACTGCCTCCAAAACACTTCTACCTTAGTTCAAATTCGCGTTTCGTTTTCTTTTCCCTGGCGGCTGATCGGCGCCTTGCAATATTTACTATTATTCTTCGTCAGTTGGAGTAGGCGTGACCAAACGCACACTTCGCGCCTAAAAGCATTATCTTCCTGGTTTTTACGAGGCTAGCTCAGCTAGTAACAGACGATGTAGAGTTTCCAACCCGATCGGTCTCCCAGCTAAGACCTACCACTCCTTTACCGGTATAAAACCGATATTTTCAGACCAAATGGGCCAAGTTTCATAGTAATTAACTTAATTCCTTTATTTCCTGCATAATAAGTGCATTTTTCTAGAAAGTTAAAGGTTGTATAGTCATTCAAACGCAAGGCAATGTTATATTTCAAATGAACAGTGCTTTGAAAACCACAAAGGAAAGAGTAAGATCGTGCTAATAATTACTATTTCAAACTGAAAGGCTTGTCTATATTCATCGTTCCATCTGTATGTATGACGTTAAAGTTTTTTAAAGTTTATTGAATTGTTACCGAAAACATCCTATTTTTCACGACAGCATAAAATTTGTTGTCATTTCAACGGCCAAATCAACGAGGAATCTAATTTATCAAACTATCGTTAGTCCTAATTAAAAAAAGGTATTGGTAGAAACTGTAATTACTTTTAAAATATATTAAAATACAGTTCAAATGAAAAAGAAAGTTAAAATAAAGGTTATTATTTGTACAATGAAAAGCTTGGTTACATATTTATATTTCACACATGATAAAAAAAAGACTTTCCATTATATTAATTGAAGCAAAAATGTAATTTTTCGCTGATTTTCCACAGTTCTGATGCCGGAAGTGACGTCAGAGAAAAATGGAAGTTCCCGCCGCGAGAGACTACATAATGGACTCGTTATAATTAGTGTCTAACAAATAAATCAAACGAACTTTTCAATAAATCGAAAAAATAATTAAACGCGAGATAGTAATTTATATATTTTGCTTTAAAGTTGTTCGTAATATTCACAAAGATATGGAAAAGATTTGCAAAGTTATTGAAGAATTTTTGAAAATTTAAAAGTAATTCGTTTCGTATTATATGAAGATATCTGATCTGGTTTTGAATAAAATTGTGGTTTTGATATCAATGAAAACAATTTTTTTGTTGATATATTTTTGCGATCAGTATTTTTAAACTTAAAACCCATTGCAAGATCTAAGAAGTGGAAACAATACCAAACCAAGAGTTTCAAGAACCTTTCACAGTTTTTAAATATCCCTAATAAATAGTTACAAAATACATTTTTATTAGAACAAATTAACATTAACAATAATTTTTTGAAACCAAATCGAACTATCCAGATTTTATTATCGAAAATATTAAAATAATTATGGTAATTTTCAATATCCAAAACTGAGCATCAATTTGTTCTAAACATCATAACATTTCCCAAATTCCTTCTGTATGTTCCTTGTGGTGTATTAATAATTCTTCTTTTTGTTAATTACTATGGAAAATTTTTGCTCTAGTAGAAATCCAATGAAATCAGTTAATTTGATTGAACATAACCAATCAGAACAACATGATCCCATGGGCTGTTTTCACTCTATTACGTCCCATGGATACATTTAGATTTATTTCGATTTTGACGATTCAAATATTTAATCGGTCATAATAATGCTGACGAGAATATTAATGAAATTATAGAAGCAAATATACCAAAAAATACTGTTTACAGTAAAAAGTTTGTATGGAAAACATTTATGAACTTCAGTAATGATAGAGAGTATGAATTAGATGGAAATCGAACAGTGGAAGAATTGGCGTCGATTTTAAAAGATTGGGAGGTGAACATGAGACGAAAAGATAGTACAGAGTTTAAAGAAGATACTGTCAAAACCACGTGGAACATAACAAGTAAGCTGTTACAAGAAAAATATTATAAAGAAATGAAAGTTACTATTGACCCATTCAAAAGTGTTCTATACGACGAAAACTGCAATCGGATCCCTGTAAAAGAAAACAAAGTTCGGCAGCATTAAGTTCAACAGAAATAACCAAAATGATAAATTTATGGAATTAAGACACCCCCGAATTAGCTTGGCGAGATGGGGAAGCTGCTGCTTGCTTGACTGACTTTTTTAGTAACGAATCAAACAACGATGTTTCTGTAACAAATCGAGTTGAATATAACCCTGTATTCAGCAAGACTCGCTAAGGTGGTTCAAGAATGTGTATCGAAAGCAAATTTTCAGTAGAAAACAACGACAGCAACGTTTGTCCTGTCAGATGATTTGAAAAATTGATGTCAAAAAGAGTACCAAATATCAAAACCAACAGATAATTCCCAGGACAAATCGTCACTGTAGAGCCGAAAATGATCACTGGTATGATAATATGCCTATTGGAAGAAATACGATTCAAAGTTGGAGAAAATCGTCTGCCGAAGAGATTGGCTTGAACACCAAAGAAATTTTTTTTTCTAATCACTCCAATAGATCGTCCGCGGTCAGTCGATTGGCCAAAAGTGGTGTACAAGAGCAAGAGCTTATAAAAATTATTAACAGCATGCGTAGTGGAAATACATCTTCATCAGTTATAGAAACTGATACGTCTGGATCTTCATTTAAATTTTATAGTTGGTCTTTTGTTAATTGCACCTTTAAATAAATTGTTTTTGCTCCGTATTTTTTTCTATAATTGGCAACAAATTTTCTATTCGAATAACCCTCGAACATTGATAAATGCTCCAAAATTTTCAACGACTTTCTCAAGCTTGTTGCTTATAGGCAACAGTCTTTCCAAGCAACAAGCTTTCGAAGTTTGTTATAAAATTTTTTCGAACAATTATCAATGTTCGAGGGTTATTATTACTGAAAATGAAACCACAATCTTTTTCATATTTTTCAATTCAACGTTTCGGTAGCGTTCCAGCTACCGTTATCAAGAACAATTAATTTCTCAAATTCTGGTCTTAAACTTCAAAATATTATTGATTGTCTAGTTGTCGAATTTTTTCGTTAGTGTCAGATTAGGACCAGAATTTAAAAAACCTAATTGTTCTTGATAACGTTAGCTGGAACGCCACCGAAACTTTGAATTGAAAAACATGAAAAAGATTGTGGTACAATTTCCCATAATAATTAACAAAAATAACATTTCCTGCTATATATATATATAGATTAGATCACATTAGATTTGAAAAGTTGGCTAATTGGTCTAATCCACTTTCCCCTTTTTAGATTTATTGTGGTCATCTGCATCTAGATTACATTCTCCAGCCCTACTCATTTTATGCAACCAATCAGCCTCGAGACTGAACCTTTCATATTTCAACCGCACATTCGCCAGGAAGTCGCACTGGCAAAGGATATCCTCTGCAATTTCTTCCTGTAGGTGTCAGAATCTGCACATGGCTTCATCTGGCAACCCCACTTAATTTGCGTTCCTATTATTTTACAGTGCCCTTCTAACATTCCTACTAAGGCTTTTATAGTTTTTTATTTGATTTTTACGTATGCCTTCTAATGAGCTGTCTCTGTCCAAGTGAGAATACCCACCATTCTATATATTTCTATATCCCCCTTTCTTGTGATGATATTCATTGTCAATTTTGCGACCCCGCATAAGGATTCCGGTCCAATGAATGGCATTGCTGAGCCTTGTCCGACCATTTCATCCGCCTTTCCGTTGCCCTGCTACCGTGATCTTGCAACGGTCTCTGATCTATTCTAGCTTAGAATTGACCTCTACGGAATCGTGCCTTCAGTGTAGGTAGGCTGACTGTGAAGTTGGCAACTGCCATTTCCACTCGAAAAGACTCCTACACCTACCTCTACCTTGGAGCACTACGTTTATATTTGGTTCCAAAGAGCGAGTAATGCCAATAAATTTGGGGCTTTTTCTACTTTCCTTCTGTTGGTATAGAGTATTCAATAAAAGTATCTATTCTAGACCATGATATTGGTGGAATTAGTAAAGACAGGCAAGTCCATGTATATTCTAGAATCTTTCACAATGGTACATATGAATGATTCAGTGAACCATATTGTCATCCCAATTGAGAATACTTATGCTGTCGAGCAACCGCATTGGTAACGATTTCCTTAGTTTTTGCTCATATTTGCTTTCTTTTTGAAACCCTCATGTTGACTTGAATAAAATAAAACATTTGCTATCCTTTGGGAGTAGAGTGTCGAAGCCATACTAGACTAGAATGTGGGCTATGATATGGAAGCATAAAAAATGACACCTCTGGGTGGTTCTATGCAGGTTGCATAGTGAATTAGCAAAAGAAATAGTTACCATAATTTCATGAGGAAGTAGATAGTTGATCCCATGTGGTTCCATTTTCATCCTGTCTCCAGGTATCTGTCAAACAACCAAGTATCCGCTGTGAAGAGTTTGGTTGATGCCATATAATGTACTGCGTATCCTAATGTTCTTTACGGAAAACGAAGTTATTCAGTCTGGATTAGGTAAATAATTGGCATTCTATGTCAATGCTTTCCATTTCATTAGATTGCTTGTAATATGGTATATATACTTTGTGATATTAACATAACTTTGCAAAATCTTTAGACCCACGATTAATTCTAAAATTTATGGGTACAATTGTTTGTTTTTATATAGCGATGTTTAACAAAAATTTAGCTCAAAATATTTTGGGTGATGACGTCTCTACAACTTATTCTAACACATATTTTGTAATAATACTTGTAAATAACACAATGCGTCTATTGCTTAGTACTTTTCAAATTTATTTATTTTTTAAATGATGATTCCACTTATAACCATTAAAGAACACTTCGATATTTACAATAATTAGAGGAAGGCATAATTAAATAAAAGAGAATTTTGCTGGCTGAATCTAAGTTGAAGTATATTTGATTATTTCTTTTTATGAAAAATTTAAAATTTGTTTACGTTCAATGTAGTTTGTTATACGATGTTATCTTTATAGCGAGATGCAATTTCGCAAGACAAAAAATTATTTATTCCTTAAATTTTCAAATAAAATGTAATTGTGAATTATTTTTGTATATTGTATTTTATTGCGTCTGGTACTAAAAATAAATGCTTTTTGATTATTTTTCAATAAATGAATTCATAAACATTCAATTTCTTTCTTAATTTACTGAATGTCTACACAGTGGGTCTTAAAATTCCTTGCCCCTTCAATGAACTTTGACATTGAGATGCGTTAAGTAAAGTTGGAAGACTTTTTGTAGTTAATCACTAGTTTTATAGACCTCGTCATTCTACCGCCTACCTCCGACTAATAAAAAAAATTTATATTCTAAAAAAGCATTAATATTAGTTAATTGTAACACGTAACTATCTTATTAGTTGACGATCATTATGAAAGTGATAATGACTAAAATATAGAAATATGTCCGAATAGATATAAACACATATAAATTGTAATAAACCTGCTGAAAAATACTTGGTAGATGATGTGGCAGATTTCTCACGACTTTTGTCATCTTACCACTGCGAGTAAAATCCAACTGAATTATTTAGGATCAATTCAGAATGAATGAAATAAAAAGCAAAGCATAACTGTTTTTTTTTATTAAGATACATGAATATATAAAGGCCGGTACACACTTGAGAGCACACGAATATACAAATGTAGACGACCCATTCGCTTTATCTCAGAGCGTACAGGTTGACTCACGCGCAACTTTGAACGCTAACGGGTCGAGCAAACTCCCGTCGATTTCGGTCAAAGCTTAAAAGAAAAAAATCAGCATATGCATACTTATTGTAGATGTTTTATAAACCGTGTACAGACCTGCACACGCATTTCTGTGCTCCAACTCTGCATTGCTTAAAATAGGATGGCACAAAAGCCCGTTCAAATTAAGCGCGAACGCACACGTATGCTTCTTTGATATGAGCCAAAAAACCGACACTACACTGACTCACGGTATGCGCAATCAAGTCATTCGCAAGAGGTATTGTAAGCGGAGAGAAACCACGAAAGCGCCGTCCACATTTGCAGATGTATGGTTTGTACGCATCTTTATACAAAAATATAGAGCGAATAGGGAACGCACGTATGTGAAGCAAAAAATACCCATACATGACTTGTTGGAATCCATTGAGCAAGCACACATATCTCAAGTGTGTAACCAGCCTAACAAAAATACTATTGAAAAATTTTGAGAACAAGCTTTTGGTCTGGTGGCATATATTGGTGGCAGGCATTTCACGTCCTTGTCGTGCATGTGGGAGGGGAGGCAATGATATTTATACGCAAAGATATTGGTCGATTTTATCAATACGCACCGTCGTTATGATGAAAATATATTTTGCCCCGTGCCAATATAAATACTAGAATAACCAGAGATTGGTAAGACGCTCACAACATCCCTTTTATACCCAGAAATGATAATCCTTCAACTATCGCACAGACACGCACATACAAGAGTTTTGGGCAGTGTTAAGTACTTAAGTTAATGACAATGGCTGGAAGGTCCGAAATGGAGAACAGAATCTTCCAAAATATTGGAGAAATAATCCGACTCTTCAAAAACCATGATGCAGCAAGTTAGACAAGAATTGACTGCCATTAAAGACAATAGACCTTCAAGTATAATTTGAATTCTGAGATATATTAAAGATTCACTTACAGGCATACAGCCAGCCTGTGTCGACAGTCCTGGAGCCGGCCGGCTAATTTTTGCCATCGACAGGTTTGAGCCTGCAGTTTTCGAGAACTGTGTGTGTGTTTGTGGCGGAAATTGGTGTTTACCTACAGTTGCGAGCTGTCGCCCCAGATCTTCAAACGGGCAAGATATTTTTGTTTCAGACCGTGTGAGTTTGTTGTTATAAAGTAACGATAACCGAGAAGAATTTATTATCGAATTTATTAATACATATAAACACCATAGGGCGCTATGGCAAATAAAGGCAAAATGCTACATGGACAATATCTCTTTGTAGCCCTTTTACGAGTATTCGTTGATAATAGCACTAGCAACATTTTATTCCTGGTAGCCATATTCAGCTTGTCGTCCGGATTACACTGTAGTGTCTAAATCCACAGACCAGAACTGTAGATTTCGTGTTTATAATGTGTGGGCAACGTCGATCCATGCCTTCAGTCCAGGCTCCGGATCTTTGAACGTTCGACTATTCGCGAGAACGTCGAATGAATTTTGTTCGTCATCCGAATCGAACGTTGCTCGAAAGTTCGATAGCAATATCTTCCAAACACACTGGCGAACAACTTTGTAGATCTTATGTGTCATTTTTTAGGTGATGTGTACTGTAGAGTAGTTTACAGCTTCATCTGCTGCATGATTGCTATGATCTACACGCTATAGCCACAGGTTATGTTTATTTGTTTTCTGCGCAAGACTCTATTCGCATACTCCCATGTGGGACTCATACGACTGATAAATTCATTCGTTTTCAAGTCGAACACTCGAGATTTCGAAGATACTGGTCGTACGTTCTAAGATACCGGTCCTGTACTGTCGACACAGGCCTGACGGTTTCCGGTATGTGAATGGGTCCGTTTATTAGGAGAACATTTAATAAATGCTTCGCTATAAACGTTATATATACAGTAAGGTATAGCAAGCGCCAAACGTGATGGCGAGCGATCGCGCAGGTATATACTCTCCCAACTAAATTACTATTGGATTACGATAAGCCCATTGCCTGCCATAGGAGGACAACTAATGATACGCCTCTGTACAGAGCATTTATATGTCTTGCAAGAGCTGTACATTGAAAATAAGTTTGTGCGCATGGGGGCGGGCTCGCCATCACGTTTGGCGCTTACTGTATTTCTAGTTAAGATATCACTGGTTATAAATTAAAAAGGGTCTTTCGGCTTTATTTTACGTCCGATTATTTTCGACTGGGTCTTCCGAATAAAACTTAAAAATACTTTTATGACATTTATAACCTTAATTTTTCCTGTCGGATAACAACCATATACAACGAAATAATAAAAAAACTAAGTTATCATTCAATAATTATGCCTTCTCAATACTCCAATTCTATATAGTTTCTAGCAAAATACCTATTCAGTTGAATTATCGGTATGGTATTACCTAAATAAAATTGGACCGTAAAAGAAACGAACTTTAATGGTTTTACCTAAATAAATATCCATATAATTTGGTGCTAACCATAGAAATTCTTATGTACGGATAAATAGTCAGAAAATATAGTCGAATACAACAGAAATAATGATTTGTTAAATTAATCCATATATGTTCTAAACTAACGTAAAATTATTACACATCAAATATATTATAATATCATTATAATTTCGTATCTTTTACGGTTAAAATATAATAAAAAAACCATCTAGTTTTTAGCGATTCAACATAGATCTGAGTAGATAGATTATACGTTGACTCATACGATACCTAATTATAAAAATAATCAGTATATCGAAAAAAAAACTTGCAGGAATGTATTATAAACTAAGGAAGCACTACAGTACAGGTGTCAGTGTCAGTAATGGAATAATATGATAAATATAAATTTCGTTACAGAATATTCAATAAGCTTGTGTTATTTTTTAACGAGCCATTTTTAGTCCAAAACCGAATTAAAAAGCTTCCCGAAAAATATTTATTTACAATGGCACTCATTTTTGTTCAACACTGGAAGGCACTTTTCTCCTTTTAAGAATTTATGGAGCTTTGTAGTGTCCTAATATTTATATTACAGGAAAAAAGGATATTTAATGTAGGTACCAATGGGTATCTTAGATGCTCATCATACTCAGAGCTCGAATGCCGATTTTTTTGTAATCTGATAGTCATATTGTTGGTCTTGCAAATGGGCTATAACAAGCCATCATCATCAAGCAGGATCATGACTAATGCCTAGGCATTTTGTTGAGGTCGATCAATCCTAATTTTACCTCGTTAACAATCTGTTGTCAGTCCTGGTTATTCTCGTTATCTTTTTTCACTCTATCCTATCCCTACATGTAAATTTCCACTCCTTTATTTATTTATAGTATTTTCCATCGTTTTATCGCTCTTTTTTCTTTTATAGGTTATATTGGTCAGTCTGCTATAATTATCATTTCTGTCGGTGGTTTCCTGCCCATTGAAACCTGAGGGCCTTTCTCCATCCTATTGAATCCTTCAAGCACCTCCTCTATTTCTTTATTTTCTTCGTCGTACTTCTTCATCTTGTGTAATATTTGGTCCTAGAATTGTTCCTACTATTTGTCTCTCCATTACTTTTAAATCCTTTTCCTCCTTTTTTATCATTTTCCATAGCGTACGAGATGACTGGTCCTATCAGAGTTTCATAAATGGTCATTTTTATTTAGATTCTTGATTTCCAAGTTGTTTTTTGTGTGAGTGGGATAGCCGGGTAAAATTTCCTGGAGAAAAGAACGTCAAGTGCCTTCTTCTAGTAAATTCACGAAACAAATTATTTCATCACCTTTACATACTAAATAAGCACTAAAAAAGAACGTTGTCAAGATTTAACAATGATGGAGCAACATTCAAATACCTGCGAAGTGAATTTCCCCATCTCAACGACATGAAAATAAAAGAAAGAATCTTTCTCGACCTAGAAATATTTTCAAAGAACAAACGTTGATTTAGCTTTACAGGGCTTAGGAATGTATATATGTAAAATGGGGTGATATTCACTGATACCTAAAATATCTATTGTGTTTTTCCTCTACTTAGTTCCTAAGAAAAGTCTCAGATACTGGTAGTTCTATTTCCTGGAGGAATTTTAGGATATCCGCAGGCTTAAGTTTAGGATTATGTATTGCTATGTATTTCGCAAGTATGTGAAAGAAAGTTTCTTCTTACATTCCACAGAATCTACAATCTTCTTGCTACACTAGTTTGAGTTTTTTGAAGGGCCCATTTAGTCAAAAGTGCTGTTTTACTTTGGGGCTTAGGCATTCATTTGTTCTCTCCTAGTTGTATCTTTGATGGTCTTATCCCTATTAGATCTTTACAATGGTTAGATCTTCCTTTTTCGGCGTTGATTATTTCTTCCAATATTACATTGGTGCTGATACCGCTAAAGAGTTCCGACCCCCAAAAAGGTGTTTCAGCCCCTCTCTTTGCTATCTCATCTCCTTCTATTTCAGTGTGTCCTGGAATCCTGACGTGCTCGCCAAGTTCATTGAGTTTTTCTATACATGATAGTCTTTTAGGCAGGTGTTCATGGAAAATAATGTTGTTCCGAAAAATTCTTTTTCTTCATCTTTCATCTTGATTTTTTTTCTGTGGTGATATGAGTGACGAACATGTATAATTCCACCAAGATTTATCGACAATGGTAAGTAAGAGATACTCTTAAGAGTGATTTCAATAGACGAACGAAAAAAAAGCACCGACAGGAATTTTTATCCACATTGAGTGGATAAGTATACCCGCTGAAAAAAAATCTCATCTAATTCTGTAGTTGAAATTTATATCTGGACAAAAAACGAAAGATGCGATAAAACCACCAAAATAATTTAGATAGTTGTAAATGAAACTTTCAAAAACTGTAGGCCAAATTAGATACTTATGGAAAATGAATCTTAATCAAATAATTGAAATAACTGTAGTCCCTGAAAATATAATGTTTAATAAGACTATCTTGAAAAAAATATCGAAAAATTAATATTGAAATAAAATTAGCCTGTAGGCAATATTGTTAAATGTATGTTTGCACAATAATAAAACGTGGTAGATATGCAGCACCACTGGAACGCTATTTACCCAATATGTCCATACTTATAGTCAATTAGATATAGCACGAAAATTCGGAGCTGCATTTCCTTATAAATTTGAAAACGGCAGTTGTAATACAATAAATCATCTAAGGCTTACTTCTTAATCGAAAGTAAAATCAATGTTGAATCAATAAAATGAAAACCATTATGATGTTATTCCATTAATTTTTGTAAAGGCATTAGATGATAAGTTGTATTTTCATTGCTGCTGTATGATATTCCAATACTGACACAACTCCATTCCTTCACTGTGGAGCAAAATGATTATTCTAAATGTAAATATTGTTACATATTTAATAATAATCATAATAATATTACACAAAAAAAACTGAATGAGATGTTAATAATTTGTTTTTATTATGTTAACGTTTTGAGAAAATGTAATGAGCGTTTGGTAGACTTAGAAAAATTACACCTTTTAGTACAAGAACATTTATAAATCAGAAAAATGTTATTTGTCGGAGAACATTTTAAGCAAGTGACTAACAACAATTAACTTTTATCCGACGCCAATTATTTATGCACTTTCTGACAGTTTAAGAGTCTTCCAATGTAGATGTTACAAGATGGTGGTCAAGCAGTGAGCAGGTCAAGTGTTATTTTTTCTTGTGGAATTAGGTAGATTTGTATTTTATTTTTCATATAAAGGGACATGGAGTGATGATTTTGCCGTAAGTGGCATTGCGTCTGAAGTGTATTCAAAACTAAGAAGCACCAAACGTAAACAGATTCTCGAGGCATTCACGTGAACAAAAATATTACAATAATAATGCCATACGCCAGTTTTCCCAAATGCTTTACTCATGTAGACCATGGTTTTATTGCTGCTTTACCAATCAGTGGCAATCAGGTACTTTTCGCATACCTCGTGACTACGCACTATGCATTTGTTTACTTTGGTACACCTTGATTTTGAATCAACTTTAGGCATACTCTCTGACAATTTTTCTAGTCGATGCCAATATGCAATTCATTGTTTTTTATTTCTTCTCAATAGTTCCATATTGATTATTGTCTAGTGAGCTCAAACCCCCTTTTTTGGAGACCTTAAGAAATTTTGCGCCAGTTTGTGGTATTTTGGCAGACTGCATTAATTCCACCCTGAAAACCCTCCATCTCAAGTTAACATATTTATTCATAAACCTTCACCGTCCGTTACCTTACCTAGCCAGCTCATAACCAATCAGACTATCATATTGAGATTGTTGTCAGTTTTGAGAAAGGAATCAAAGTTGGTTATCTCCTTATAAATACACCTAAAATGGTATTCATGGTGTTTTCAGATCCTCAGACCATTATGTAATAAACAAATGTCCTCTACTGATCAATATTTGAAGTCATTATTAAGGTATTCTGCACATGGAGTTTATAATCAGAAGATCTTTTCGTTCTCTGCTGCCTGTATGCGTCAAATTAAGTTCATTTGAAATGAGCATCACCTCAACTACCCGAAATGTGAGTCGAAATAGTTTGATGTTACTTCTTGAGACAGCCTGACCTCACTACTTGAGTCTTATTTTTAGGATGTTTTAAAAAAATACTAAATGACAATTTTCGAAAAGAAGACATTGAAATAATTTACATACATAAATAAATAGTCGATGCTGGAGTATAAATTATATGTTTCTTAAAAATATCAGTTTTAAACGTTTTTCTGATTTATAAATATCGTGTACTTAGTAGAAACTGATAATTTAAAATTATTCTAAGTATTCAAAATTTTACCGAGAGTACGGATTACGTTCCTTTCTGAAAACGTTTTGGTATATTTGTCTAAATCGAATCGAGATTATTTTCGTCAGATTTTTTGGAAAAAGTGAATTATATATCTAATACGCAAATAATGTGTCTCAAATCAACCAATTTTTTGAAACTACAGATATTTTATTACTTCACATTAACCTGTCTATTTGTTTGCTTTGTGGCTCGTGGCTAAAATGGAAAAATTGGGCTCGCGCTAGGAAGTATTTTATTTTTTCTTAAAGACATGAAAATAAATAGAACGGAATCTTTTCTTTCCCTAATAAAGGAGTGTTAATTGATTTTTCTTCAAAAATTTCACAAAAAGCGAGCTAAAATATACTAGACTCTGCTTTTATCGTCACTTTAATCTTCTCGGAAGAAAGAATCTGTTCTGTATTATTTATTTTAATTTAACCTGCCACATTTGAGAATTTTTGGCACGGACCTAAAAAAGGGGAAGAAATATGAATGAAAAAGTATAGGTATGTCCAAAATAACTGCCTTTGACTTTTGGCACATTAGCTTGATGATCATGCATATATATTATTAATATATATCTACTGAGTTACACAATAAATAAATAAATTATTAAATAAGATTATACCTTTTATGATACTAAGCCCTATTTTTTACACAAAAAATTTAGTGGAGTTTGACCGTTCAGTAACAGTTAGTTTACATTCAATATTATAATAATTGAGGATGAAATTAATAATTAAATTGCTCTACGATTTTTTTCTTCAACTTAAAAGCTGCCCTTTGAAAAATGAAATAGACTATAAACTATTATGGCTTTAAAATATAAGTGATTAGATTTTTTTTGGACATACTTTAAAAAACAATCCATATTCAATTGTATTAAGCTTTGGTAATTTGGGACACATTATATGATAGTGTGAATTGATGATGTATGAATTTGAAACTGTTGCCCGATTAATGAAAATATATTAGGTTAGAATTATGTTATAAAATTATGGAAATTACGAAGTATGTAAAATTTCCTGAACGCAATAAGATTCTATCTCTATAAGGCTCTGTGTTTAATTTATCCCTAAATAACACCTTCAAAATTCACATTTTTCATGGTCGCCAACAGTTTCTTCGATTGAAGAGCTAAGATTTGACCTCCTCCACGCTAGACATCGTCTTTGGGATAATCCCTTCTGATTTGTGTAAGCTTAGTAGCTACCACTAAACGAGACACGTGTGATTCACACCGGTTATGTATGAATCACACTCTGTGGCCTAAAGATGCACTCACTTGAATATAAAAATGCACTCATAGTCTCGGTAACGTAAGCTGTAAACATTATGCAGTAACAGTTAAGATATAATCTTGATTTTGTAACAGTTACAACTTATAGCATTGTATTGTAGACCGAATTGGTAAACAGTAATGTAAGAAATGAAACATTTATTCACGGGTTACGTTAATAGCCTACTGCTTAAGTCTTAACTGTGATTGTACAATCAATGCATTTATCACTTAGCACTGGTTTATATTTCTTAAGGCTTAACGTTGCTTCTTAAAGCTTACATTACAGGCACTCTGAATCCAAATTTTAGTGTAGAAAGTAGCCAATATAAATAGTTAAGTTTTTAATTCAATTTAAGAATATTTCCCCTGTATAAGCTGGGTAAACTATCCCCTGGGATATTAGCTTCGTAATAATTAAAGGAGAAGAAGAAAAAGTTAGGTTTTGGCAAATGTCATTCGGTGCTTTATGTATTTATTTATAATTTTTAAAAATTTGTAATGGAAAGAGATATAGAACAACTAAATGCAGCTTTAAATGCTATAAAAGTCTTGAGATCCAATGTTAGAAGTGTGTTTGAATCAGTAAGTAATGGTTTACGAGCGGATCATGGAGATGAAGGGAAAGAAACTAAGTTTTTGTATGAACTTCAAGAATTATTAACCACAGTAAATAATAACCTTAGGTAATAAATAAAGACCTTATCCAATTTGTTGTGGTAATACATTTTATTGTTGAATATTTCAGAGATGTAGAAAATTCTGTTGCAAATTTAACACCACCACCTGGTGCTTTCAGTCTGGGTAATACTACATTTTTAAGTCAAGAAACGACTCAAGAAAGACAAGCACTGTATGGACAATTAGTAAATAGTTATAAATGGACAGATAAAGTAAGTTTGACTGAATAATGTAATAAAAAGAAGTAATATAATTTCTCACTGCTAGTATATTATATAGACATATAAAATGCAAGTACGACCTTTTTTTATATTTTCGAAACTTTTCATGTATGATTTAAAAAATCAAACGCTTCTGCATCCTTCTCTGCAAATAGACAATTGATTGGTGCAACTGATAAATAAAACAGGATGTAATACTGAAACATTGGAAGTAGAAATATCAAGAAACATTTTGGTTAAATTTTCCATCAAAAACAAAACAAGTAATTTTAACGTTGCTATACTAAGCTTACAACTTTGTTTTACTTGTTCGTCCAGTATACAACATCTTTGAATATTTACATACAAGTATGATGATATCCTATCTTGAATCAATACCTCGATCAATACTCCCAATTATGTTATTCAATTCAATCGACTTTAATTTCTAGATACGTGAGTACAGTGCCGTGGCTGGGAATATACTTGCAGCAAATTCATTTAACAAGACATACAAAACTTATAGTACAACAAAGAGACGAAAAACTCAGACCAGTCAACATAATGTTCCACCAGAGTAAGTAATAATAATGAGATTTCTTATTTGTTTGATAATTCGTTTTATGAAAATTATTTCATAACTTTATATACATGTTCCTTTTTGTTTTATATTTTATAGAGTCATAGAAAATTTAATTACTAGCATTGACCGGCTTTTTCCAGATGTTACTTTCACCACTAATAGACCATTAGTACCAAATCCAGTTATTCAGGTTAGTATTTTTTTAAGCATATTATTCACACATTGTTCGGGGGGGCCGATTCTAATAGGAAACTGACCAAATATGCTAAAAATGTCTTCAACCAATATATAATAATAAGGACTGCATTAACATTTTTTGTTGAAAAGCAGTATTGCGGACAAGGATTTCCTGATGCCTGAAGAAGATGTTAAAGCTTTCCCCGTGCAACACCTTGTTTTTTGCTTTTCAGTCAAAAATGTTCATGGAATCCAGTTTTCTGCTTTTTTAAATCATTCAGTTTTTATTTTATTTCTGTTTATAGGTGTTGCTTGGAAGAGTATTAAAAGCTATTATAGCTTTCAAAGGATTAATGATTGAATGGGTAGTGGTGAAAACTCATGCGGAATCTAATGATTTGTGGACAGAATCACGTTACAAAGTTTTTAGAAGAGTTACAGAGAACTGTCATGCGGCAATGTGTCACTTTCATTCCCCAATGATGCCAGAATTAGCTATTAGATCATTCATGGTAAAATATTTAACTTTTATACAACTGATATCTATTTATTTTTCATTGAATATCACAGAAGTATCGATAGCAACATTCGAAGTAGCGCGTTTCTAAGTAACTATTAGATATAGTTGAAAAGTCATGCATTAATGCTAGGGTTTTTTCATTAATTGATTCGAGTTGTGCTAAACCTTATAAAGTGAATGTTATAAGACCTTCAGAAATAGTAGTTATGCCGACGTATCTTCGTTAATGTTCTCTTATCCGAGTATTACAGTTATCTCGTCTTCACTAGATCTAGAAACCATATTGTAACAAATTCTTTTTCATTAATTTTTAAGCTTTGAACTGCATTTCACAGCAAATAGGCTATGATCATGTTTAAATTGTAAAGGACATAAGAGATGGGAGCCTCTACACCAGAGGCTCCCTACCTTTTTTTCTCATGGACCATTTTCAAAATTTTGCTGGTTCCGACTGAACAAGCGTTGCGGACGGCTTTTTGCAAGTCTTGACACCTTGTACTGAATATGGAATATACAAGTTTTTGAAAGTTACAGTCGCTGAGCTTCTTAAAATATTATCTGCCTACATTGATAGGTGAAGTCAAGCCAACATTTTAGTTCTTCACTATCGAAACCAGAACTCTGGGGGTCCACCACTTTGTGGATCAATGCTCTACACCTTTGCATAGCTATGATCGGTGTTGCCATCTGCAACCCAAAAAACCCGTTGTCTAAGGGTGTAAACGCACCGATCGCAAAAATTTGTTGTGAAACATTTTGATTCACAAAAAAAAATCAATAAACTAAAAGATTATTTCTGAAAATGTTATCATCAGTTGCAGTTGTTGTGTGTTTAGTGACAAGTGTTTTTAGTTTGTCTCCTAAACATGGATAAAGAAGTAGAGGTGAATATTTTGCTGTGGAAATTTTTAGAGTTTTTGGAATTAGAAAATGAAAAACAAAATAAATTTTGGGTTCACCCAATCAACCAAAAGAGAAATATTTCTGGTTTTATTTTTGAACTAAGAAACGATCCAGAAAAATTTTACAACTACTGATAATAATACGTAATATACGACTGAGCGCTATGGGTGTTGTGAACAAACTGTTGCAGAGGTCTTCGAGACAAAGCAACATCACCATCGTGTTGCGATACGTTGCGCAACGTCGTGAGTCAATGTTGCACGCAGTGTGCACCACTATCATTTGATTCTACAGAAAATGCAGAGCGTGCAACGTTACACAACATTGCGAGACATTGCACAACAAAATGTTGCAGTTTCCACCTTAACCCTTTGGTCTAATAAGTATAATCTAGTTTGGCCCATGTGTAATTACCACTTTTTTGGATTAAAAACATTTCTATGACTAGATTATTCAACAGAATTTGGTTGACCGGTAAATTCATCAACCTCAAGCATCTGGGATATGACTTGAATGCACGTAAATTATTATAATTTTTATAAAAAAGTTTGCTAACAACTTTTAACGTGTATGTTCTATTTTTAGCAATGGTTTCACAGCTACATAAGTCTCTTTAACGCACCATGTAAAAGATGTGGAAATCATATCAACAACAACCTACCTCCCACTTGGAGAGATCTCAGAACCCTAGAGCCGTATCACGAAGAGTGTAAATAGTATTGTAACAATTTTTTAGGCTTATATTTAAGGACTAGTTTTTATATTCATCAGCATATTTGTCAGTAAAATAAGTAAGATCCGGTTTCGTATTACTAACCTTTATACCATGATAGTGAATGATACAAATTTAAGATACTGTAAAATTACTACTTACTTTTGAGTGTAAATGGTGTATTGTTAAACTTTTTCTTTAAAAACCATTTCCATTACAGCGGTTCTCCGGATCGAAAGGGATGAGCACACATAATATACCCGCTTCCGAGTTCCGGCTCGTGCTCGATTCATTTGCCACCTTCGATTAAAACAATATCGCGGAAGATCATGTGCGCAAAATGTTCAAAAATGGTAGCAACTGTACCTAATTTTGCCATGGTAGCACTTTGTTTGGAAGATCGAAGAACATAAACAGAATTTTCATGAAGATTGGTGAAAAACGCAGATTTTGGGTACAATACTGGTGCGGTTTTCGATGAACAATTTCTTTTTATATAAAGTTTTTTCAGTATAAATGTTTAATGAGTGAAATCTTATATAGGGTGTTTTTAAAAAATGGTATTTTTTAAATGCAAATATCGTCTATTTCTTTGGTGGAACACCCTTTAGGTATATTTTTATATACCTATAGCAGATTTAAATTTTCTCAAATATTGTTACTTCAAATGAGCCATTTATATATTTTTATTCTGAAAGCTGAACTCATCCCCGTTCCTAAAATGTATAATTTGTTGAAATTTAGATGAAAAATGAGTTAGTTATTTAGTTTTTAATCATGTTTGTAAAAAATTTACAAAATTTGCCTGCTAACTAATACCTATGTTTAAAAAAATTATACCGAATCTATTTGAAAGAAGCACACGACTTAGTTGGGTCAGAAACTTCTGGGACACCCAGTATCTGCAGAAGGAGAATAAAGAGACAACATTCTATGAATATTTTAGAATGTCGATGTCTGCGATCAACTTGGAACTGAAACTCGAGAAAATTTGTCTAAGCAATTAATTTTCCCTCACGACTTTTTTCCAGGCCCTGTCTTTGTAGTCGGAGTTTGGGTAATATATATATCTCTTGTACTTTGCCGTTACGTCCTACATTGTCCAACTTGATCTCTCATTCATGAAATAGATGAGACGGAATTATGACGTCATTACCATATTTCTTAACTATCGAATAAATTTTATTTGTTACTTTTGACAGTTCAGTCATATTTGGATTTGTTCAGTATTTTTGGTCATTTTCGCCTTTTTCAATTAATTTTTCATTGTCAAAATGCCTTCCCGGTATAATGAGAAAGAGCAAAGTTTAATTTTGAAGTTGATTAATTACTTTTTGAGAGAAAGATATGATGGAATACCGCTTTTACCGTTAAATGCTGTCTACAACGTAAGTATCTACCTATATTATGCAAAATGTAAGTGTTTATTGATTTGATTTTATTAAATTTTATAGGTTGCTGATGCTCTAGAAATATCTATTAGAACCGTTCAAAAACTAGTTACTAGGGGAATGGAAACAGATAAAGACTAGAAAATCAACGTTCATGCCGGACAAGTTCCTGCTCGAGGATCATCGATTTATATCATACATCAACATGCAATAAGAACACGAGTGTATGAGATGTATTCTGCAGGTGGGTACATACTCAGTTTTTCTTTTGCAGTTTTTAAACTTCAACTTATTAATTTTGTTTCAACAGGCGAACACGTCACAATTAGGTCCCTCCATAAAAAACTTAAAAAGATATTGACGTAGTTGAGATATCCTTGAGCTTCCTTGGCCGGTGCTTTGGCCAAACTGAAATTGAAGTGGAGGAAATATTCAATATCAAATCGAAAATATCTAATGCAGCAATCTGCAGTTACCTACGAAAAAAAGAATAAAATTTTTGCGGGAGTATACTAAAAATCAAGATGATCATTTTTCATTGAAACCAGTCGACTTAGATGAAACCTGGATTTTCAGTAAGGGAGCATTTAGAAGAAGCTGGCAAGATGGGTCTTTAAAAACCGCGAGAAAAAAACTGGAGAAGGTGGAGAAGTTTGTATTGGAAGAAGACGACACTAGAGGCATCTACTTCAGCCACGTTAGCGCTAGCAGCGGCCCTCTGTGAAAGCGCTTGAAGGTGGCTGAATGTCTATACCATGGTCTATACTTTGATGCTTGTGACAAAGAGATAAACACATGCAGGAGGCCATAACTAGCCATATTCCGTCTTCTGCGCATGCGACGAGAGTGGCGGCTCTTACTTTTTCAAGAAGGGGAAGGAAAAATAACCATTCCATTCACCCTTCCCCTTGAAGGTTCATTAAGGTGAAGGTTGTATGGAATGGTTATTTTTCCTTCCCCATCTTAAAAAAGTAAGAGCCGCGAGATGCGACCCTCGTAGCGAGAAAGTCGCATGCGCAGATGACGGAATATGGTCCTCTAGTTATCGCCTCCTAACACATCACATAACCTTTACTTTTATTTTCTAAATATAAAGCGCCTTCAATGGAAAACCTTATAAATTACTTAATCTTGGAAGAACTTGCGGATGAAAATAATATTGTGGAATTGATTCCTCCTGTATTTGAAAGACAAGAAGAATATGTAGAAATATTAGCATTAGAGAAAGCAAAAAATCCTGTAAGAAATTTAAATTATTTCGAGGAAGTAATTCACTAATAACACAGAGATTTTAAGTTAGAGGTTAGAATTGTTTGCTACTGTTGACACCGCTAACCAGCTTACCGAAAAATAAACTTGCTGGACAAAATGGCGACCGCTAGAGCTAGCGCTGTCCTGTCCAAATTCGCCCTCTGCTTACCCAGCGCATGCGTAGTGCTAGCGTGGCTGAATGCGCCTAAAGGAGTAATTTTGATTTTGTCTCTGTTTGAGTTGTCAAATATGGGCGCGCTCAACCACTCTAGCGCTGAGTAAGCCGAGGGCTAATTTGACAGCTCTAGCGGTCGCCATTTTTTCCAGCCAATTTATTTTCCGGTGAGCTGGTCAGCAGTCCGTTATGTCAACAACAACAATTCGCAAGTTCTTCCAAGATTAAGTAATTTATAATGTTTTCCATTGAAGGCGCTTTATATTTAGAAAATAAATTTAAAGTTTATGTGATGTGTTTATCTGTTTGTCACAGAGCATCAAAGCATAGACGTTTAGCCATCTTCAAGCGCTTTCACAGAGCGCCGCTGCTAGCGCTGCTGAACGCGCCCAATATTGTTATGTCATTTCATTGTCCGTTGTCAAAATTGAAGTTTGTGAATGTGATTGAGTTGCTCTCGTTTATGTGATTTACACATGTAATTCGTTTCCTCTTATCTTATCTGCTTAATCATTGAAAACTCTTCTTAGCTCCACATTAACTAAAGGACCAATTTAGGTTTGTGCCTTAATCATTTTTTTGATACCTGTACCGTTCAATTGTTAGGTAAGATTTTTATTAGAAAACTATATAGTATCTACATGTTCTATTTTGCTTTTAATTAAGCTAAACTTATTTGTTTTTTTCTAAATAGATGTTATTTACTTATTCATTATACCCTTCATCTAATATTGTATATATTTTTACATAAATACGTACCTACCTACCACCATATTACACATTATAAATAGATTTGATACAATATTCAATACAAAATACTGCTCTAAACAGAATCTACTACAACATTTTTTTAATAGTAAGTAGAAACAGAGTTAATTCGGTGGATCCCCAAACAATGCCCAGAGCTCCCCAAAAGGTACTGATCCACCCTTAGTTTACTTAGTACACCAGTTTTTTTATTAGCATGCCTTGATTTGGGGCAATAAAAATTTTAAAAAAACAATACTAGTCGCTAATTTTGAAATTTCTGGCAGTGTACCAGATATATCTTCTGAATCTGATTCATTATTAGGCATTTCTCTAATGATACCAGAGATAAGAATGTTACACACTAAATAACTCACGAACCAACTGGCAGTATACCTACAAATACACGGACAAGTAAATTTGAGTCGCTCAGAAGCAGAGTGGCCTAAGTGCAAAATTAGAGTTTTGAAATAATAGACAATTAAAAAATGGAGCAAAAATTGAAACTAATTTTTCTGGTTTAAATTATCATTTAATTCATAAGTGAACATTTGGTTAGAAACGTATACAATATATAAGTATAATGAGGAAGAAAAAGCGAAAAAAAAGTATTAAAATCCCGATGCGGCCCAAGTGTTTATACTGTGCCATCTAATGGGTAGTAGAGAAAGGTTGTTTGGGCCACTATGACAATAAAATATAGGCAAATGCTACTGATTGTTGGGTCTAACTCATAAACGCAAAATTTGCAGTTGGGCCACTCTGCTTCTGAGCGACTCATTTATAAATTAGCAAATTTGACATAATGATTGAATAATATTATTCCATTGCACCGTCATTATTATTAAATTCTATAAAAATCGAATACTTAACAGATAATAAATATTAATTCATAGTTGTGCGTAATATCAACATAATCTTGATATTTTCGACTCAACGTTGTCACGGTTTAAAGGTCAAGTCAGGGGCATTAACTTAACATAAAAGTGTTCATCTTTGATTTTGTTATAAATCTTTTTAGATGTAAATTTCTTTACTTTGTGCAAATGTTTTTTTTTGAATCTTATATTATGTTTTGCATAGCTTTTAAGTATATTTATGTTACTCTATATTTAATTATGAATGTTAAGAAAATTATTATCATCAATTGATTTATCCGTTAATGAATAAATTATTAAACAATAGTATATTATGCAATGAGCATTTAATTATTGCCATTATGGCACAAGTATGAAAATATTAAATGCAAGTTTCAAAACTTATTTTTTCTACTCCCTTACTTAAATTGTATCACTTATAATTACACGAGAGCTTTTTTTTTGTCGAAGTAAACTTGACATGTATCAATAAGAATTTTGTTGCCTGGCAATTTAACGAAAAAAACTGCATCTGAAAAAATTACGAGTCCGTAGGACGAGTAATTTTTTCTGGCAGTTTTTTGAGTTATGATTTACCTAATGGCAACAAAATTCGAATTATAAATGTCAAGTTTACTTCGACTCAAAAAAAAGCTAGAGTGTAATTCAGTAAAACAATTTAATGAATATGTAAATCAATAAATTAAAAAATGGGATGTATAGTAAAATTAATACCTATTTAGAGGTACCAGCCGTTTTAGTAACTTAACGTATGCGGCTTCTTGAACCATCTGAACCCGCATGAAAAAAATTAGGTTATGACCTTTGTCATGTCAAATGCTTGACATATTTCTTATTGTTTGAAATTTCATATTATCAGTGGCGGTTTGTAATAATACAAATTAATTTTATGAAATTCATAAAATTCTAAAGATGTTGACATAATAAAAGAATATAAAAGAAGCGCACTAATCTTAAAAACATTGTTTTATTAACTAGATACATAGTTTTCTTACAAAAATATGGCAATTCAGAGTTCGATTAAGTACAAATTCTAGATTTAAAAAAAATGACAACGTGATCTTCAGGGCAAAGTTTAATTAGTTTCTAAATCAGAATAACTTTCGGAAAGTGATAGTTCATCATCGGATTCATTGGATACAGAGATCACCATAGGTTCGATGTTTAGTAGGTCCAGTTTGGTTTCTACTTCCCATGCTTCAGAAATAATTTTCTCTGTATGATTTATGTAATTCTGCCAGTGCTGCTCCGGTACATTTTTTACAACGTCATTCCATACTTTTAAGACTTCACTAGGTGACCTTGCAGTTTTCGTAATAGCTTGGTCATAATGCCTTTTAGTTTCTGACCATACCATTTCGATGGCATTAAAATGGCAATGATAGGGTGGTAGCCTGAGAACACAATGACCATGCTCGGCAGCGTATTTGTCTAAATGATAATTTTTTTCTGGCAAAACTTGCTTTTCAATTATATTCCAAACAGCATCCTTTAAAATGTGATCTGGAAAAGGAATATTCTTTTTTTTGAGCCATTCTAACATGCGTGTTTTACTCCAACTTTTTCTTGGGATTTCTTCATCCAGACGACTGTGATACGTTGCGTTATCCATTATAATTAACGATAGTTCTTCCAAGTTTACAATTAGTTGCTGTTTAAACCAATTTTCAAAATTTTCGGTGTTTATGTTAACATGGTAATCGCCTGTTTTTTTATTGCATTTAAAAATAAGCGATGCATTTGCCACAAAACCTTTTTTATTACCGGCATGAACAATTACATATCGTGTCCCACTTCCAGTTATTTTTAAATCACTGTGTTTAGTACCATCTTGCCACATTCTTCTGTCCCCGCTTTTACTAAAAACCCATGTCTCATCCAGAAAAACAGGTGTAAAGAGCTTTTCGCTTTTAGTAGCATGGTATTTGTTCAAAAATAATATTCTTTTTAATCTGACTGCAGGCATTTCCAATAAATGTTTTCTTCCATCCTGTTTTTTGAAATGAAAACCCATTTTTTTAATTCCCAAATATAACGAACCTTTGGAAATCTTAGTTTCTGGAGACTCTTCGATAAATTGCCGTAAAATTAGTTTCTACTGTGATTTTATCCTTTCGCGCATACATTTTATAAATTACTTCCCTCACACAATGCAGGGTATTTTTTGTAATTCGGGTTTTGCTCCGGGAAACGCTTGCAGACATATTTCTTCTAAATTCGAAATCTGTAGCTCTGTTTGGTTTTTCAAGATTATATAATGTGCTTACTGGAACTTTTAGGGCTTCGGACGCTTTTTGAATTGCCTTAAATCGAGATCCTAAATCGTTTTGAAAATAGTTTACTACATTAAGCATAAGTTTTTTGGATTCATCAGAATATCGCATTTTTATATCTTATTTTGCGTTATGACATTAACATGAAATCAAAATTTGACGTAACTTCAAAAACGTGACATCTAATAAATTAGTTACGACGTTCATTTTTGTTGGTAATTTTTTGTTTCAACCGATTTATTAATAATAAATAATTATGGTCTTATTCTAAATGGGTATAAAATTTACTATAAATCAGTTTATTTAATTTAACGGAAAAGTACAATTGTTAAAAACACAAACACAAGTTTGAGAAAAATTGACATAACGTCATCAAAAATTTGTTTATAATGCTGGTTGTCATGCTTTCAAGAGTTAGGTTCCATTATTGTCGCTGGAAAAGTTAGGGCAAACTTTTTTCGCTGTCATAATGACAAAATCACGCGGCTTATGGGATTTTTTATACATGAATTAAATTGTCATTAGATACAAACAAGTCAACTTCAGGCAACTGTCAAATTTAATCAATTTAAGATTTGTCAGATAGGTAGACATTAACATATTGGATATTGACCTAATATTGTAATGTTGCATTCCTATTGGATGTAAATTTGTATCTTAGTGTATATCATTAAAGTACAGCTCCTGCATATTTAATAAAATTAAAATATAGGAGTAGAAAATATCTTTTCTGTTTCAGCTATGGGTGACCAAAAGAATCCAGATCATAAAGGTGTGATAAATAATTATTTCCACACAACTAATAACTACACATTCAACATAAATGGAACCGATGTTGGCAATAGCCTATTAAGGTGAGTACAGGGTGTTCCAAATTGAAAGAAAATGGAAAAACATATTTAACAAGTCATAACATTTGAATTGGTTTTTGATTTACAAAGGTGAGTGATTTTTGAGTAGGTATAGTAGAAAATTACCAAGTTATATAACTGATTTTTTGGTATAAAGTATGTATGTTTATTTATTGAACTCTGGTGGCCTGATTTGTGTATATACCTAGGTAGAGACCACCTTAAAGTGATACTGAAACAAACAATAACTTAAGGTCTGAAGTCCATTTAGAAAATATTTTAAATAACAATTTTTTATTATCAGTATTTATTTTAATGGAAATTTATATTGTTTCAGATATAGTCTAACCGGTTTGGAATGTGCAGCTTCACTTACAAATGCTGTAAAGTCCGGAAATATCCCAGGAGGTCAATATATAGCTCCAAGCTACAATTATGTAAAAGATACTGCAGTTTGGGGAGCTAAAGAAGCTTATGCAAGATTGCCATCTTTAAAAAAATAAGGATACTTTTAAATTGACAATATGAGGTTATTTTTGAGTTTAAAACTGCTTAATACTTTTTTAATATCTAACAAATGCTGTGTTAAACTTTATGAAATTATTCTATTAAATTGTCTCCATAAAATTTTGTTTTATTTCAAGTCAAGATCATGTTCAATACTTATTACACCTAAATCATTAAGTATCAGCTCACAACTTGTACTGCTTTAATATGTTTTTATCAAATTCAGCTTTGTAAACTTTCTTTTGACTCTTACCAGTAAAGTCAAAAACAGTTGAAACAACGAACAAATATCCGAAAGACTGCTCAAAATGCATCTAAAAACCCAAAAACACATGCTGTAATTGAATTAATAATATTTTATTGTTGACTCTGCAGGTTGGTGTCTTGTGTCCATTAAGGCTACATGTCTATATAGTGAAAGAAACTTTATTTCTACCGGGTGTTCCACAACACACCTTTTTGTTATTCGTTTTCAATTTTAAATAAAGTAGATTTCGTTGCATTCAAATACTAATCAATAGCTTCTCAGAGATAATTACGAAAATGATTCCCCTGCGCTGTAGAATCCGGAATGATTTCTGGTCTGGGCATTTTGAGAGGCTTCCATCTTCAATTTATTTCTTAGCATTCTATTGTTAGTGGTTTAATGTCAACCTGTAATCAACGTTAAATTTGTTTGCTTAGGTAATCCTGCAAAAAATAGCTTAGAAGTTGATTTCTTTAAACCTAAATTATATACTGTTGTTATTTATATAATATTATGATTAACTTCACAAAAAATTACTTACATTTACACGGTAGTTTTGCAACAAAAATCAGAAGAGACTGGAAAAAGAAATAAATCCATATTACACAAATTTCGTGTTTACTAGTCGGCAACATTTAAAAAACATCTACAGCTTATTAACCTACTTGTTGAAAATGATTCATTACGCATTGGCCTACTGCAAATAGTTACTATTGTGGTTCACCTGATTATATAATTGCCTATTATACAATTCTATTTGGTGTACCTACTAACAATTAAACTCCGTTGGTATTGTAGGTATAACGCATTTCCTTATTTTAAATATTCATTCTGTAAATTTTGGATAATTAAGTATCATTTTCCAACCTCTGTATTGCTTATTCCTTTCATCTTTTATATTATATTAAATATCAACTTCCGTCTCGTTTAAAAGCAGGTGGCGTCCAATTATTAATTGTCCCATCCCAGTACCTAATGGTGAAAAAATCGTTTTATTGGTGCCGAATTCCACTGTTCTCTAGCACAGGGGGCACATAGTTCTAGCAGATTGAGGCCTCGGGGACAACTGGCGGGTACGGTACGACCATAGGGAAATTTTATTCTATGGGTACGACTAGTTCTTAATTGTACAAAGTACACGAAGCTATCAAGGATTCCGCGCGCTGCGCCATATTCAGGGTGTCCAAAGATTTTTTACAGGCTGTAACTCGGTAACTAACGAATAGGTTTATTTGAAAATTGGGTAATCTTTTTGGGACCTACAGTAATTTCATCCGAAGTATACAGGGTATCTGTGACGGCATCATAGAAGCAGGGACGTCATCGCAATCTAAAAAAATCAATGAAAGGGGGGATCAAACTTATTAGCCCAAATGAAAGGGCTTTTTATTTAAAATTCAACAGTGTATCACAGTGAGGGTACTCAAGTGGATAATTATACCAAATTTTCAATTTATTGTTTATTTGCAACAATATAACCAGTGATCGCTTAAATGCCTCAATTATCATGTCCGGATTGTCTTCAGATAGGCATATTTTTACTTTTTAACTAATTTTTATGAAAGTTAAAGAAAACAGTTGGCGTTGAAATTCTACATAGAGTGAAAACTCCGAAGTTAAAATGCTATTTCTATTCACACCGAATGAATATGTAGATATGTTGCTAATCTATGGTGAGTGTAGGAAATTTTTTCGAAATGCTCAGATTATACCAGGAGCGTTTTCCCGAAAGAAGAACACCTCATGTGACTTTTCCTATGGTTGAAGAGGAGATGCGGCGAGGTTGATTTCCAAACTCAAAGCATAGTAATCATAACAAACGAATACAGACCGAACAGAATGTGGTGAATGTTTTAGTATATGTGGCGGTTAATCCTCATGTGTCCATCCGAACCATTGCTGCAGAAATTGGTGTTTCTTCAAGTTCAGTTCATAGAATTTTAAAAACCCACCATTACCATCCATTTAAATTGCATTTGACTCATGAGTTGCGACCCACCGATCTGGATCGGATATAAACCTTTATCGCCATCATGCAAGCTATGATGCAAGACACTCCCAATGTATTGAGTAAAATTTTGTGGAGTAATGAAGCGCGTTTCCATAATAATGGCGCCGTGAATCGCCATAACCATTATTGGTCAGTGGAAAATCCTCGGTGTTGATTATTCCAATGGTCGGTTAGTAGGCCCATATTTTTTTGGAGGCTATCTCAATGGTCAGAGCTATTTAAATTTTCTAGAAAATGACCTACCTTATTCGTTACTGGAGAATATTCCTTTGAATGAAAGAAGAGATATGATATGGCAGTAAAGATGGCGCACCCCCACATAATAGCGGTATTGTAGTAAATTATCTTAATGCTAGGCTTCCAAAGAAATGGATTGGAGCTCATGGACCCTTTCAATGGCCTCCACGATCGCCGGAGCTGTCACCCCTAGATTTTTTTGTATGGGGATACTTAAAAGAGCTTGTTTATAATGAAAAACCTGTAGACACAAACGATTTAAAAAATAACATTAGGCAAGCTTGTAATACCTTACGCAAGAGATGATACATATGCGGCATGTACACGTGAACTACTTAGACGGTTCGATGTTGTGTTGTTGCAGACGGATGCCATTCTGAACATCTTTTATAAAATCACTGTAAAGTCGAAATGTTCTGGTTATTGTTGCAAATAAACATTAAACTGAAAACTTTTGGTGTAATTATCCACTTGAGTACCCCTCACTGTGGTACACTGTTGAATTTGCAATAAAAAGCTCTTTCATTTGAGCTAAGTTTGATCCCCCACTTCCATTGAATTTTTTTCATTGCGATGTCGTCCCTTCTTCTATGATGACGTCACAGATACCCTGTATACCTCGGATGAACTTACTGTAGGTCTCAAAAAGATTACCCAATTTTCAAATAAACCCATTCGTTAATTCCTGAGCTACAGTCTGTAAAAAAAATCTTGGGGTTCTTTTGCTTGGGGTGGTTACGAAAAATTCTCAGAATAAACTCTGTTGGGACCATTCGCATTCATTCGTTTGGGTTGTGCTCAACAGCCCAGGCACTTGAACTGAATCTTTGTACCATCTCCCATGTTATCTACTTCCATTCCAGAAGCTTTGTGTCTTCTACTAGTTTGACTGGTGGGATTTTCATTAGTTGTAATGGTTGTATTAATTCCTCTCCAAAGTGCTTCCGTCTAAGTACTTTTAAGTTCTCGCAGAAGCAGAATGTATGTGAGTAGGTGTTTCATCATCAAGTTCACATTTTCTGCACTTAGGTTCACTAACTTTGCCCATTTTGTGCAGATGTTTCATCAGGGTCCAGTTACCATAGGTCTCTTACCCAGTTTCAATAGCCTGGTTGATAAGTCCTTGTCTACCTTGTTCAGTAAACTCTTTGTATAGAGGTGCCCTTGTGTCAACCTCCATTTGAACTGCATGGTGTTCCCTATCTAGCCAGTTCCGGATTTCCCCTCTTATGCAATCTTTTGTGATTCCATAAAACGGTTCTGGACCTAGCTTAGGACCATTATTATTTTCATTATTTATAAATGATTTGGAACAAACTATATATACTAATAACCTGTTTTATGCAGATGATTTTAAAATTTACTCATCAATATCTGACTTGCTTGACTGTGAGAGGCTGCAAAATAATGTTAATAAAGGTTATATCTGGTGTGTGTGTTTGCAACAATTTATCCCTGAATGTATCTAAATGTAGTACTATATCTTTCACAAAGATGAAATGTTCTATGTAATATTCATATGCTTTTAGAAAGAAATACCTGTAAAGACCTGGATGTTGTTTTGATTCCAGCTTAAGTTCTATAGAGCATATTCACTTAAAAGATATCAGAGGCAAATGGATGTACGGATTCATTGTAGATTGTAGGAAATTGAAAATATTTCACTAATCTCTGAAAACATTGTAGGTACTTTTCTTATGTTAGATCTTTTGAATACTGCTCCAATGTATGGAGTCCTCATTACAGCGTCCATATATCCTGTATTGAAAATGTAAAAAGAAAGTTTCTGGATTTCAAAGTTATTGGAACGAGGAATTCAATATGATTTTTTACTTGACAGCCTTAATTTTGAGAGTCTTGTGGATTTCTTGCTTCTCTCTCATGTCTCTTTAAGCTTGTACATTGTCGTATTTACTGTCCAAGTTTGCTGGAGCTGCTAAATTTTAACGTGTCTCAATTTAATAATAGGCAAAGCCTAATGCTTTACAATCTCTTACTGAGATCACCTGTATTTAATATGTGCAATAATTTTAATAAAGTTTGCAATGAGTGCGATTTGTTTTTTCACAGTATCAATGACATAAACTTATAGCAGGTAATATGTAATATTCAATTTTGCTCCGTTTTTTTTTGCATGATATTTTTTATTCCGTGTATCACTGTTTTTATCTATTTTTATGTAAAATCTGTTGGCAATGCTATTATTATTATTATAAATTAACTGAAAAAGAATAGATTGTCCCTAAGTGTTCCTATTGTTTTTGGTAATTTACAAATAGCAGATCGTCACTGAGGAAATTTTTAAAGTGAACGTAATGTATGTCGTAATAATTTTAAAATGTAGGTACAAAGAGCGTTATACAGTATTCTTTTATAATTTTACAGTATAATTACTTCGGCGTTATATAATGTTGGTATAATTCTTTTGTAACGCTCTCGAAATATTATTTGCAGTTGAAAACGATACTCGCTACACGCTTAGAGAGACAGTAGGTAGGCAGAGAGTAACGAACGAAAGTGAGTCTTTTGGTGAAATATCTTGTAACACTTTCTGTTTGACCCAGAGCTCGAGGCATGACTGACTGAATATTTGTACGATATTTTTATTTGGCAATAATAATAATGAAACAACCGTGTAGGAGAAAAGGGGCTTATCAATAAATATCGATTGAATTATTTTGAATTTTTATATCAATTTGTACTTGAATTGCTGGTACTGGAAATAACTTTTTTATTACTTTTTTTAAATAAACTTCAGCAGGTGTATTTTATCTTGACAGCTGTACGTTTTTACGGACAACTGGCAATTAGTGAAATGTGTTATACTTTTTCCTGGTTATAGTAGATGATGCAACAATGGTTTCTATAACAAAGGATGAAAGCACGGATCGTACCTAACTTCTCAATAGCTTTGTTTTTTACAAAAACCACAAACTAGTTATCAGGAATGAAATGACCCAATTTGATCAAGTCAACAAACGGTTCAAGTTGTTGAATTGAATCATTTCATTCCTGCTCACTGGTTTTTGATTACCGGTACTTATAGAATTTTTTATTATCATGTTTCTGCGATCTGTAATGTTAGTTGGCCTTTCTGCTTATACAAGCACCAATTATATCCACTCGGTCTCTATATATCAAAAATATATTTTGCAGTGTCATACATTCTCTCACGTTATTTGTTGGTGAAGAGGTTGATTTCTAGTTTGATGTATTCCTGGAAATGTACAGGTATTAGGAAAGAAACTTGAAAATCAGATTTTCCAAAGTATCCGTGACAAACTTGGCATAAAGAAGACCCGAACCGTGGTCCACTTCCCCAATTAACATACAGTTCCATTATCAACGATTATACAAGTCAAGCATCAGCGAACGTACTGTTCGAAAGCGAGAGGACACTACTACCCTACAGCTTCAAAATTGGATGAAGACTCGAAGAAGACAAAATCTTTCTATTCCTCCTGGTTTCGGCTCCGATTGTACGGCAGAAAGTCTTTTATGCATTGATCAAGCTATATGCGCGCTCCACGTTACGTTCCTTTGAGCAACGTACTTTGCGCACCTTACAATTCGAGATTATGTCGAGATTTATTCGAAATTTTGCAAACTTGTCAAGGACCGATGACAATAAAATAGTTCGGTAAAAGTCTAGTTTAGTGAACCAACGCGGATTTTGACGAAATATTTTTTTTTTAAATTAATTCGAGGTCGCTGAACACGAAAATGAAAAAAGAAATCGGCGCTCTCTTACCAAAAACGAGTTATGAATTTTTGAAGATGAGTTCAGATCAGCACTGCACTGGTTTTATTGTCATATAACAACTGATTTAAATGATGCATTATAAAGTCTACACAATGTTAATTACACTATAATTACTTTTTACGATATTCCTCTCACACACACATTTAAAAAACACTGATATTGATATTCATTTCTTGCAAATTCGTTTTTTAATTCCACAATTATTATATCTTTTGACATTTTCATGTAACATGACTGACATATAAGTTTTGGTCTGTTTCCGCTCAGTCGCACAACTTGTACCTAATAGCAAATCCAGCCATTAGATATTTAGCCACTTGAATTAGTTGCTGAATATTTTCGATTTCATGATCGTGACATAGAAGATATAAACAAGATGAACATCATGAACATACACCTATTTTTCCGATAGCTGGCGCTGTATTTGGCTCAACTTTCGTTTAACTGAAATCGGTTATGGAAAAATTATATGAACAGCCATCTACATACTGTGAGAAAGGCGCGCCGGATCGACGTTTCGCAATTCGCGCGCGCGAATTGCGAAACGTCGATCCGGCGCGCTCGCTTCGCTCGCGATAATCAATCTACTTCATTATTTCAAACGGAAATCCAATCTAATAAATGTATCAAGATGATAAGAAGCGATTGCGATTTCACTTTGATCGGTGTTAGTTGGTCGGGAAGCGATATTAGTAGAATTAAGCTTAAGTAAAGCATTTCGGAGATAATTGATTTCCTTTGAATTTTAGCGTCTGTGATTTAAGTGTTTAAGCAGTAATAATTGTTCAATAATTATTTCTATATGTGTTTTCAGTGGTTTGGTGAAGTTCTGAAGACCATATCTAACGATATAAATAATGAAACATTGTTGGTTTAGAAATTTGGTACTTGTTATAGTCGCTGTGTCACAGTGCCTTTATATAATATATAAATTGTCACAGTGCCTTTATATAATATATAAATTAGGTGCAACTAGCAAAAACACTATTAGGAATAAAGTTCAGTCTCAGCATCCGACACTTCGCGAAATCAGTTCCAGAATGGTGGGGGAAAGCCTAGGGAAACTCAATGGACTAGGAGAGAACAACATCGTCACCTTACTGTGGATTTTAGGACAAACTGGAATATAAGAAAATAGCAGATAAACTTGCAAAGAGAGGTGCTGAAACAACCTTTTGGGGACCCGAACTCTTTCAGCTCCAATGTAAGATTGGAAGAAATAGTCATTCTATCCAATATAAATATTCTCTAGTCTTTATATGGACTAAGAATTTTTGACTTTTTACCGCACATTATTCTTTTGTCGCTAGACTAGAAAGTTCCGAAAATTTGTCTAGATGAAACAAATTTAAATAAACCAGAAAAGAAAGTCGCAAACTTCGAATTTTTAATTTTTTGAGTCTTCCTATATCATAATCTTTTAAAATATTTATATTTATTTGTAGTAAATCCAGTAATAATTGTTTTATAAGTCCAGTCCATTCTCTTGTGTGAGAATTCCCCCAAGGTCGGAGATAGTAAAATTAAATTAGTTGATCAAAAATTTTCATCTTTTATAAAAGGCATTCCAATAAAAGAATATGGTATAAATAGCAATAAGCAATAACTACGTTACTTCCTTGTCTTAAAAAAACTTGGAAGTTACAGCTTTTAAAACTAGTCCTATTTGGTTATATTTTCTTCAAAACACTACCCATTCATTCCTTAACTTCAAATAAGGGTGACGACCGAGCACTGTAGTGGAACGCCTCTAATGCGATAATTACAGTGAAGCAGAGTCGAGCGCGGTTAGTACTTGGATGGGTGACCACTGGGGAAAAAATACCGTTGTAGAGCCCGTACAGCCTGCAGCGAGACACCTTAGATAGAAACGTTTAAATATGTATACACTGACCGTCAAAAAAATCCATAAATTTGACTCATTTTCAAAAGTGGTTATCTCTTGAACCATTCATTAGGTTTTTATGATTTTTTTTCTGAACTATAGGTATAGGACAATTCTTCTGTAACATACTGTGCTTGAAATTTTGATGTCGAGATGCAGCAACTACAATAGATGGTGTCAACTGGTGCAATTCTGGTTTCGCAATTCGCGCGCGCGAATTGCGAAACGTCGATCCGGCGCGCTCGCTTCGCTCGCGATAATCAATCTACTTCATTATTTCAAACGGAAATCCAATCTAATAAATGTATCAAGATGATAAGAAGCGATTGCGATTTCACTTTGATCGGTGTTAGTTGGTCGGGAAGCGATATTAGTAGAATTTTCAAATTTTCTAAAAAGGGGAAACAGCTTCTGATAACCAAAGTCTTATAATATTAGCAGTATGTTAAAAATTTGATTTGGAATTACACCTGCAGCAACTATTTTCGTTGTCAGCAGTGTTTATAGAGGCCGAACAACTGAGGAGGTGATTTTTTTAAAGAATTAATTGATGAGTGCAATTCAGAGAAAAAAAATTGTTCAGCATCCTCAATGATCAAATTAAATGGTTCATTATCCTTCAAATAAATGATAAATATCAACCAAACTTATCTCAAAACTAACCATCTTCCTAAAATCAACATCTCTCAAAATTTGAAAAAAAATGTTTCAGCTGTAATACGGCGCTAGCTATCGGAAAAAAAAGGTGTATGTTCATGATGTTCATCTTGTTTATATCTTCTATGTCACGATATGGTCACGATCATGAAAACGAATATACTCAGCAACTAATTCAAGTGGCTAAATATCTTTTATGGCTGAATATGCTATTAGGTACAAGTTGTACGACTAAGAAGAAACAGACCAAAACTTATATGTCAGTCATGTTACATGAAAATGTCAAAATATATAATAATTGAGGAATTAAAAAAAGAATTTACAAGAAATGAATATCAATATCAGTGTTTTTTAAATGTGTGTGTGAGAGGAATATCGTAAAAAGTAATTATAGTGTAATTAACATTGTGTAGACTTTATAATGCATCATTTAAATCAGTTATTATATGACAATAAAACCAGTGCAGTGCTGATCTGAACTCATCTTCAAAAATTCATAACTCGTTTTTGGTAAGAGAGCGCCGATTTCTTTTTTCATTTTCGTGTTCAGCGACCTCGAATTAATTAAAAAAAAATATTTCATCAAAATTCGCGTTGGTTCACTAAACTAGATTTTTTCCAATAGTTCTAAACAAATAAAAAATCATGATTATTAGTTCCTATAAGTATGTGATAAAACGTCACTTTTTTTAATTTTGACATAAATCATATGGTCTATATACAACATCTTGGATGACAAATTATTATTTCTTCATAGCCGAACGGTATAGGGTTTGGATGCCGAGAATTATGATAATTTTTTTCGTTATATTGTGACATTTGTATATGAATAACCTTCAATATAGTTCCTACCTTCTGGCTTTTGACTTACATATCGCTTAAATGATATTATTCTGCAAAACTGTGATAATTGGTGTTAAACCATTCAAAAAAATTTAATAAAACGTACATTAATGGTACTTTAACCGACGACCCTCACTGTGGAAGGCACGCGCTTACCCATCGCACCAATAAGTACAACTACAACGGATGTCAAGCTCTGCTATACTGTCACTCATATAATCTCAAAATTTGTCTAATGCTAATGTTAGTCAAGTTTTTTCGTACTACGTAAGAAAAATAGTTTACACTACATGGGCATAAAGTTAATATTCCTGCTAGGGGTGTCCACTTTGAAAAAACATCGATGTGCAACTGTACATCGATGTCTTTCGATGTATCGGATGAAAACATGGAGTACTTTTCTAAGATTATATTACAAAGCTGTAGTCATGTGAAAAGTGATACATTTCAAAACAGGTCATCTTTTCAGATTCAAAATTTTTGTATATGACGGTTATGAGAAGAGCTAAATCCATTATGTTATTAAAGTTCAGATTTTAATCTTTCCACCAAATGCAATAGAGGAGTTCAGTTTAAGGTCAGTGTGACCAACAAAAAGTGGTTTTTATAACAAGAATGACAGTTAATGTCTACTATTCAAAACATAAGATTTTTGCAGGTTTTTTATCATTACGAACATCTATATTGCCTTATTAAAACAATGAATACACCCCGGAAGCATAAATCTTAAAATTTAAAATGACGTTTTAGCTGAATTCCCAATGCATCTGTGGCCAGTAATTCTAGGAACTTTCGGCAAATCACCAATTCTCTTCTGTCATTATGTCACTAGTTATGTCAGATGTCAGTGTAATTTGTTTTTGTTGATATTCGTTTAATCGTTTATGTTTATTTTCCATACTTTTGTAGTAGTTCTAGTTAGTTGTATCACTTTATTCTTCTGATTGCTTTTTCCACTGACATCTAACATAACTAGTGATATAATGACAGAAGAGAATTGGTGATTTGCCGAAAGTTCCTAGAATTACTGGCCACCGATGCATTGAGAATTCAGCTAAAACGTCATTTTAAATTTTAAGATTTATGCTTCCGGGGTGTATTCATTGTTTTAATAAAGCAATATAGATGTTCGCTATGATGAAAAACCTGTAAAAATCTTATGTTTTGAATGGTAGATATTAACTGTCATTCTTGTCATAAAAACCACTTTTTGTTGGTCACACTGACCTTAGACTGAACTCCTCTATTCAATGTTTTTAAACATAGAACCGACACGACAGTTTTTTATTGTCACTGATTTTTTGGCAGTGCAGCCAACATAATTTCTGAATTCGGCATAAGGCCTTAGTACAAGTCGCTCGTTTTGACAGATTTGCATGGCGGTTTTTATAGGTGTCACAAACGCAAACAGGCCTAATACACGTTAGCCGCGACGGCTTTATATTGTCAGTCTACTATTGAAAAATAAACTTATCTATTTTAAAACAAACAGAAAGAAAGATTTTAGGTAAAATTTTAGTGGTCAAACTTGAATTTTTGTGAAATTAACTGGTTATCATCGATTCGATGTTTTATGAAAAACATCGATACATCGAGTATATCAATAGCTTTTCAAAACATCGGATCGATTCGATGTATCGCATTGTAAACATCGATGTATATCGAATATCCCTAATTCCTGCACCTCGGGCATCATTGCGCGTAGTGCAGGAATCTCAACGTTCTGCCCTTGTAGAGTAATATACTATTACTGAAGCTAGTTTGTCGTTCCAATAAGTAGAATTGAACATTTTTTTAGTGCAGTGTTCCAACAACCAGTAAATTGCCTTCCGAACTGATTCCGAATCGTTTTTAAAAACATCACGCTAATTTTTACAAATCAGTGGACGGCGTGTGAAGAACCGATGTGTGTATATTGTATATAGATACCAACGTATGTTACCATACCTATTCCTTCTGTTTTTCACTAATCTGTGTTTTTTTTTGTCGAAAATAGCATAGACATAATGGAATCCTTTACAATTAATTAATTATACGTGATGATGACTACCCAACTGAAAATGAAAGCTAATGCATATTGCGAAAATTGCACGAAAGTGGAATAACTAGATTTAAGTCTATTCCTACTCATACTGGTACATTAAAATATTGTGAAACAAATCTTATACACAATTTTTTATTAAAGAATAAGAGCAACTTTTTCACAATTGCACAAACATAGAAGCACAACGCTCTTTAGATTACTTATTACACTGAAATATATACTAATAATATTTAATAATTTTAATTAGGTACACATAATAAAAGATTTCTTGTAAATAGTTATATATTGAAATATATGTAGCGCTTTCAGTTTTTTGAGCTTCATATGCTAAAAAGTTAGTATTTGTAAGTTTTGGAAATAATTGTTTACTTATTATTGGTATTTTATCTATTTTGTTAATTTTCTCAGCTGACATTTTTCCTGTCAACTTTTTTGTAATTTTTTACTGATTTATCTTTTATTAATAAGATAATATACCGAGAGCTTATT
The DNA here is from genome assembly GCA_947563755.1 of Lochmaea crataegi. Taxonomy (NCBI): domain Eukaryota; kingdom Metazoa; phylum Arthropoda; class Insecta; order Coleoptera; family Chrysomelidae; genus Lochmaea; species Lochmaea crataegi. The sequence continues at coordinate 12,773,561 of OX387429.1, read as the reverse complement.
TGTAATGGGACACCAAAAATGCCAGTCGGTCCCAGAGATCCCAATAAGATTGAGATCAAGGCTGCAAGATGGCCAAACCATTCGCGTTTGCATGTGACAACTGCATTTGAATGATTTCCTTCAAGCACATATAACTCCTTCAATAGCAGAGATAGTAACGTGAATAAAAAACCAAAATGTTCATTAAGCATGGGGTTACATTTTGGCACCAGTTGACACCATCTATTGTAGTTGCTGCATCTTATAAGGTTCTTCAGAGTTCGGGCAAACAAACATATCCACATTTATCATTTAACTCGACATCAAAATTTCAAGCACAGTATGTTACAGAAGAATTGTCCTATACCTATAGTTCAGAAAAAAAATCATAAAAACCTAATGAATGGTTCAAGAGATAACCACTTTTGAAAATGAGTCAAATTTATGGATTTTTTTGACGGTCAGTGTATACATATTTAAACGTTTCTATCTAAGGTGTCTCGCTGCAGGCTGTACGGGCTCTACAACGGTATTTTTTCCCCAGTGGTCACCCATCCAAGTACTAACCGCGCTCGACTCTGCTTCACTGTAATTATCGCATTAGAGGCGTTCCACTACAGTGCTCGGTCGACACCCTTATTTGAAGTTAAGGAATGAATGGGTAGTGTTTTGAAGAAAATATAACCAAATAGGACTAGTTTTAAAAGCTGTAACTTCCAAGTTTTTTTAAGACAAGGAAGTAACGTAGTTATTGCTTATTGCTATTTATACCATATTCTTTTATTGGAATGCCTTTTATAAAAGATGAAAATGTTTGATCAACTAATTTAATTTTACTATCTCCGACCTTGGGGGAATTCTCACACAAGAGAATGGACTGGACTTATAAAACAATTATTACTGGATTTACTACAAATAAATATAAATATTTTAAAAGATTATGATATAGGAAGACTCAAAAAATTAAAAATTCGAAGTTTGCGACTTTCTTTTCTGGTTTATTTAAATTTGTTTCATCTAGACAAATTTTCGGAACTTTCTAGTCTAGCGACAAAAGAATAATGTGCGGTAAAAAGTCAAAAATTCTTAGTCCATATAAAGACTAGAGAATATTTATATTGGATAGAATGACTATTTCTTCCAATCTTACATTGGAGCTGAAAGAGTTCGGGTCCCCAAAAGGTTGTTTCAGCACCTCTCTTTGCAAGTTTATCTGCTATTTTCTTATATTCCAGTTTGTCCTAAAATCCACAGTAAGGTGACGATGTTGTTCTCTCCTAGTCCATTGAGTTTCCCTAGGCTTTCCCCCACCATTCTGGAACTGATTTCGCGAAGTGTCGGATGCTGAGACTGAACTTTATTCCTAATAGTGTTTTTGCTAGTTGCACCTAATTTATATATTATATAAAGGCACTGTGACAATTTATATATTATATAAAGGCACTGTGACACAGCGACTATAACAAGTACCAAATTTCTAAACTAACAATGTTTCATTATTTATATCGTTAGATATGGTCTTCAGAACTTCACCAAACCACTGAAAACACATATAGAAATAATTATTGAACAATTATTACTGCTTAAACACTTAAATCACAGACGCTAAAATTCAAAGGAAATCAATTATCTCCGAAATGCTTTACTTAAGCTGTTTTTAAACAGCAGTTCAATAAATCTTCCAATTTTTACTGTTTTCTAGAATGCTTCTGACGGGCTCTCACTAGATCATTAAAATTATGTCTTTAAATCTTTAAATTAATCGAACTTAACGTCGTTTCACGTAAATTTTTGTTTCTATTCTTCTTACTTGTTTGTTGTTAATTATTTACCAACGGAAGTGAAACAATGTGCCTAACAAAGAAAGACTACGGGGTTTTGAAATAAAAATTTTAAGAAATATATTGGGTCCTGAAAAGATTCAAGTCAACGTGTATAGACGAATAATGAATTTGAAATTAAAAGATACTATCGAGGGAGATATTGTAAAGTACATAAAGTCAGAAAGAATACGATGGTACGGACATTATGAACAGAAGATAACTGGATGCTGCAGTTAAAAAGGTGAGCAACTGGAGACCAGAAGAAAGCAAACTAAAGGGCAGACCAAAAATAAGATGGGAAGACCCTGGACATAAAGTGGACAAACAATTTCCGGAGAGGACAATGATTTTTTCACAAGTAGGCTAGTCTCATGTTAAATTTTATTTTATTTGTTATAACCATAAAGTAATCACAGAAATAGTTGTGACAACCACTATGGCAAAAGTAATAATAATAGAATTTACTGTTTGGACCCTTACTTTAATATTTGTAGAATAAAATATCTTCTTCTTTTTTCTATTCATATATATCAAGTCAATCACAAGATAGGTCACTTACTATTTGGTCTAGCCAAAATATTAAACATCAAGTAGGTATCACATAAAATGTAACTTCTGTCATTCTGACGATGATATGTCAATATCGAAATAATTATCAATATCCTTTATAATTTTCATAATTTTTTCATTAAATAGTGGAATTAATTAGAAACACTTAAGGTGGATTCATGCAAGAAAAAATTAAAACTAAAACTAATTTAAAACTAAAACCAAGAAGATAAAACCATGTAATGTAATGTAGATGTTCAAGCAAGAAACTAAGAAATTAAGATTTAAATTAAAACTAAGAAAGATGTTCAACTTTCAACTAAGAAATTAATTTCTTCCATGAATTCGACACAACGCATGCGTCAAGCCCTGGCCACAGATTACCTACTGGTGATTTGTGTGAATTTATTGTTTACATGAGGTTATATTACATGTGTGGAAATATTTTTACAGTTTACAACAATGTTATTTGTAAAAAAGTTGGTTCACGTTTAATTTTATCTTCAGCTATCTGACAGCTCGATTACTATTGGAAGTTTTGACAAATCATTGAAGAAACTGCGCATGTCCAGTTGATTCATTAATTTATGTTGCATGAACAGCTGACTATTCTTAGTTTAAATTTAATCTTAATCTTAAATTAGTTTTAGTTTAGTTGATGTTGCATGAATCCACCTTTAGTTTCATTTAAAAAAGTAGTAATAATATGCTATAAACATTTTTAATTGTATAATAAGCAAAATTCTGGGTGAAATGAACTACTTCGTCCTTCAGTTAACTCCCTAATTATGTGTATTTCCAATAACAGTATAAATGAATGCGTTATATAAAAGCTGGTATTAATACACACTTTCAGTCAGTATTATATAAGTTGTTGAGCCATACCACATTAATGACCAACAGCTTCTTTGTTGGCCTTGGAATTTACGACCCGATGCCGATGGAAGTAGGTTACTTTGAACGTATTGTTTTGTGATCTTTAAGATATTTATAAATGAAAAATAATATTTTTTATCCACAATCACATAAGAATTGGAGTTTTATCCACACTTATGAAGCATAGTGGAATAATGAAAAATTACAATCTTAAATCAATTACATTTTAGTTATTTATTATTAATATTAACATTAACATTTATATTAATAAGTATTTCCTTTTTTGTTTTATCATATTTCACTTCGTTTCCATTAATAACAAGATTGTAGATGACATCGATTTCAGAAGGCATAGTGCTCGTCGAAGTTTTTGATAAATCTGTAGAAACAGTGGATGGCTCCTCTTGTAAAGAACGACTAGTACCAGGAGTACCTTGGATCTTCCTTGAGATATCAAGATTAATAGATGTAGAATCCCCGATAAAACTTTATTTTTTATTAACTATAGCGACGCTTCTCCACACACCATGTCGTTTAATTGGTCAGCATCTTTATTAGCCAGTAAAGGCCTTGTTTCTCTGACCAGTTCGGCCCGAAATATTTCGGTGACATAGCACGAAAAGTTCGTTAGCGTTTCCGGTAAAACCCAGTATATGTGTTATACATAGTAGCAGTTTCTATAAAAGATTGGAACGAAATTTCGGGGAAGTGTGCTGCTATCCGCTATCCGTCCCGAAATATTTCGGGCCGATCTGGTCAGAGAAACCAGGCCTTAATGCCTCATTTAATGGCCGCTATAAGCTTCTGCGTTTGCCAGATTCAAAAATGAAGCAACTCTTGAAGGAACTTTCGACAAAGTGTTGATTCCAACAGGTTGTGAAGTTCATTTTTGATTACTGCATCGCAATAAGTCGTTGAATAACGTATTCGGACGTAAGGACATGTATTTACTACAGGTCTACACAGTATTGATAGAGAATCCTTCTTCCATACTTGTGAATATTCGTGAAATGCCGGTCTTGTTATCTGGGATCGAAGCAAGCAAATATGGGCCTCTGTCTTCTACATAACTGATTTCAAATTCGTCAATTAATGCAACCTAAAATATTTCAAAGTTTATTATCTACAATGTCTAAAAGGTTGAGATCATCAAATATTATTTATCGCAAGCCTTTATCAAAAATGCTTCCACTTGTACTCTTTCCAATACCGCAGCTTTCTTTGCCTTATACCCTTTCAACTCACTCTTCAGATATGCAGTGAGCTTACTATATTTTCCAATATCTATGTTTTTATGGACCTTTATAACGGCCTTTAGCATCGAGTACTTCGACCACATGGATGAAATTGCATACTTCTTCTTCAAATTTAAGAAATACGATAGCAGAACTTCCTAATTTATTGTCATCACGCGCCGCTTTTCTTTCAATTCATCAAATTCGGAAATGCCTTTTCATAATGCGCCCTGGACTTCGCAGGTAATAATTGGAGAGTTGCTTTTTCAGCTTCCTGTAGGATTATGTCAGGAACAAAATGGCTTTCTTGCATTTTTCACAAACTTCACAAATTTCCACAAATCTAGTCGATAAACAATCGATACTAAATAGCAACCATTCAACACCTCCCAAAATTTTTAAATTAATTTCAATAATTTTTTACGTTACAGCTGCTGTCAAAGCGAATTATGAAATCACTTTTTGATGAATTCTGATTCTAAATGACTGTGATTGTGGATAAAACGTTGTATTGCATTCGTGTTTTAGTTGCGTTTTATCCACTTAGAAAATTTAACCAGCTTCGCTCTCGGGTTTAAACTTTCTTGAGTGGATAAAACACTATATAATAAATAACTATTATTTTCTTGATTAAAAGTACAGCTTTCAAGTTTTTAATAATGAATGCCATTTTATGCCTAGTTTACATTGCACGAATTACACGACTTCGTTCATTTGCTTAAGATCGCGTAGGTATTGTTAAGGCACATATACATTCCTCGAACGAACGGCTGCAAACGAATTCGTTCGGATAATTTATATACGTGCTACTAGCTAGCACCAAACTTTTTCTTTCGTCAACGTCCGGGTTCGCTCGGAAGGCGATAAATCAAAGGAAATTCGGGAAGAATTTGTTCGGTGGATTTTCGGTCTGTAGTAGGTAGCTGTGTGCGAATGAATTCGCTGCCTTCATTTTCGCGGATTTGAGGAATTTGAGGTACGCCACTGTTCCAGCTCGAATCGGTAAACAAGGAAATTCGCAATCAATGTGAACGATTAAAAACTTGGTGCAGTTTAAATCTGCCACTCTTTCTACAGAAAAGTGGTTCGAATTTTCCTGGACCGCTAAATAGCTCATATGTTCTTCTACTTTTCAGAAATTCTCTCATCCACCATGGCTCACGATTTCTTCTTATTTTTCTGAACCGGAAGTTACATCAAATAAGGCTTGATCTGTAATTATTGTATGTACAGAGAATTCATTAAAACTATTTAAAAAGGGCCAACATTATTTTAAATGAAGCAAAAGCTCTTTTGGTACCTTAACATTCTTATGTGAAAGTAATCTTCAGCCCCAAATTTTTTTTAGAATCCTATGCTGCGATTCTAAGCTACTGGTACATATTTTGACTTTGCATACGTAACTTATCGGTTTTTATTACAATTCAAAAATTCTTCGCAATTTTTCCTGATGATGTGCCTGTTGACTCTTCCAGGATGAAGTAAAAACAAGTTAAATGTCTTAAAGTAGAGTCCGTTTCACGTAAGAAGAACCCACCTGAAGTTGCAGTCGTATGCGCGAACTTGTTTTCAAAACCAGCGCCATATTGTAAAATTGACATTCGACTTCAAATCAGTAGCGTAACGTTTTCACATTTTCGGACTCGATAAAAGTTTTTAAGAATCTATCGGCCTTGACTGTGGATAATTTTTCCTTTAACACCAACAAGTTTTTTAGGAGGCACCGATTTTGGCTTCTGCACAAGTCAGTTGGCAAACTTCAAGTGGCTTCTTCTTATGTAAAACGGAGTCTACAGGCTTTATTTGATACCATATCCATACTGGCAGAATAAAATGTTTTAATTTTTCAAATTTAATTTCTTCATTACCCGACTATGAGAACTGTGGGAGAGCGTGTCTAGGTAAATGTAAGTTTTTAACTTTTTCAATATTGCATTTGCCTAAAATTCTACAAGGAGTTTGTACCTTAGTTGTTTTAGTCGATTTCTAAAAGGTAGTGGCGCCCTAATGCTTCTTATAGTCAGTTTCACCAATTATATCTTACGTTACCCTGTTAAGTCGGCAAACTACCGGAAGAGAGTTCAAAAACGTAGCTTTTGTTACAACTTTTCTTTTAAACAAGACGCATGTTTTATTCAAGTAAGAATCATCAATTTTCATAATCAAAGAGCATTTCTTGACATAGATAGGCGTGGAGAAGACGACACCATATGTCGGTGGGTGAAAAACATGCTGTTCAACCCTAATTGGAGATTCCATGGAGGTCTCGATAATGAAGGGATGCCCACAGAAGTTTTATCTCCTCTGCTGTGGGATCTCGTCATAGATGAACTCCTGGAGGAATTGAACAGAAAGGGGCTATACACCCAGGGGTATGCAGATAATCTGGCAATACTTGTAATGGGAAAACACCCTTACGTTATATCGGAGCTAATGCAACAAGCTCTGATAACGGTGGAGAAATGGTGTAGGAAGGGTAAATCCTGCAAAAATTCCTTTCACCAGAAAAGGAAAAGTTGAAAGACTAAAACTGCCAAGCCTCTTACAATGTGAAGCTCTGGAGGATTTCTCCAAGGAGGAGCTAGTGAAAGGACTACTGGACTCCATGATAGGCGTGGAGCAGACGACACCATATGTCGGTGGGTGAAAAACATGCTGTTCATCCTTAATTGGAGATTTTATGGAGGTATCGATAATGAAGGGATGCCCACATGAAGAAGTTTTATCTCCTCTGCTGTGGGATCTCGTCATAGATGAACTCCTGGAGGAATTGAACAGAAAGGGGCTATACACCCAGGGGTATGCAGATGATCTGACAATACTTGTAATGGGGAAACACTCTTACGTTGTATCGGAGCTAATGCAACAAGCTCTGATAACGGTGGAGAAATGGTGTAGGAAGAGTAAATCCTGCAAAAATTCCTTTCACCAGAAAAGGAAAAGTTGAAAGACTAGAACTGCCAAGCCTCTTACAATGTGAAGCTCTGGAGGATTTCTCCAAGGAGGAGCTAGTGAAAAGACTATTGAGCCTGATAAGGACTACTGGACTAGTAATAATAAATGCTTTTATTGGCCAAACATACAGTGCATACAAATAAAGAAAAACAAAGGTTCATAATGTTACACAGCAGCTTGCCAAATGGCAGGGTTGCTCTTCCACTCAACCAGTTACCAAATACTTATACCTACACACTATACCTAGGAATACAACTCAAAATAAAGACAAACTACAAAAAAAAGACAAAAAATAATTTAAAAAAAAATAGTGAGAAATCCTTTACCAAGAAGAGAATTACAAATCCATTATGATTTAATATTAACATTTTGGGTAGAAACCAGAAATTACAAGTTTTATGACAAAGAAAATGAATAATACTATTTCAAATGAAACCAAAAGTCTCCAAGCAACCCCACCCCAATAGAAAATATTCAAAAATTCCACATTGATCATTATTTCGACATTAAAAATATCGAAACAACCATCAACCCAGAACTCCCAAACACCAAAATTCACTAAAATATGTAAAATTGTCCCCTCCATCTATTGGTGAAGACTAGAACGTTCTATCTTTGCTATTAGTCGAGTTATGAGTATTTTTTCTTTTGAAAAGTGGATTTCCGAAAATTTCATGACTCTATTTGAAGGCGAAATAATGATTTTTTCGAAAAACTGTTTGTGCCAGTCGATTTTTCGGCATTTTTTATCTTTTTTTGTCGAAAATTTAGAACAAAGGGATAGTATGGAAATATTTTGCGAGACAAATTACTTTTTTCTAACTCCCCTAATCCTTGGAAATATCGACTGAAAGTTCACTTAAATATGTAAAATTGTCCCCTCTATCGATTGGTGAAGACTAGAACGTTCTATCTTTGATATTAGTCGAGTTATGAGTATTTTTTGGTTTTGAAAAGTGGATTTTTGAAAATTTCATGACTCTATTTGAAGGCGAAATAATGATTTTATCAAAAAACTGATTGTGCTAGTCGATTTTTCGTCCCAAAAAACTCCTCTTTACGAATTTTCAGCATTTTTTATCTTTTTTTGTCGAAAATTTAGAACAAAGGGATAGTATGGAAATATTTTGCGAGACAAATTACTTTTTTCTAACTCCCCTAATCCTTGGAAATTTCGACTGAAAATTCACTTAAATATGTAAAATTGTCCCCTCTATCGATTGGTGAAGACTAGAACGTTCTATCTTTGCTATTAGTCGAGTTATGAGTATTTTTTGTTCTAAAAAGTGGATTTTCGAAAATTTCATGACTCTATTTGAAGGCGAAATAATGATTTTACCAAAAAACTGATTGTGCCAGTCGATTCTTCGGACCAAAAACTCCTCTTTACAAATTTTTAGCATTTTTTATCTTTTTTTGTCGAAAATTTAGAACAAAGGGGTAGGTATGGAAATATTTTGCGAAGCAAATTGCTTTTTTCTAACTCCCTTGCGTCGTTTTTCCAAAGTAATCCACTGCAATTCTTTATAATAGAATGAAGTGGGTGCTCTTCTTCTTAATCCACATATAAACCTGATGCAACAGTTCTGGATACGCTATAACCTTAGTACGTCTCTTTTTAATAATCTAGGCCCAAAAACCGCATCGCCGTAATTTAACTGTGATAATACAAGTGATTCACATAATAACATTTTTTTTTTTTTTTCATAAGCATTGTCCGGCTGCTGTATATTAATTTTAGATTAGCAAAGGCGTGACGAACGATTAAAGTTACATGGGACGAATAGCGTAAATCAGAGTCAATGATTTTTTCACTACCATCTATATTAATACCCAATATTATCATCAATTTTTAAGTTCATTAAGCTTAAGCACCTCTTCCTGGCCATTGGCTTTCAAAATAAAAGTGCAACTGATTTAGCACTATTCAGTGATAGACAAAATTGATTGGATATAGCTATTAGTAACTTTAAATCTTCATTTACATGCTGACACGACACAACCGCGACTTCTTCATTAACAGAATAATACAACTGCGCATCATCCGCATAAAAATGAGATGAACAGTGTTACAATTTCTTATAAAATAAATGTGTATAAATTATAAAGAGAACTGGCCCAAGTATAGACCCTTGAGGCACTCCACAATTATAAATTTTTTAAAATGCAGAAGACCTACAGATAACTGCTTGCTGACGATTACTGAGGTAGCTACGAAACAAATTTAAAGCACTTATATCTAAACCAATGATTTATACGATCAAAGGCTTTGGAATAATCTAGCAAAAGTAAAGCTACTAATTTATTAGCGTCCAAAGATGCATGGATATCATCGGTTAATTTTAAGAGAGCTGTTGTGCAACTATGTAATTGTCTGAACCCGGACTGATGAGTTGGTAAAATATTATTATAATCTAGGAATTCGATAAGTTGTTTATTTACAATTTTCTCAATTACTTTTGATACACAACATAAAATACTTATAGGGCGCAAATCTCTAAGACTAGCTGGATTATTATTTTTAGGCAATGGTAAAACATGTACACGTTTCCAGATAGCAGGATATACACAGTTTTTATACAAAAATTGAATACCTCTGTGTGTTAAAAACGGTAAAATAACTGGACAACAATATAGGAGCATATCGATGCTAAGTTGATCGAAACCTGTGGCTTTAGATTTGATTGACAGAAACATCTCGTATACTTCGGAGTCGCATGTTTGACCAAACTTATAATTTACTGTTTGGACCCTTACTTTGTGGAATCCACTCATATTAATGTTATAAATGAAACTAACTGTTTCTAATTAATTCCACTATTTAATGAAAAAATTTATGAAAATTATTAAAGGATATTGATAATTATTTCGATATTGACATATCATCGCCAGAATGACAGAAGTTACATTTTATGTGATACCTACTTGATGTTTAATATTTTGGCTAGACCAAATAGTAAGTGACCTATCTTGTGATTGACTTAATATATATGAATAGAAAAAAGAAGAAGATTTGATTTTACAAATATTAAAGCTTAGGTATTATTAGCCCTATGGGGATATCCTGGATATCTTTTTCCCATTTAAGATCAGTATAACTGTGCAATGATATAGAAAACCAAGGAAAACTATATCTGCTGATCTTTACAATAGTTACTTAAGAAGACAATTTATTAGTGGAGAGCTCCCTAGATTTATCTGTTCATTGACAACTTCATATTGTGGGTCTCTTAAGTGTCTTCTTATTTCTAGTTCTTCAAGGAAATCTAGTTCTTGTTTCTTATCACAAATTTGGAGTTAGTGTGTTAGGTGTTAATGAATGTTTTGTGTCAAGAAGGTGTTTTGCGTAATGTGATTTATCTGGCTGTTTTAATCTGTATGCTCGTGAGTGTTCATTGTATCTAATTTCAAAATTTCGAATTGTTTGACCAATATAGACAGCATTACATTCTGGACATTTAAGTTTATATATTCCAGACTTTTTTAATGGGGATATTTTTGTTTTTACATTTAACAATTTTTCACTTACATTGTTTTCTGTTTTAAAAGAAATTGCTGTATTTGTTGAACAAGATATTATCTTTGAAATATTATTAGAAATATTATCAGCATATGTGATGGTTTTGTAATTTTGTATTTCCCTAGTTTTTTCAGGAAATATTAATTGTAATGCCACTTTTTCCTCTTTTTTATTAATTAATTTATTTATTATATGTAATGGATAACCGTTGGATGTGGCTATTTGTTTAATTATATTAATTTCTCTATCAAAATTATATTTGTTCATAGGAACTGAAAATGCTCGAATTATATGCTGCTAATTTATGTGACAAGGGATGATTGGAATTATATGGTATAGTCACATCAGTATGTGTTGGTTTTCTGTAAATTGAAAAATCAAGTATATTATTGACTCTTTGAATTTTAATATCAAGAAAATTGATTGAGTTATTTTCTTCAACTTCTAATGTAAATTTAATTTTCGGATGTAAATTATTAATATGATTGAACAATATATCTAATTGTCGTTCACTATCTACAAAACAAGCTAATATGTCATCTACATACCTATTCCAAAATAATATATTTTTTGAAATGTTACATTCAAAGATTTTTCTTTCTAAACTGTCCATAAAAATGTTTGCTAAAATTGGTGATATAGGGCTTCCCATTGGTAAACCTTCATTTTGAATATATACCTTATTATCAAGTAGGTATCACATAAAATGTAACTTCTGTCATTCTGACGATGATATGTCAATATCGAAATAATTATCAATATCCTTTAATAATTTTCATAAATTTTTTAATTAAATAGTGGAATTAATTAGAAACAGTTAGTTTCATTTATAACATTGAACTTATAATTGTTAGTATTTTCAATACTTTCATTGTAGGATCATATTAAATTAGGATCAACGTTAAATTCACTTTTAGAAGAATCAACAATAAATTCATTAATTATAGAAATAAAATTAGTGGCGCCCTTTTTGTTTACTGATAATATCTATATTTAACTTAATTCCGCAGGTAACAAAGCCCTTTGTTATCTCCAAATATAAAAATCAGTTTGGCAAGAACCTTCAATATTTAAACAATTTTTTTTATAAACGCCGTAAGGGTATTTTTGTTAACATTCATTTTTTTTATCAACGCCCAACGCCGAAAGGGTATTTTTGTTTCATAATCCTACACTCCAGAGAGAGAATAGGATCGGGGGGTGTGCTTTAACTGAGCATAGAAGGGGGCTCAATAGACCTATTTTTTTCGCACCCCATTCATTCAATTTTTTAGTTTTTCAAATGGACGATTCGATAATTTTGCATGTTTTTTGTGTGCACAATTGAAGCTAATGTTTATAAAAGATAATTAGTAACCCTTTATAGGGTTTGAAATTATTTTATTTTTCAAATATTCGATAAAATTCAAAAATGTCGGTTGATGCATAATGACATTAACAATTACAACATAAGGATGACAATATAATTGCTGGTAGCTCTTCGCAAAGAGCAAAAGAAAGAGAAAGTTGATTGGAAAAAATCATAAGAATAAGCGAGACAGTTGGTTCGTGACAAGGGGGGAGTTCGCCGATTAATGCAAGTAAAATAAAATACAATCCTTACTCGTTTTTAAAACAGTGCCCGTACGCGCTTTGATCAGAGTGTGTGTTACAAATTTGAAAGAAATTGGTGAGTGGATATCTGCTTTATGCAACCAAGGATTTACGCGATGTGTGTTTGATAATAATACGGATAAGTAGAACAAATTCCTAATTCAATTAAGAAAAAAATAAAAATTAAACATCAATATTACTCTCTTTAGGGTGAAGTACCGATGAAAAGTAGGCAATTAAAATATTTATTTGCGACTTTTGCAAAAATAAAAGAAAATATGTTTTCCCAAACCACGATTCACTATTTTTGCACACATTTTTAAAAGCTTCAACAGAAAATGACATGTGTATGCGTAAAAGTGACATTTGTGTACACAAAATAATTTGCGCCCACTTATGTCAAATAGATTCAAATTTAAATTATTATAAGCTTACTTTTGTCTTATTTCCGTAATTTATATGTCTATCCATAAAAATTTATTCAAATTTCATTTTTGCTCCATCAAAACAATATTTTGCGTTCCTATGGGTGGTTTGGCCAAAAATCAGGATTGAATTTGATTTTCGCCAGTCTCTGTTTCAATTGCATCATTTCCGATAAAGCGACAAATTACAATCGAAGTTTCATCCAAAGTTTACATTTGCTTTAATATTTTGCTAGTTTATGTAATGTACGGTTCTAGTTAAAGAACGTTTCACAAAATTTCGTTGACTAGGCTTCTGGCCTTAAAGATTTAATAATTAGTTTATAAATCCCTCATTGTACAGTGAACAGTAAACTGATCCGTAGTCGGTAAAATTTATTATTTTATGAAAAAATCACTGGAATCACAAATTTAAATTTTATTTATTAATAGGAATTGAACAAATTAAACTGTTGAAACATACAGGGTGGCCCACCATATACGATCTCAGTTATTTCATCTGATTGGCGGATGTTATAAAAAAATGTTTCAAACAAAAAAGATGTAGTTCAATAATAGCCAGATTTTGAAAACATTTTGTACTATACAGGGTATCTGCATATATATCGATCTTCGGAATATATCCTTTTGCATTTGGTTTTATTAGCGTCACTTCGTATTTTTCGCTAAAGTATTGGCTTATTGACAATGTCTTTTACTGTGGATGTTGGGGTTTTGGTCAACTTACATGTTTTTTTTGCTGCATCTGTTATACTATAACCTTGATGTTTCAATGATTCAAACACATTTTTTACAATTCGCTTCGCATCCGGCGATAAATGTCCTTTTTTTGTTTTTTGCCCTAGGGCGCCTCATATTTAGTTTTAAACACAAGATTACTTTCGGCGTGAAATTATCACGAAATCTCCACTTTCTATTTTATCTATAAATATTTTAATCCCATTATATGTATATGTATGTATGTGTATATGTATGTTTAAAAAGGGAAGTTTCTATATAACACCCAAAAGAGTGCGAAAAAGTACAATGCTTTTTAAATGGGATAATCATTATAACACTCTTTTTTATTTGTATATTTATTAAGTTACATTAGATAATTTTGTGTTCTGTCAAAGGTTCTGTAATTGTAATAATTTTGTACTGTCATTAAGAAGTGTGAATGGTCAATAATTGTCAGAATCTGTCAAAAATTGTCAAAAACTCTCAAAAACTGTCAAATATTGTCAAAAATTGTCAAAAATTGTCAAAAATTATCAAAAATTATCAAAAATTGTTAAAAATTGTTAAATATTTTCAAAAATGGTCAAAAATAGTCAATAATAGACAAAATTTTTGAAAGTTGTCAAAAATGGTCAATAATTGTTGAAATTTTGAAAAATGGTTTAATATTGTTAAAATTTTGAAAAAATGGTCAATAATTATAAAAAACTGTCAAAAATGGTCAATAATTGTTGAAAATTGTCAAAATTTTTAAAAAATGGTCAAAATTTTTGAAAAATTGTCAATAATTGTTAAAATTTGGAAAAATGGTCAAAAATTATCAAAATTAAAAAAAAATGGTCAATATTTATAAAAAACTGTCAAAAATGGTCAGTAATTGTTAAAAATTCTCAAAATTTTTGAAAAATGGTCAAAATTTCTGAAAAATTGTCAAAAATGGTCAATAATTGTCAGAACCTGTCATAAATGCTCAAAAATGGTCAATAATTGTTAAAATTTGAAAATATAGTCAAAAATGGTCAAAAATTTTGAAAAAAAGGTCAATAATTGTCAAAATTTTCGAAAAATGGTCAAAAATGGTAATTTTATTGTGCATAAGAAGCAAGCTTCTGTCGGCGGTCCAACGACTGCTCATCTTTTGTTTTGATTGGTGTAACATAAAAAAAATAGACGGAAAATGTTCTTATTGCATATTTCTCGGAAAAGTCAATGGAAATCATCAACGTTATGGTCCCATTATTCAATGTTGAAAACTACCATAAATTTAAATTTAAACATTGATATAAGTAAATTTTCAAAAACTTATTACCTTCATAAAACGACAATCAGAGAGCCATAAACCAAAAAAATCAAAAATTTTCACAAGGGAACTGATTTTGGATTTTATAAATGGAGCACCAGATAATGAATTTCTTATGATGAAGGTAAGCAATAATTCAAACACAATTATTAAAAAGAGAGGTTATGTAATTAAGGGAAAGTATTTTTAATGTGGTCGTAGATAAAACATTGTATGATACTCATGCGTGAATTACTTTTGCGCACTCGTTGCGAAAAAAGACACTAGCTACGCTCGTGCCTTTCATTTCCGCAACTCGTGCGCAAAAGTATCATTTCACGCACTTGTATCATAAATAACTATTTCCCACTCGTTTAATTTGCTCTTGTAAAAAGTGTATTGTACAATTAATAGTAGTTTGTACAACGATTGCGCAAAGTTATAATTTTCCCTCGAGCACAAAAGTTTGTGGCACGAGTCTTTGGGTGAGTGCTGCAAATCAGGTTCCTGCTTTGTCACACTTTTCTACAAACGAAGGAGTATGAATAGGGGCTTCAGGTTCTCTTTTTAGATTATCAACACCCTTTGGAAACACTCCAACAATATTGCAAACGGAACTATTAGCAGTAGATGTTTGACCTCAAGAATGCCTAAAAAAAAGCCTCAACTCATCCAAAATATTTATCACGTTTCACAGCCAGGCTGCTTTAAAGACTCAGAGATCCGGAACTTATGAGTCTAAGACAATCTGTAGCTGCAAACAATGCCTTAAGCAACTGGCTAGACACAACGAAGTAACTTGGGTGCCTGGAATTGTCGGAAATGAGATTGCTGATGGACTAGCAAAAGAAGTAGCTTGTACTCCTTTCATCGGACCCGATCCATTTCCTGGTATCCCAAAAAGCCGCATAGTGGAAGAAGTCCGAAAATGGGAAAAGGAACTAAGTGCAGCCTACAGGAAAAATACTCCAGAGCAAAGATAGGCAAAAATGTTATTACGACCTTCTGCTCACTACGCTAAACTGCTCAGTTCTCAGAGTGATCACGGGAATTCTTACTGTACACTGCTCATTCAGATGCCATGTTTGTAAGATGGGCAAAGTGGACAGTGGGATAGTGGAACATGCAGATTCTGCGATGATGCAGATGAGACGGCGGAACACATCTGCAATCGTAGGGTAATTGTCCGCCAACGCCTTAAATACCTGGAATAGGTCTACCTAGAGCCTGCCCAGGCTACAGACCTAGTTCCAACACGGATGTAAGGATTACAGAAAAAAATCTTATAGGTCGTAGTAGGGATGGCGATCTGGAATCGATTAATCAAATAATCGATTCCTCGGACCAAATAAATCGATATGTTGTGTTGAATCGATTCAGTGAATCGATATTTCACCCTTGAAAAACGATTTTCGATTTTTTTTTGTGTTTTTGGTAGAGCGGCTTTTTTTCAATTGCCCCGGCAACATCGCAAGTAGTGATGAGAGCGGAACCGCTCGGATACCAGTAGACTCGACAGACACTGTTGCTTTTTTTCAAAAAAGCTTATAGGGAACTCTATAAGTAGGGATGTATGAAAAATTAAACGATTTTTATATAAATCAATTATTATTTTATTATAATCGATTTTTAATTATCGATTTTTTGAGTAATATTAATCGATTTTGTATGAATTACGTGTGTTTAAGGAGTGGATTTTCGAAAACGGCTCTCGTATTATTTATTGACTATTTTTCAAAATTTTCACACCTTTGTAAAAAAGTAATATGAGTAGATTCCACAAAGTAAGGGTCCAAGCAGTAAATTCATTTTTTAACAATTATTGACAGTTTTTGACAAAAATCGTCCATTTTTAACAATTAATTGACAATTATTGACCAATTTTGACAGTTTTTCAACAATTACTGATCATTTTTTAAAAATTATTGACCAATTTAGACAGTTTTGCAACAATTACTGATCATGTTCTAACAATTATTGACCAATTTTGACAGTTTTTCAACAATTATTGACCATTTTTCCAAACTTTTTGACAATTTTTGACCATTTTTTTCAATTACTGGCCAATTTTGACAGTTTTTCAACAATTATTGACCATTTCTTAAAAATTATTGACCAATTTTGACAGTTTTTCAACAATTATTGACCTTTTTTTTAAATCATTGACCAATTTTGACAGTTTTGCAACAATTACTGACCATTTTTCAAAATTTTAACAATTATTGACACTTTTCAACAGGTTTTGACAATAATTGACAATTATTGACAATTATTGACCATTTTTCAAATTTTTTTAAAAATTTTCGATAATTATCGACCACTTTCAAAATTTTTGACAATTATTGACAATTTTCAGCAGTTTTTGACAATAATTGACCATTTTCTAACAATTATTGACAGTTTTTGACAAAAATTATCTATTTTTAACAATTTTGACCATTATTGACCAATTTTGACAGTTTTCAACAATTACTGATCATTTTTTTTAATTATTGACCAATTTTGACAGTTTTGCAACAATAACTGTTCATTTTTTAAAAATTATTGACCAATTTTGACAGTTTTGCAGCAATTTTTGACCATTTTTCCAAATTTTTTAACAATTATTGATCATTTTTCAAAAATTACTGACCATTTTTTACAATTATTGGCCAATTTTGACAGTTTTTCAACAATTACTGACCATTTTTCCAAATTTTTCAACAATTATTGATCATTTTTCAAAAAGTATTGACCATTTTTCAACAATTATTGACCAATTTTGACAGTTTTTCAACAATTATTGACCTTTTTTTTTTAAATTACTGACCGATTTTGACAGTTTTGCAACAATTACTGACCATTTTTCAAAATTTTAACAATTATTGACACTTTTCAACAGTTTTTGACAATAATTGACAATTATTGACCATTTTTCAAATTTTTTAAAAAATTTTCGATAATTATCGACCACTTTTCAAAATTTTTGACAATTATTGACAATTTTCAGCAGTTTTTGACAATAATTGACCATTTTTTAACAATTATTGACAGTTTTTGACAAAAATTGTCTATTTTTAACAGTTTTTGACCATTATTGACCAAGTTTGACAGTTTTTCAACAATTACTGATCATTTTTTAAAAATTATTGACCAATTTTGACAGTTTTGCAACAGTAACTGATCATTTTTTGAATATTATTGACCATTTTTTTAATAATTATTGACCAATTTTGACAGTTTTGCAACAATTATTGACCATTTTTCCAAATTTTTTAACAATTATTGATCATTTTTTAAAAATTACTGACCATTTTTTACAATTATTGACCAATTTTGACAGTTTTTCAACAATTACTGACCATTTTTCCAAATTTTTCAACAATTATTGATCATTTTTTTAAAATTATTGACCATTTTTCAACAATTATTGACCAATTTTGACAGTTTTGCAACAATTACTGACCATTTTTCCAAATTTTTGGACCATTTTTCAAAATTTTAACAATTATTGACAATTTTCAACAGTTTTTGACAATTATTGACCATATTTCATATAATTTTATTTGATTTTTTTTCTGTCCGATAAATATCGTTAACGAATAAATCTCTTAGGTTTATTATCGGAATATATACGAAAATTTTGAATGAAGAAAAATCGATTTTTATTTTATCGATGATTCTTTTCCATTAATCTCACACATTCCTAATCCGATACTTTGTGATAATAACATGGCAATAAAAAAATAATTGTTATTATTATCGAATTCCCTGAACTTAAAAAAAATCCCCAATTTTACTGATAAGAGATCCCGGAGAGAGATTGTTTATTTAGGGGTACCTTTCTTGTTGTGTTTCAATAAAAAAGATCGATTTATATTTACATTGTAAAAAATACAAACTTGAAAAAAATCGATTTTTTTTAAATCGATCTTTTAGACCTCGATTTTTTTATGTATCGATTCATCAGGTTACGATTCGAATCGATTTAAAAATCGATCTTTTTTAGAAAGAATCGCCATCCCTAGGTCGTAGTACGACATTGGAAAGATTTTAGTGTAAAAGTTATTTCATAATAATAATTGACATGTTTTAAAAATTAATTTTATATACGATTTAAAAATGTTACAAGTTTAATTTGCGACACACTACTTTAATGAAAATAGGTAATTCCAAAATACTCATATTATATTGATTATGATGTAAGGTTCTATTGCAAAATTTTGTGCAACACATTCCCATTGAGCACAAAAACCGATATTATATATACATAGGTACTTTCTCCGATGGATAGGTATCTGTTTTTTAGATTGTTTAGTAGAATGACCTACTAAAATTTATTATAGCTTAGAAGTAATCTAAGATCAACACATACCTCAAATCAATAATTGTATTTTTAATAATGTGCCATACATAAATGTCATTGAACAGATGAAAATAATTTGTGCATTCACTAAATGCAGTCGAAACAAAACTGCAGTCTAAGCATTTCTATGGCAGAGAATATTTAATTATAGTCTGTTTGAAATGGACATAGAGTGATAAAACCTAATTTAACTTGCAAAACCCTTACCGGTAGGCAACTAAAACTCCAGAATTTTAAAACGATTTACATTATAATTCACATCTTTATTCTTTTATTTGCCTTCCCAAACCTGTACAACGCCGGGATACAATAGAAATCCCATCTTCAGGTCGATTGTAATTGCGGTCATATAAAATCGATACCTGTTAATGCATTATTGGCAGAGTCAAAGAATACACAACAACAAGATGAGAAGCCCGGCGAAAATCCTTTGATGTTGGAGGGGCAAAAATAAATAACCTTGAAGGTGACAGCTAACTTTGGCGTACACTGAGAACCATAATAAATTCTTACAGCTTTACTCGAATCACATTGAGAAAAAGTATTTTAGCATAAAGTTGTGTTTTATCAAATGTATTATATAGATATTTTTCCATCAGTAACTATTTCTGCACTTTTGGTGACAATATAGACGTGAAATAGATCATTTAAGACATTAATTTCAACCTACAAGCAAACTTTATTATAATTTTGGTCTAAATGTTATCGCATGACATATAACGGTAATCGCTCCAGCTTGAAGGGCTCCGGCTAGAGACTCCTCTCAAGGGTGATTCGACCCCAAGTTTATGTCGCACCAGGATAACAAAAAGGTTGTTAAAATTTAGGGCGCCACTACCTTTTTGACGTCGATAAAAAATACTAATAGATTTAAAAAACTAAGGCGGAAATGGTAGAAACGCCTTGTAGAATTTAAATAAAAGAACCAGAAATCAAATAATAAAAAAGTTACTTAAAAAAGAAAATTTTAAAACTTTATTTATTTAGAAAAAAATAAAAAATACTATTTAAAACAAATTTATATTTTATTCTTCTGCCACAGGAAAAGAACAAATGTGAGGAGAACTTGTACTTTTATAGGTACTTAGCTTACGAAGTGTTGTTGCTGCAAAAGGTGATGGTTGAAGAAGGTAGGTAGGTCTTGCCTCTAGGATGTCTTGAGAAGATGGAGACTAGATCTCGAAGAAGATAGGCAGATAAAGATGTCTTGATTAGAAAGGTATCCCAGCAGCTGTGTCCTGGTCTAGGGCGGTATCCTGGTCTAGGTCTTATATCTTGTATCCTAGCCTAGGGGCTGTGCTTACCTACAAGTACAGGTGGATCTGGGATATATAGGAACTTGAATGTAATGGGCACATTATGTTGGTCAGCTTTTCAGGTTAAAAAGAGGAAGGCAGTTGTTTGAAAGTAAAAAATTGATTTAGTTTACTGGAAGCTTTCCAACATTATATATGTCCCATGTTAAAACAGTAAAAAAGCAATTATCGGCTAAATTAAAAAAAATACTAATGATCTGAAAGAAACTAATTATAGCAAAAAGTCATGTGAAAAAAATATCGTGCTTAAGAAATATATGAAACCGGCACTGGCGGTACGAAAGAATATTTTATAGGTTAGTAGATTCGTTCTGTTATGAAAATGTTATTTTTTTGGTTAAAAAAAGTTATTCTGCAACAGAAAAAGCTTGCAAATGTTTGCACAAAAGTAAAACAGTGAATTATAAAAGAATGTTTGGTTTAAAACTAACATATTAGTATCAAAGAACATTTTATGACCACGTCTTAAATTTAATTTCGTCTATCTCTGTGAAAAAATAAAGAATGCATACAAAAATTATATCAGATAGTACTTTAGAAGAAGCTTATTAATTATAAATTATGATTTTGAACTTACCACAGATAGGAAAGGTATAAAAGCGATAAAAAATGGAGGTCTTTCCTCGAAGAGGGTCGATAGAGGAAAGGGCTGTCCCTCGTGGCGTTGAAAAAATGGAAGCCACCGTTAGGAGACGTCAATTGTCTTAGCGTTCGGAGTAGGAGAATTTGAGATCACAGAACTATAATTGGAAGTGGCTAATGTGACGACGAGCGGTAATTAAAAGGATTTATTCTATAAAATCGAAACAGGTCGATAGACATGTTACAAGCGGTATTTAAAATCCACAATGTCATAATCTCCAATTATACGGAATCCATTCGCATTAATACTGTTCTGCTGAAATCCATACTATCAGATTTTATTGATAGGACAATAATAAATACTGATGGATCGAAGACGAAAGATGGAATCGGATGTGCAGTGAACATTCACTACCCGATATATGTAGAATATATGCTATCCTACAGGGTCTTTTTTGGTTGAAATCAAATAACAGGCATTCCTTTATATTTATCTTTCTCCTTTAATTATTTCAATTAGGTAATATACATTATTATTTTTCAGAAAATGTCTGGCTGCAAGTGGATAGAAGAACCGGATGATTATGTCTGCAAATTGTCACCAGAGACCCAAAAAATTGCTAAGGAGGAGCTGCGCGAAGACGAGCATACTCGTCAAACCGCGCTGGCCTCTATGCGGGAATGGATCATGCAGAATCCGAGAATAAAGCTTTGTCGGATGGGTGAGATCTTGAATTATTTGTCTAATAATTTTAATTTTTTTACAATAAAGTTACGAAATCATTTGACGTGTTCCCAGTAGCATTTTTCACTGATTGTTGTACGCTAACTTTATATAAAAATACAGGATTATTTGAGTTCCAAACGTAAAGAAACCCGTGACTGAAAACGGATAATGACGCGAAACTACGGACGATTATGTCACCTTGTTTGGTGATAAGTCTAGAGATGGCTGTTTTTACCCAAACGATTTTGAATCCGATGCACTGCCGTCATCTTATTATTGTTATTCTAATTCTTAATTTTCTATGTGAATTACCCACTCTATGAAAAAGATTTTGCATCAAATTGACAGACCGTTAAACCTGCAACAAAGCAATAAACTTTCGTAAAGGCTTGTCTTACTTTATACACATATTTATAGACAAGAATAAATATCCAGCTAAAATTTGAACAGGAATTATATATTTTTTTCAGATGGAAAATTCTTGTTGCGATTTTTGCGTTTCAAAAAGTTTCACGTAACTCTCGCACAAGAATGTCTTGAACGTTATATCCTCTTGCGTCAGACATTTGGAGTCGCCTTCAATTGTTTGGACATAACAATACCGATGATGACAGACCTAACCAATTTGGGATACATGTTTGTATGTCCCAAAAGAGATCGATTAGGAAGAAGAGTAATTGTGTACAGACCCGGTAAGTCCTCTAAATCTGATCTAATATAACATCATAACAGATATTTTATTACATTTAGTCTGTATGGGATTTGAACGATAGTTTTCAAAAAAATAGGTCAGACAGAAATGATTAATAAATTATATAGTTTGTATACTATCGAGCTAGTTTATAAACTAGTCAATTTCAATCGTCTGCCAATAGGCGGCAGGCTTTATAGAATGCTTAGACTATCAAACTGAGCGACATAACCTCAAAATTAGTAATAGCCTTCAATTAATTCTTAGTCTTCCTAGCCCGCAATCAAAGGTTATTAGCTGTATTCCAAAATTGAATTTTAGTTCAGACATTTGTGGAATGATTACGTAGTAGGTTTGGTATTGACTCCAGCGCAGCTTATGCAGTATTCTATTCTTGCCCCCGTGATCCCTAGTGCTGAGATCATTCAAACTTTAGTAAGGCTCTTCTTGCTAATGTCTTTTATCATAACTTCCTACCATGCGACGGCTCCATACGAAACAATTGGTATTTTTTAACTAACATTTTCTTAAATGCTTAGAGTTCATTATTCCTTTTTTGTTCTTTCCTCCTCGTTATTCTTCCAAGAATGGAATCCAATATGATCCCCTCAGCAGGTATTTTGCTTCCTTTGAAAGCATGAGTTCCTGTCCTTCTATTTTTGATAGAGTGAACTTCGAACTTTCATATTTTCTAGTGAATAGTACTAGCTCTGTCTTCTTTGGACTTGCTCTAACCTAACCAGCTCTTTTAAAGCAGATTCTATATAGTGTCACTGATGGATGTTAGTTTTCACCTGTTATCAGTATTACCACGTCGTCTGCACACGCAACAACCCAGATTCTCATTTCACTTAAAGTTAAGAGAATCTTGTTGATAACCATTACACATTGTAGCAGACCCCTCTTTGTGGGGTGCCCCGGTGGGCTTCTTTTTGCATGAGTTGTCACCTAGATCTGAGCTGACTATCCTGCTATTCAGCATAATTATCAACCATCTGGTAACTTATGTCATCTACTACAATTTCGTCTAGGGCTTTTTCTATCTACTCAATTTTAACATTGTCTGCCTCATTTATCGTTGAGGCGGTACTGTCTTGTCGTTAACGACCATTTGTAAGCATTTGGTAATTTGCAATTTATTTGTTATGCCATACTAACCATTATAACTGTTTTGATTCAAAGGTGTGTTCGATCTGTACCAATTCTCTAATGGTGATATGTGCCGCATCCACGGTATTGTATATGAAACTCTAATGGAAGATGAAGAAAATCAAGTAAGAGGATTTGTACACTTCGCTGATGGACAAGGTGTTGGATTCCCTTACTTGACTTTATTCAGTATCAAGGAGGCTGTGCGTATAGTTAAAAATGGAGAGGTAAGCTTTATAATATTATTTTAAATATAAAATTGAACATGATGAATAAGAAGCAGACAAAGCATTAATTAGAGGGTAGAGTTAACGGAGATAGAGAACAGTACAGGTACGTCATAAATATATGCGCTCGTTTCCAACCGATTCTCGTTCCAGTGTCGCACCCCGTTTAAACTTATTAAAAATACCTACTACTGTTCTCTATTTTCGTTAA
This sequence comes from Lochmaea crataegi, assembly GCA_947563755.1. NCBI lineage: Eukaryota > Metazoa > Arthropoda > Insecta > Coleoptera > Chrysomelidae > Lochmaea > Lochmaea crataegi. The sequence continues at coordinate 12,749,359 of OX387429.1, read as the reverse complement.
CTCTAATACCGTGTAGGGTTTTAAAGGAAGGAGGAGAACACCGCGCTGGTACTTTGCTGGATACGAAGTAAAGCTGTAGTTGCTGAGAGAGGAGATAGTTAAATGTGCTTGGTTGAGGATTTCGGATATCGAGCAAAGATGACGAGGATTTTTACAAAAAAGTTGAGTTGTCAGGCGTTGATAGGCTGAAGCGAGTATTGCTTTACATGTGATGTGACAGATTGGCGAAACAAAGAACATTGAAAAAATTTGCAGAAGACTTGTAGAGCAAAAAAACACAGAAGGATCACTATTGTTTTTTATGTTGAAAGGATTGCTGGTTCAAAGAATAAAGAGATCTATGCGACGTGGTAGAGCCACTTTGTGTCGTACAAACCCTTGGTATTTAACTTAATGTTGAAATGAGGATAATGTCTAGACGAGCGTTTGTGGAGAGAACATTTTATTTTGATTGTCGGGATTGAAAACCTGAGTTCAAAATTTGAGTATTAGAATTGTCTGCGCAAAAGTTTAAAGTGTACTCTTCGGTACAGTTTTTTGTGCTATCTTTAAATATTAGATTAGATTAGAATTGGAGTGGCTCTTTGTCCTATCCCACTGCGACCTTTGCAGATCTATTGTGGTCCTCCCCCATATTTAGAGCTCGATATCTAGCTTTATTCTTTTTATTAGACCTATTAGCCTGGATACCGCCTACTTTGCGTAGCTCTCTGCCCTCGGTTTTTTTTTCTCCGAATAGGTGAAACCGCACCCTTGCTAGGCCTTCGCACTCACATAGTAAGTGCTTCGCGGTTTCGTCTTCTTCCTGGCATAACCTACATAGGCTGTCATCTGCTAGGCCAATTGTGTGCATATGCTTCCTTAGCCTACAATGCCCTGTCAGCATTACCACCATCATCCTCGTCGTTTCTCGACTTTGACATAGTAGCGTGACAGTCTGACCGAAGGGCTTTTGAGGAATAGCTTAGTGTGCCTTTGCCCCGGAGTTTCATGCCACCAGCGCAACGCCTGGTTGTTTATCCATTGGTGGATGCTCTCCTTGGTGATGCATTTAGCAATTCCGCAGGAAGGTTCTGGCCCTATCATGACCTCAGTCGCTCCCTGCTTGGCTAATTCATCGGCCTTTTCATTGCCTTTTATTCCTTGATGGCCTGGCACTCAGGCTAGGGTCACTCTATTATGACTACCTAGTCTGTTGAGGGCCTTGCGACACTCTCACACCAGATTTGACGTTGTCCGATATGAGCTTATCGCTTTTAGTGCTGCTTGGCTATCGGAGTAGATGACGATTCTTTGGCTATCTACCTTCCGTCTCATCAACTCTTCTGCACAGCATTGCACCGCCATTACCTCTGCCTGAAAGACAGTGGCATGTTTCCCAAGGCTTAGAGAGATCGTGATCTTCTCTTGTACCCCATATATTCCGGCTCCTACTCCAGACTACCAGTTGAGATTCGCTATTATAGGAGGCCCTGTCTCCCAGTCCTTTCTCTCTGGAATGACTACTGTGTATTCATTTTTAAAACTATATTGTGGGGCAATCTGATCCATTGGCATTCCCAGTATTGTTTCTACCTTTATTTCTTAATATAGCTTTTTGTAGACCTTACCTTGTCCTTGACTTATCGGAGGAGGCCACTGTAATAATCTGTGACTTACAGATCTTGCATTTCCCTGAACGAAGATATGCAGTGGTGGCAGGTTCAGTATTACCTCCAGGGCTGCAGTCGGCGTCGTTCTCATGGCCCCTGTGATAATTAGGCAAGCTTGCCTTTGGATACCACTTAACTGCCTTTGCGCCCCAATCTGCAGTGTCCTGTGCCACCAGACTACTGATCCATAGGTTATCATTGGCCTCACGACCTGTGTATATAACCATTTGGTCATGTTGGGATTCAATCCCCAATTCTTCCCACACATCTGCCTACACCTTCCGAGAGCGATTCTGGCCTTGTGCGTGGTTTTTTCGATGTGAGAATTCCATGTAAGCTTCTGGTCAAAGATTACCCCTAGGTACTTAACTTCTTTAGCAAATGGAATTTCCACTCCGTTAATTTGTGGCTTTTGTAGACCTTGCAAATTTTTCTTTTTTGTAAACGGTACCAGTGTAGTTTTGTGAGGGTTCACTGCTAGTTCCTCCTCCCTACACCAGCCACTTACTATAATAAGCGCTCTGATATCGTGTTTGGAAACCGTCCTCTTATGAAGACAGCAAGGTCGTCCGCAAACCCTAGGCACTGAATACCTTCATCGGACAGCCGTACTAGAAGAGTATCTACAAGAATAGCCCACAAAAGGGGCGATAACACGCCTCCCTGAGGGCAACCCCTCCCCACCCCCGCCGTGATGGTTGCCTCTCCCAGGGTGGATGTGATTATCCTATTCCCTAGATTGACTGCAAGCCACCTGCAGATGATGGGTTCGATCCCTCTTCTTTCCATACACCTGGTTATAGATATTGGAGACGCATTATTGAATGCTCCCTCTATATCCAGAAAAGTAGCTACTGCTATTTCCTTGTCGTCGATCGACTTGGAAAGTAGCCTGTGTCTTTAAATATGAAAACAGTTTTCCAAAATATCAATATTACAGTGTTATTTCATAGACTCAATGGCTTTCAAATTTTTCTTAATCAGGAGCTGTATTTTTATTGTTATTAGGGAGTGGTTCAATGGGAGTGTGATTGATAAATATGTGTACCAAATATCAAAAAGATATTGTTAGTTATGGCCTTACAAAAAAAGTACAAAACACGTTGTATCTCAGTTACAAAGATTGTAAGACTCAATAAATGTGGTAACCGCCTCCGTGACGTCTATTCGCCGTTTGAGTATTTCCCTTTCCCACGAAAGCACTATGTATATTTCAAGGACATTTTTTATGTTCAAAAAAATTTTAAAAATATTCGCAGTCAGTAGGATTCGAACCTACGCTCCCAGAGGGAATCTGATTTCTAGTCAGACGCCTTAACCGCTCGGCCATGACTGCTATGTACAAATTAATGATTAAGTAATATATGTTGTAATAAATAAATTGTAATAGGAAAGGTAAACGACACTAAGGGAATGGTCACTGTAATAATTAAGTTAATAATAGAGAATCGAAAAATAAGGTCCCACTTGTGTTCGTGCATGCTGAATATGCGTTCTATTAAAGGGAAAATATTTTTTTCTACAATCATTAATAAAAGTGACGTTTTTTTAATCGATTTTCGTACATAAAATATGTATTTGTTAAATAGTTTAAAAAAGTGACATTAGAGGGAGATAAAGTGACATTAGGGTGAGATAAAGTGACATTAGGGTGAGATAAAGTAGTTCTTTTAACGCTAATTTTAAATATTTCCAATAATGGCTCTGCAGATTGCACTCATCTGACATTTTACTTAGCGTTTTGTCATCATGTCACACATAAACATTCAAATCGACGCCATTTTTAGTCCATTTGCTTGATTGTAGAAAAAATAGTGTATGCAACACATGCTTAATGTGTCTTTTCCACTCATGGAATTGACGCATTCGCCTGCGGCTCTTGCGTCAACTTTTCCACTCGTGAAAAAATGCACCACTTTATTAAATAACTTAAATAACTATTATTTTGTTTGAATAGATGAGGCTTTTACTTGATGAAGATCCATATTAAACGATGAAATAAAACAATTTAATTTGTTTAAATCTTCATTTTATTTTGAACTAACGTTCAAATTGAATTAGTGACGCGTTTCGCTACACAGTAGCTTTTTCAAACTAGTGAAGATACAATGAAAAACTTTTAATTTATATAGTGCCTTAATACGGATTTCTAAGATATTGACAAAAGTATTATAATATATTTAAATAGGGATAAGTACAAAAAGTGTCTTAATACGGAATTCTATGAATATTACAAGAGTATTGAAAAATAGTACCTGGAAAATTTATTCACAACCTTCACATCTTCTAGGTAAAAAGGTTTAATAAGGGGGAATGATTGATATCTATTTGGTCGGTTTTTGTTAATCTCGGGGGCTTCTAAAAGATTTAATTTAAAGGAACTGAGTTCTACATGCAAAATTTCAAAATTTGAGTCGAAAGTGTGTTGGTTTGTTAATAGATGATTTGAATAGTTGGAATCTAATTTGTTGTTGTCATAGCTGCGTTTGTGTTCTGAAATTCTAGTTTTAAAGTTCCTAAAAGTTCTATCTACATAAATTTTGTCACAGTTATCGTTACCACATTTTAATTTATAAACACCTGATTTGTTTAATTTTGAGGATTTAGATTTGTTATTTTTAATGAATTTAGATAGATTGTAGTCGGTTTTAAAGCAAATATCCATATTTAAAGATTCTAATAATGATTTGATTTTTAAGGATGGTATTCCAAAGTATGTTAAGCTTTTAAATTGATTTTTTATTTTTATCCGAAGGATATTCTTGTTCTAAAGTGCGTTTCTTTATCTTTTTATTTGATATTGTCAATTAAGTTTGGATCATATTTATTATTAACAGCTATTTTATTAACAAATAGCAGTTTATTATTTTGTTCATAATACCATTTAAAATATTTTTTTAACATATTATTTGCTCATTTGCATTTGTACTAGTAGGTAGCTGACATGAGAAAATTGTAAATTCACCAATAGCTGACAGGTAACGTCCCTATAGCTGAAAGCTAAAAAAATGAAAATAGTCTCACTAAAGGCTGTTTAATAAAATATTAACATTGTATTTTATTGAAAAAAAATAGTATTACATAAAAATTAACTTAAATAACTCTCAAGTTTTGAGATATTCTACCACTTATCTCAGGGTGACTTTTTAGAAAAAAATGTCGACCAGGCCTATTATCGGTAAATGTGATAAGCTGTACACTATCCAATAAATACTCCTTATTAATTGGGAAACCATTTTTGCCATGTGCAAAAGCCAACGGATAAGGCCATTCTCTTCTTGAGTTGTAAGGTACGTTGGGGGACCCATTTTTTTTTCAAGATATTTTTTTATGTGTTTGTAATACAAGGTGGTACGGGGAACTCTATAAAGCTTGCTGGCCTCCAATATATTCATGCCGTTTTTTACTATCCGAAGAGCATTTTCCATAGCTTCTTCGGAATATTTAAATATTTTTTTGTCCATTTCTCTAAATTGAGCAAATCAATAAATTCTAAAGTTTTAATACCTACTGGAACATCGTAATAGTAAATTATTGTACCAGTACCTGACAATTTCTCAGTTTTTAGAAATATCAATTTTAAAGGACCCAGACAATTATTAAATATATCTTCAAAATATCGGAAAAAATACAATTATTATATCAAAAATATTCCAATGTGTAAGTTAGAAAGAAATATTTACCTTTTAGATAAGTTTAGACGGAAATTTTCGCCTTTCATGAACACTACTTTCTTAACCAAACACCTAAGAATGGACAAGCTGTTGATACTAAACCCAAATGGCGCCGTTTTAATCAACTGTCAAAAATACAGTTTTCTGTTTTATAACACAATGTGTATATGAAATACCCCAAAATTTTCAAAGGTGGCTCTACAGCATCAACGGTAGATCTCAACGTAACCCTATTCTTATTTTTAGGACAGGAAGACTCTCAGCTTTTGGGACAGTGTCAGGCATTGGTACCATTTACCTATTTATAAAATTCAAAGCTACAACTTCTAAGTATTCGGTCTAATAAAATCGTTAATATTTAAAATAGGAAGTTAATTTCCAAGTTTTAGTAAAAAATTGATAGAGTCTTTCATTCCACCATTTATTTATTTATATTAATAATAATAATCAGACAGTATATTAACAGTTCTGCCGTAGTACATATTATATTTGTGTTGAACGTTTTGTTGAATTAAATAACATTTTTAATGCTCAATGGTCTTACAAAAATTATGTATTTATTTTATATTTCCCCAAGTTTAAAGATAAAATTAAAAAAATGGAGTATTTATCTAGAACTGCATCTGAACCTAAATTCGACATGTTCTGACATAAATTCGACAGTCAGGTATTTTCGACATATTAAATTTTAGGTTTTGAAGAAAAATAAGTAATTAAAATAAGCAAAATAGAAACAAAAATTTTATTTTTTGATAAAAATAAAATGACATTGTATATTCCCGGAATTTGTTTATTTCCGGAACTTTAAAAATACCTCTGTTGTTGACTTCTAAGGACACCTAAATTTCATCATAATCGAACCAAATTTCATCAACCTCTTGGGGCCATTTCCATTTATTTACACCGCTTGACGTCATTGTTCTTATAAAAGCCTGGTTTTTAATTTTCTTTACAACACCTGGGTTCCTTCAAAATTAACTATTACATAATCGCCTACTTTCAAAGCTTGTATCGCTTCTTTATTCACTTCTTTTTTTGTCTTTATTCTCTTGTTTTTCTTCTAAAGTCTCCTTTTTGAGCTTTTCCTGCAGGTGTTCACTTTCTCGTTTAATTTTATTTTCTTCTCTTCGTTTTTTTTACTTTCTTTTAGTTCTTGGTGCAGTTTTTTTCTTCTTCCTTTTTTGTATAATACGATAATACGCCTTCCATTGTTCGGAAGTGGTCACCGCTGGTATTTTTTTTTCTTTTCCTCACTTTGCTAACTGAACTCTCATCAGGCCAAAACAACGCTTTTTTAAAAGGTGTTGGAACGTTAACAGGTATTCCTCGATTTCATTAAACCAGCTCTTTTACCTACTATTTTCTGTAACCAGTGCCCGTGTTGCTGTTAAATTTTTGGCCATTCGTTTAGACAATTCGGTGTTCCTTTTCAAAAACCCTTACCAATATCGGCAAGGTCTACCATTGGTAAAGGTATGCTTTTTATTTAACGACTTAACCAATAGGGATACGCTGTCTAATAACTGGTCTTTAGTAACAGGGAATCCCATCTTAGCCATGTTTATTATCCAGTCTGTTAAAATTTTTTCTTCCTCCTTTGTTAACACAGAAGAAACACTCTTCTGGAAATTTTCCACTAATTTTTCCAATAAGGGTGGTTCTTGGAACACCAAAAGTTGAAGCCGCAGCTGCGGTTGGTGTCCCACTCTTGATAGCATTTAAAGCAGCTTCCAAATTTTCTTTGCTGCATTTACCAAATTTTTTGGTGTCATCTAAAAATAATAGTTATAAGGAAATCATCTATATAAATACTTAAGAATTGCTTACTTAAGAAAGTGATTATTATTTGACATTATTTTTCCATAACACGAAAATATTTACAATATGTACCTTGTACATTAGAATTATAATAGTATTAATTTTTGACATCAATTAAGTACTCAATTAATCTTTTTTTTATTTTTTTGTTTAATATTTTAGTGGTTTGGATCCAACCAAAAACTTATAATATCAGGATATTGAATTTAAATTTGACATGTAGAAATTAGTCGAGATAGGTACTTTAAGTAATTGTGGAAATTTTAATTTTCAGAAAACCCTCCCGATGAGACACAAAGAAGTTCACGGTATGAATGTGCATTCTTCGATGAAGTTCGCGCTTGATTTTGGGATGTCTCTAATTTCTGAGAAGATCCGTAATCGAGTAAGACTTTACAAAGACATGGAAGATGTGGTTCAGGGAGGCCATATAGAAGTTGACATCTTACCCAAAGAATATGGAGGAACTATGCCAATGGCCGAAATGATAGGTTTGTGTAATGTAATCTAGTATAGTGTAATAATGTTACAAGCAAGTGAGAGTTTCCTAAATCTTTTTAAAACATAAATTTTTCATAAAAAGCTTATACTAGTCTGTTTGTATATCTAAAATGGCTTCAGTTACGTTGTCCTTAATGGATGTGTGTCCTAGCTGACTATTTTTTGTTTAGGTTATTTTTCAGCCTAAATAACTTTATCCTTGCTTATCCTATTATCAGACATTAGGTGTAATGGGGAAAGATGCTTCCCATACACCAGTATGCACTATAGTTACAGTTACAGAGTCAAATATTTGGTGAATTTTTTGCACGTCTCGTTATTGTTAAGATTTTTTTACTAGTTTTGTTCTGTGCCCTCTGCTTGACTTCTATTTTTTATTTGTGTTTTCAGACCTATGGAAAAAAGAATTAAACGCTGCCCATCCCATTTTAATGTCTCACGATCAAATGGAAGTGAATGAATCACTTTTCAGTGAAAAAGCAAAGGAAGGCGCAGTGTCCGCCCTAAAAAGAAATGTCTCCTCTTGTGGTTCAGAAGGCGATTCCCTTTGTGGGATAACAGGCAATTTTAGGAGATTGGAAGTAGATTAGGTATATTTTTAGAATGTAGGTTTTAAAACTATAATGGGTATCCCAATGAAGATGATACATCACAGATAATAATTACGAATTACAAAAAAAAGGTGAAGGTGCAGAAACTTTGTTTGAAAGACTTAGATGGTACATATTGGATTTTCAAATTATAAACCTGTTAATAATTTTACAGATGTACTGGCAGAAACTAGGTACTACAATATTTATAGTAAACAGTTCACATAATCACATATCAAAATCCGAGGTATCTATTTACCAGACAATGATACTCTACTTATAAATATTCTTCTAAATTTCTTGTTTAAATTTGTTTAGTGTTGTCCTTTCGAAATTTTTGTGCGACCTATAACACCAATATTCAATAATAATAATAATGTTTATTCATAAAAATACAATACAATTTGATAGGTAGAAACAATTACAGATATTTGAGAATAAACATTGATACCTCGCTGAGGCATAATAATGCCTGTGCGCGAGTTATAAAACCTGTAATAATATTTAAACCACATGGAAATAAAACAACAAAATTTAGTGATAAGTCTTAATAGGGAGATGTGGTCGAAGTCGGAAGGTAAGGTCTTAATATGGAGTTGTGGAGGTATTCGGTAGTTAAGGTCTTAACCGGGTACCAAGCGTTTTAGCTTTGCGTTTAATTTTGAAATTGGATTCAAAATTTTGCAATATTCCAAAAATAATCATATTTATTAAATAAATTATTTTAGATACCTTAAATTAATTAAATCATTAAAAATATGTCTGTTTTTACTAGCTATGCAGTTCTTTACAGAATATTTGTAACGTGGCAGTTTATTTATATCTTTAATATTATTTGGTAACACATTGAAGAGTCTTGGTGGAAAATAAGTTGTCCAACGGTCTTTGAGCTCATTGTGAGGTATGTACATTTATGTCTAGTAGGGTAATTATGTTGGGGAAAAAGTATATTTATATTTCTTTTAAAGATGTTTATGAGAATGTTTTGGCAGTATAACTGTCTCATGTCAAAAAAAGTACTCTCTTTACTATCCATTTTTGTATATTTTCTAACTGTTTCAAATGGCAATCTGCCGCACCACCCCAACCAATAATTCCGTAAGTAAGATGCGACTGTACCAGAGACAGATATAAAGTTTTTAACTGGGTTTCATCTAAAAAGTCGCGTAAATATTTAAATTTATATAGCAACCCTCTGAGTTTATTGGTAATGTTTCTGACTTGTAGATCCCATTTCAGATGCCTATCTATAATAATACCTAGGTACTTAATTGATGATGCTTCAGGGATTTGAGTGTTTTCATCAACATATATTGGACCAAGACTCGGCAAATTATTTATATAAGATGTAAATGGCAGATATTTTGTTTTTTCTATATTTAACGTTAGTTTATTTAGTTGAAACCAATGTTTAACTGCTTTAAAATCGTCTTCAATTTCCATTTTCAGCGTTTGCCAGTTTCTTGACTTGTAAGTTATGACTGCATCATCTGCGAAACTTATTATTTCTCCTTTTGTATTTAATGTCATCAGGCTGTTAATATATGTATAGGGTAAAGAGAAGAGGTCCAAGTACAGTCCCTTGTGGAACGCCACAGATTATTGTTTTTGGTTCACTCAGTACTCCATTCATTTCCACATATTGTGTTCTATTGTTTAGATAACTTTCTATTATATGATAAATTTTTCCACGCAGTCCATAAAATTTAATCTTTTCCAGTAAACGCTTGTGACAAACCGTATCAAAAGCTTTAGAGAGGTCGATAAAGATACAAATTGCAGGTGTTTTCGTATCTAAAGCATTGTATAGTTTAGAGATTAAAGCGTGTATTGCATCCCCTGTCGATTTTTTCTCTCTAAACCCATATTGATTATCATTTAGTAGTTGAAATGTATCGAGAAATTTGGTTATTTTTGTTTTTAGTATTTTTTCATAAATTTTTGAAAAAACTGTCTAAAATTTTGGGTCAATGTTTTGTCGCCTGTTTTTATATAGTGGCTTAATAATCCCAATTTTGAGGCATTCTGGGAAGCATTCGTCATTAAAACTTTTATTTATTAGATAAGTTAGCGGTTGTGAAATTTCATCTCTTATTTCCTTAATGGTTTCAGCTCTGATGTTATCCCAACCAGGTGCTTTTTTAGATTTTAGTGTATATATTACATGTTTTACTTCGACTTCAGTTGTATTATGTATATACATAGTATTCTCGAGTACGTCTAAATGTTCTTCGGAATCAACTGGGGTAATATATTGTTTGCCAAGTTCTGCCCCAATTCGGTATAGTAGTTATTGAAGTTATTTGCAATATCAATAGCGGCTGTTAATTCTTGCCCATTTCCTGTTAATTTTTCGATTTTTGTTATAGGTTTTTTCTTTCCACAAATTTTGTTCACACACTCCCATAAAGCTGAAGAAGAGTTTTTATTTTTGTGTACTAAAGTATTCACATAATTCCTCTTATTTATGTTTATTAAAGATTTAATTTTAATTTTATACCTTTTATATCTTTCCTTAATTTCTTTATTTTCAGGGTTTTTTAAAATTAATGAGTACAGATTATTTTTTCCCTAATGGAATTGGCTAGACCTTGAGTCATCCATGGTTTCCTTATCAACTGTTTATTTTTTTTATTTTTACCAATTTTGTATTTTTATTTATATGATACTTTAATTTATTTACGAAACAATCGAATATATGCTTCATTTATATTTTTTAATCTGTACATGTCTTCCCATTTTTCATTCCGTAAATCGGTTTTTAGTTTAACATACTTTAAATAGCTTTTGTAGTTTAACTTTTGTTCATTTGGAGTTCCTTGATCAGTATGTATAGTTAATCCAATTGGAAAGTGATCCGTTATATCGTTCACAAAAATAAAAGTATGCTCTCCTTTTATGTTCCTATTTGTTTTATCGAAGAAGTAATCTAAACATGTTTTACTAGCAGGTCTTGTAATTTTATTTATATACGATTCGAAATTGTAGGTGTTTAAATAGTTTTTATAATTTTTAACATGTTTCTCACTACTTAGCAAATCGATATTCATATCACCTACTATAACATGTGTCTGGTGTTTCTTGTTTTTTTTTTCTAAATATCTCAGTAGTTCCAAGTTGAACTGATCTGGCGTTGAAAATGAATTTGGTGACCTGTAAATTGCAGTTAAAAAAAGGTTGAAATCTTTTAAAGAAATATACATTTCAGCTGCTCTATGTTCAGCGATGAATGTGGTTTCGAATTTATAATTCAATGAAGATTTAATATTAGTACATTCTGTAACAAGGTTAGAATGAAAATTCGATGCGAGTGGAAAGATCCGAGCGCGAGCCGAAGGCGAGCGCGAGGAACCACGAGCATCACGAATTTTCATTCTAACCGAGTAGCAGACTATACTTTCTCCACGATCAAAGATTTTAAATATATATTTTTAAATAGAAATGAACAAAAGATAATTTATATTACAGAACTGAATCACAATTATTATATTAGGTAAACACTCAATAATCTAAGAAACATTCTACTTTGTATTAATTGTTATATTTGTACAGTTCTTGAAATAAAAAACTGGTGCATTATTGGGGGTATTTTCAACAATTGCGTGGTTAGGTTAGGTTACGGTTACGTGACAGCAATAATTTTGACACTTATTCAAGTTTTGACACCACGATGACAATCAACTGCGTCAAGGCTAATGTTATTATTGCTAACAAGTGTGAGAATATTATTCTATCACTAGAGAGAGAATGTAATTACATTTAAATTGCATGGGGGCAGAGGTGTTGCAGAATATTTCTTCAATCTCAAGAGAGGGAATTCCAGCTTTCTGTAATCAAATTTGAATGGAGTTCAATTCCAGAGTTATTGTTAAAAGTTTGTTTTAATAAAAGGATAAGATCTTCTTGTTCTTGACATCTCTTCTCCAAATGATAAGTTAATTTACTTACAGCTTGGAGGTCCTTTTCCAATGAATTAGTAGATTCCGATAATTTATTACATCTAGTACATCTCTTCTTTGGTATCGTGGAATTTCTCACTGTCAGAATTGATAAATTCACCAATTTTGTTTAAACACTTTATTAAATGCACATTTGTCACAGATACTGGAACTTTAAAACTAAAAATAATATCAATAAACTTTAGTTACCCATCTGACGTGTCTATAACGCATTTCATGAACTCTGAACTCTGAAAAAGTTGGCAACATATGGGAAAGTTTTTTATTGTTGAAGTTACGAAAAAAATTATTTGTTATAAAAAGTTTAGCATGGCCCAGAACGTAAAACGCAAATATCAGATGTATACTCTATTTGTGACAATTTGGAAAAATATGTTGTAATATGTAATCACATCCTCCTACTTAATTTTTTTTCATTTTACAAATTGTTCTCAAAATATTACACCATTAAAATTAATTAATTAATTCTTGTCACGTAAAGCCAAAGTTCATCAATTATGCAATGAGAAAATGCATAATGATGTAATCGGTAAGCGCACTTCAAAATAGGTAATTTATAAATCTTATCGACATCATTAAATTAAATTAATATTTTGAGGAACAATTTGTAAAAATTGAAGTAGGAGAATGTAATTGCTTATAGCAATATATTTTTCCATTCCGAACAACTTTTTATAATTAAAGTTTTCGATATTATCACAAATAAAGGTACTTTACTCCTATACCAAATTCATATTTTTTATACAGTGTGTAGCATTTAAGAAGGAGACACCCCCATATTTTCGCTGTTTGAAAGAGTACAGATCTGAATTTTTGCAGAGTCATACATGTTTATGGGCCACTTCTTTTAAGTTAATCAACTGAAATCTGAACTTTAATCTTAGCCTACACTAGGATTTCACAAGCGGGGTCACTTTTCTATATTTTGCTTCGCGTTAGAATTATCGAAAAAAAAAATATTCGAAAAAGTTGTTCAAAATATCATTTTAACCCCACATATCGAAATTCATCACAAAATTCGCATTTTTACTTTCTCCATATTTTTGGCACACACACAAAATTGTTTAATTTGATCATTAGCCTGCCATGGAAAGTAATATTTTGACAGTATTTTTAAATGTCAGCTAAGCTTTAGTCGGTGATCAAAGAAATAAAATGCGATTGACTATAAGAGAAAAAATCGAAATAATTCCGTTGTTTGGTGGTAATGCTCGTAGTAACAGAGAAGGAAGGAAGGAAAAGCAGCTGTTGTAAATGCACTTTTCAACGAAATTGGAAGTGTTATTAAAGTTCATCGGAATGGTCATCCTCGTCGAATATACCCGCATCTTGAAGATAACGATATAACAGCAGCAAAACGAGCAGATACATGAATGAGCCATCGAGATTTATCGTCTCAACTGAATATTAGTAAGGACAAAATCAGAGGATGTTTTGTACGTCACCAGATCAAGCATATAAACCAAAGTTCTTACATACATTGAAAGAAGGTGATGATAATAAAAGATTTAGACTATTGTTATTGGTCCCAAGGTAATTTTTTAAAAGACAGTTTCTGAAGAAGATAATGTTTACCACTAATGGGGTTGTATTCTCTTAAAATTGTAGATACTGGGCCATAGATAATACTCACTGGGTTATCAATTGTAAAGACCAATATTCCCAGAGAGTCAATGTCTGGTGTGGGATTTTAGGAGACCGTATAATTTTGGTCCTTTTTTCTTCAGTGGTTCATTGAATGCTGATGGCTTTGTTAACTTCCTCGATGTTGAATTTTGGCAAGCAATTGAAAATCTTCCTCGTAATGTGCGACAGGATATGTATTCGTCAATGGTTGGACCAAAATTTTCCCTTGCGCTAGATAGGAAGAAACAGTCCTTTTGAACTGTGGTCTCCGAGGTATCCCGATGTTACACCACTTGATTTTTATTTTTGGGTTTGGTAAAAAATAAAGTCTATAAAACAATTCCCGAATAAGGCAAGCCTGTCAAGAAATCAGCTTCCCGGAACTAAGTCGAGTATCTAAACAAAATCGTAAAATAATCGAAAAACGTATTCGATTAGACGGAGGACTTGAGTTGAGAGAGGTCACATGTTATGGTTACTTATTTTTATTATGAAAATTATTGTTTGATACTTTTTCCTAGATTTAATCAATTATCAAAATTGTTTTCCCATAATAATAAAATAATTATTCCTTTGAAAGTGCAGTTTACTTTACATGACACTGTGTTAAGATTTTACTTTCCACGGCACACTAATCATAAAAATAATTTTGTGTAGACCAAAAAATGAAAAACCTAAAAATTCGAATTTTGTGATGTGGAGTTAGCATAATATGTGAATATGTTTGTGAAATTGTAGTAGGCCGAGTTCAAATTTCGGTTTATTATTTCAAAAAATGTGACCCATCAACCTGTACGACTGTAATTCTTCAAACAGCGAAAATATGGGGGTGTCTTCATCTTAAATGCGACACACTGTATAATTCGTATAAGAATGAAAAAATTTGACATCTGATATTTGCGTTTTACGTTCTTACGTACTTTTTCAGTCATACTGTATATGTTGATCTGGCATACTTTTGTTTTTTATTTAATTCAGTTATAGATGTTAAAGTTGTAAATAAACTGCTATCTCTTCTAGATTCTACTTAACTTTTTTCTTTATTACTTCATTTATTTCTATCTAATTTGTTGTCTCAGCCCAATATAATTCTATTCTCTATAAAATGGATTGGCTGGAAGCTAGTCGTTGTCAAAGTATTTAAAGTACGTTGTTCTTCACTAAGTTCGATATATTTACTGTTTACAATAATCAGTTTACATTATAAATTAACGTCTTATTCAATTAAAATCATAGTCTATATTCTACGTTAATCAGTTCAAATCTATTATCTCTAATTCCATGTTACTTGTACCTATTTTTGGATTTATTATCTTCGGCTGTATTAATTTCGTCTATATTTCAGTTTACTCTGTTCCTACTTAGAAACGTGGCTCCAGCATCTTGATTATTAAAAAAAAATTCCTTTATATCCTACACTATGAGAAAGTTGAATTTTACCAGCTTTACGGAGACGAGAAAGTTACCTTTTCTACGGCTAGCCGTTTCCACGTTTCCACGCTAGCTGGCGCCCCAATTGACAAATAAACAACACCATGAAACGTCAGTATAAAAATAAATTGTTAGCAGTTGTGAATGTCTGCAAATTCAATCATAAGTTGTCGTATTTTGATGTTTGTTTGAAACTAACTTGTTAGTTATGGAGCCTGAATCAGATGAAATAATGTATCTCACTCCGCCTGAAATAACAGATAAAGCTAACCAGATCACGCTTGACTTATTACCGGAAAATATCTTCTTTCGGCCTGAAAAATGCCACTTTACCGCCTAGGTATACAATATACTATTTTTATGCGATCACGTTATAGTTCTGTCGCCATCAGAAGAGAGTTATAAAACCTAATTATGTATGCAAACTACAGCAGCGGTGGCCCACATGGGCCGGCGGCGTCATGGGGTCTAAAGTAAATATTTATAGACTATCATTATAAATATAATTCTATAAATGTTCGCTCATGGTTTACTGGTTTCCGATAATTTTAATACTCTCTCCTGATGGAGAAACAACTATAATTGTTTTGGAAAATCCTAGTTTAAAAAAATATATATGTAAAATGTACAGGGTGTTCCAAATTGGACGGTTTTTCAGGATATTTCGAAAATTAAAAGAGATAAAAAGTGGTTAAGATAATTTCTTATTTTTCACAC
Organism: Lochmaea crataegi; assembly: GCA_947563755.1. NCBI lineage: Eukaryota > Metazoa > Arthropoda > Insecta > Coleoptera > Chrysomelidae > Lochmaea > Lochmaea crataegi. The sequence goes on along the minus strand of OX387429.1, from coordinate 12,733,391 downwards.
GCTTTATACTAGCTTCACTTGTATTTTTGTTTATTTGTTTGTTTATTTATAACGCAACCTTTAAACTCGATATTTCCCACTTTAAACGCTCAGATTACTTCGAAATTTTGCACACTCGTCAAGGACCGATGACAATAAAATATAGTAGTAAAATGTAGGGTGTTCCATTAAAAAAGAATGAATAACTTTGAACTGGCATCGAGTTTGAAAAAAAATTAATAAACAAGAAAAACAAATGTCATTGTGGTAATAGGATTGTTTGTAGAGCGATCACAAATGGTTGGAAACTGGACGACTCATGCGCAGGGCCTCTCTGTGAACGGTTTTTATTCACTGCGCGTGAGTCGTCCAGTTTCCAACCATTTGTGATCGCTCTACGAACAAACCTAATAGCGTGGGGTGCTCGATATCAATTGGTCATCAATTTTCTCGCTATTTTATTCTTAAATTAAGAATTATTTTTTACTTTTTAGTTCGATTACCATTACCTATGAAGCGCGTTTTTTAGTTTTTTTTAAACTATAATTTATTTATTAAACAAGCCATGGTTCAATCAGATCTTCAGTAAGTTGTTTAATTTTCGAGATACAGGGAAAAAATTATTGATAGTATCTACTTGTATTAATAGGTAAAAGCAGCTATAGGATAAATCGGTGCATTTAGGAAGGGGATGTTTGTTAAACGCAGAAATAAAATTGTTGTTACCATATATCAAAAATTTGCCTCTAAAAAACGTTATTTGGCCTTCGCTACAAAAACTACTAATTATACATAAAATACATGTTTATAATACGCATCAATACCCAAAAAAAAGTCCTGAAAACTATAAGTAAGGTTGGTTAATGATTATTATAACGACACCTACTTATGCGAAGTGAGCGAAGCCGAGGCGGATCTCTAGTTCAAAATTAGCCACATATTTGAAAATTAATTTTAAGTTTCGCATCTTCATCTTGTTCTATATAGTCTGAATAATGTCTAAATATGTGTTTAAATTTGGGATACCATTATTGTGTGGTGGCTTTGAACACATTATCAGTTTTTAGGTCGTTTTCATTCATTATTTTAGATTAAAAATGTCAAGTAGCATTTTGTTACCTGATGATTATTTGTTACATGTGTATTTATAAGCAATTTTATAAATAAATTATGTTTGTATAAAACTGTTTTTATTGTTCAATCTCCCATTATTCTTCTAGTTTGTTCCAAGCAAACTGAGATGTATTCGTCACGAAATAGTATAAAAACTTATATTTTGATGAAAAAGTAAATGGAATGAATTCATTTTTTCAATTATGGTTCATATCCAACAACTAAAAAAAAAGGAATAGAGGACTGCCGACAGAAGTGAAGGCTCAAATAAATTAACCCCATATAGATCGAAATTTTTGTTAATAGCGGAATCCATTTCAAAAATTTTATCGTACGCTCATGATATAAATCTGTTATAATAATTTAAATGTACCTCTATGGTAGATGGACATTTTTGGAAATAGATTAACCCCTTTTAAAAATTTTATCGTACGCACATATCCCTGTATATCCCTGTAAAAGCTGGGTAAATTATCCCCTGGTATGTTACCCAATAAAGGAAAAAAAAGAACCCTACCTATCCTCACTTATTACAGCATGATTAGGGAGGGACTTTCAAGGAGTTCAAGAAAATTTTGTTTATTATCTAACAATTGCCTAATTTGTTGAAAAATTAACTTTAAGATTTTTTTCCATCGGCAATGAATTCTTTGAAATGTTCAAAATTATAAATAATGGAGATAGAGTTTCGGGAGTTCGGAATTTTTTATTGGAGATTTCCTCTTCTCTAAGAATTAATTTCTTAAATGTTAATACTTTTCGAGATATTGGCAAAAAACAAAATCTTTATTTGTTTATAACAATTGAAATTTTTTATGTGCTAATACACACTTTCGATACATTTTTCTAGACGTCATTTGTAATCTTTGACGTAATTCCGAATCGAATGAGCCATCGCTCATATTTTTAGGAGCTTTATCAAGAATTAACACGTTTTTGAACTTGTTGATTAAACTATAATATTATTTATAATATCACTTTGTTGATGTTCAAATTTGTTTTACTATTTATTTTTGATAGTAATTAATGGATGTGTTGACTATTTTTGTCTGCTGAGATATTATATCCAGAGCTGGGATCGTTACTAAAAGAAGTAACGCGTTACTTTTGCTTCAAAGTAACGCGTTATAATAGAGTAACTGTTAAGTGGGTTCCGGGGCACAAGGGTATTCCAGGCAATGAAAAGGCAAAGCTAGGGTCTGAAACTGCATTCACTGGTCTTGAACCAGTATTTGGGATATCAACAACTGCTGCACGTGGATTCAAACTAAACATCAGACTTACTCGAGCCACGTACCAAAGTAGGAACACTGCAAACTCCTGGTCAAAAAACCGTCGGAGTCGCTGACTAACGAAATATTAAACCTCCTCAGGGGCCACATAAGGAAAGTGACGGGGTTACTCACTGGTCACTGTACCCTAAGGAAACACATGCATACAATTGGCATATATACCTAGGGAGAAACATATCTGTCGGATGTGCATGTAAGAGGAGGAAACAGCCTCACACATTATCTTCACAAAGTATTTTTCACAAAATATTAGTCCCTACGCACCTGACTAACGCCTTATGACTTTTGCCGTACACACCACATTCACGATGTGTCGCTTCCACCCCATTCCTCGCACTCCTTCAGCCCTTAGATGTATCTTTCTACGGGCCTCTGAAGAATGCTTTCAATAAGGTCTGCGATAATTTTATGAAAACAAATTTTCATCAAAAAACCACTCCATACGACATTGCTCCGATATTCTGCAAAGATTACTTGAAAAGGCAGTGGCAGGATTCAAATCATGTGGAATTTTTCCGTTTCAACCAGATAAATTCAGTGAAGAAGAAGATTTTGCTCCTGCTCATTCAATCGTAGAGCAAATAATTATTGTTGAGGACAAGGAGGAAAATCCTGAAACACTCAATGATACCGCTACTAATGAGGCACCTAATAATGAAAATCCTGCTGACACTCCTGCTAGTGCTACTGATGCTGTCGAGATTATGAATCGTAATCCTCAACCGGGGACGTCGTCAGGAAAAGTAGATTTTTCAAAAAGCATTCTCGAGATTTCACCAATGCTAACAGGACTGATCCCACACAAAAAGTTCAGGATAGAAAGCAACATTCTATTATTCTGACTTCGACACCAATGAAAGACATCCTTGAAGATGCTAAAGAAAAAAAAGATTTGAAGCAAAAAGCGAAAGTAGTGAAACGAAATTTTACAGATTGCGAAAACAACAAAAATATTGGAAAAAAATCAAAAACATTGAAACAAAACAAAAGGACGGTTATATCTGAAAACGAGAACAAAGAAAATCAAGAAAATTCGATTTTGATGAAACATCGTCAGAAGATTTTGATGATGACAAACTGTGTGATGATGATTCAAATGATGATGTTTCCCTGCCCATTGTATTTTCTGATGAGGAGACATGTTTAATTTGTGGAGAGTTTGGAGGCACTGAACTTTGGTACCGCTGAACTTGTTGCTCGAAATGGGCTCATGCTCAATGCAGTGGAAAAGACAGTGCTAAAAATTACGTTTGTGACTTCTGTGGATAGAATAGTAGGTTGTTCTTAGGTTATGTTTTCATTAATCTTTCATTATCATGTTGTAAACAGAGTAATTTTTTTATATTTCCAAAGGAAATTTCAATAAAGATATTTGTTCCGAACATGTTTTATAGAGAAGTCTTATCCATCGTTTCATTTCAGTAGGTGGCGCCATTAGCCCTAGGGCTGGGGCAATTCCGTCACATTACACAGAAAGGCGTTTGCCCTTATTGTCGCTTTATCAAAGCGAATGAAAATTTTTCTTAAATCGCTACCATATTTACATATTTCTTTCATCTCAAAATTAAGTCACAAAAAATGATGACGCCATTACCCCGCCCTCCCATTCTGGGGATTCCAGGACACACTGAAATAGAAGAAAATGAAATAGAACATGAACTCTAATGATACTTTTTTATTTCAAATTACAGTTACAGGGAAATAGGCAACAAATAAAATAAAATGACGTCAAGGCAACGCAACTAGCAAAGTGAGGGACTGAAAAACTCCTCTTTGAGAATCTTTATTCAAAATTCCTTAAATATTAATATTTTTTGAGTTATTCACAAAAAAAACTAAATGCTATCTTTTTTCATTTTAATTTGTTAATAACAATTGCAATTTTTTATGTGCTAATACATACTTTCGATACATTTTCCAGATCGACGTGATTCAAGAATTATGCGTATGAGTGAGTATGAATTATTTTGTGCATGCTGCACTAAGTTCCTTCTCCAATTTTCGGACTTCTTCCACGATGCAGTTTTTTTGGGATACCATAAAATGGTTCGGGTCCGATAAAAGGAGTACAAGCTCCTTCCTTTGCGAGACCATCTGCAATCTCATTTTCGACAATTCCTTTATGCCCTGGCACCAACAAAAAAAGTTACTTTGTTGTGTCTAGCCAGTTGCTTAAGGGATTGTTGCATGCATCACATACTGAAAAGTTAAGTGAAGATGTAACTACTCATAGTGCGTGATGAGGTGCGTTGATGCGCCACATGCGTCGACTTCTTTTCAGTCGAGGAAAGCTACCAGAAAAAAGGAAAACAGAAGATGGTGGGTACAATCTCTGTACAAAAACATTTTGAGTGGCTTCAGTCCATCTCTCTTAATCGCCACACCTCGCATCGCATAGTCGCGCTGCATCACCCACACTATGCACCAATGCATCAAATCGAGAAGCCGACTAACGAATATCAACCAATAATATTAGTTTAACCTTAATAATTTACGCAAGTTTTGTGGCGAGGACATTTTCTTGGGAAATTTAATACAATTAGTGATTTTTGTACTTTGCTTCGGCTATATTGTTTATGTAGATACTGGTTTTACAAGTTGAAGGAATACATTTTTGTTTCGTTGTAAACAACTAATTATATTTGGGGACGTACTTTTAGTGTTGTTGATGTTACCCAGCATAGTTGAAAATTGGTAAGTATTTTAAGTGTACCTAAATCATGAATTTTTTATTTATAATTATTAATTAGTATAAAAAAATTAAGTAAATTTTAATCGATAACATGGTTATCTACTGATTTCGATTTCGTTCTAAAAATAACTCAATAATAACTTTCTCAATAATCTGTCGAAGAATAATCGTATCATTTATTATTTCAAAAGTAGCGGTGGTACAACTTGTTGAAAAAAATTGTACACAATAAAGTGGCATAGGACAAAATACTGGAAACTATTTTTCCTACAGTCGCGCATAAAATGACTAATTACTATATTCAAATGAAATCGTAAAGTCGACAAATGCCGAGGATTGTTACTTTACGCTCTAGCGTAAAAAAGGAATATTTTTCGCTCGCTTTATTTCATCAAATTTGGTGGGATTAGCCATGACGACGAAAAACAATAAATGAACGTCAAGTTACCAGATAATACTATACTATCTACTTTATCAACCATTTTAATCGGCTTTATTAATTTCTCACAACATTATAATAATTTTTATAACAATTTATATAATAATTTGTAAGGAATTAAAAGGTGAATCAAATGTCGACAGGGGAGGGAGCTAGAAGCGCTCTGCAGATTCTGACAAGTCTGAACAATTCAATAAATCTTTTTAACGCCATAAAGACAAAGCATTCAAATACTCAAATTGAAATAGGTACTTAAATAGATAATAAGCCAGAAAAACACAAAAAGGTTATTACACGTTTTTTATATCATTTGTGAATTTCATTTTCAATCTTCAGTAATGGAAAAAATTTCTTCTGAATAAAAAATTGCAATAAATATTGTAACAATTGTACTTTCATATTTAACATTAGTAAATAATATGACAACTAAAATGTCAGAGTACTATCTTAAATCATAATCCACTCCTATTACAACCTCAGATAATATAAAAAACTGTTTTAATTATTAAAAGTGCGACTGTCGATCGTATAGTAAAATTGTCGCTTTCTCAAACGGCAATCTATTACTTTATGCTCTAAATACACAAAAAAGTTTACTACTTCACTGCTAGTGTGCGTATATTGCAAAAAACATTCTACTCTATCTTGTAAATTATCTTAGAGGGTAAGGAAAAGGGACAGTATTTTCGAGATCACTCGAGTACAATTCGTGTACGAAATTGAATGAATTTCGCATGAAAATCGGTTATCCGTATTTTCGAATCATTTTCGAAGGCTTCGTGAACGATTTGTTTCGCATGTGGTAACTCGAGTGGGTATGCAACATTCGAATATCAAACTTCGTATTCGATTATAACCTTATTTCTGTTTAGTTATGTGTTGTGTGATATATTGTGACTCACATCTGAAATGAATAAACATAACTAATTTTTGAAAGATTACAACTTTCTAGTGCTTTATTTATTTGTGAATTACACATTATCAATATGTTTAAAAACTTGCAATATGTATACCTACATCATTCTAATAAAGCAGACGTCTGCGGGAAAGCAATAAAACAATGCAAATACTGATCGTTGGTTCAAAAATACGATCTTCGAATCGTGTGCGATTTTTTTTCATTCGAGTTAAATCGCATACGATAAAGTTCGACTGATCTCGAAAATGGACCCAATAAAATAATTATAAATCTAGTGTTTCTTTTTGACAGACTATCTATTCTCAAAGAGAAGACGCCCAGATGTCATGAATTGTTGACAACCTTATCTTATATATAAAAATTAATATTTATTTGTTCGTATCTTATACTCTGCCGTAGACCATTCATCAGATTGCGATAAAAATTTAACAACTGATTGCTCTCGCGAAAAGGTCATAGTTAGCTTTGATCACAGTGGCGTACCATAGCTAAGGGATACAAAAAATAATATATTTTTTAATGGAATACCCTGTAATTTATTTTATCTTCGTAATGCCCATATTGAGAATTTTATTTAGTTTGCTTATCATTTTATGTATTCAATTTCTTACTGTATATAGACCATTCCAGAACACATGATTTTGACAGGTCGGCCATATTGTGCTGGAGGGCAACCGAATCGATTAGTTGGAGTTGAACCTTGTTTTATGAGTTTTATGAACAAAAATGGACTGATATGAAGTACACTAACTAATCTTCGATAAAATGTCGAAAGCACACAAGTTTGAAGTTGTGATTCACTGAGGAGGCCCCGTTTTAAAGCACTAATCCAAGCATCGGTGCGTTGCACAGAGAGATCAATTAAATAGTCAGCTCGCTTCGTTACAACAGCCGGAAATCGAAAAAAAGATACCTTATCTCTTTCTTCCCGCATTTCACACTTGACAAAACGATGGCAGAACTAATAGTTAATTAAAGTCTGACTAATATCCATCGTTTACCAGTAAACAATGAAAACTAAATAGAATATGTGCCCTCCAGTACAATATGGCCGACCTGTCAGTGACGTCATTCTGGAATGGTCTATTGGTGATCTGGTTGGTTTTCCTCATTCTGTTAATTAATTAATCGGCATTTCTTTCTTTTTGAACCAATTGCGAGATTATTATTTTATCATAGACTTAATAATCAATCCTGATAAGCATATGAAAAGACAGGATTTAGGAATTTGCCATAGCCAAGAATTTGTTTCTTAGCATTCTTCCCAGGCAGTGTGTCAGCGATGTTTCATGGCGCGCTAGAGCTAATAGTAGGTACTTACTTACTCCTTGTTATATAATATTCTCTTTAACAATTTCCTTTTTGAGCATTTATTTCGACGTATTTAAATAAATTATAAATTATTCTTTTTGTTAATTATTTTGGGAAATCAAACTGCAATCATTTTTATATTTTTTAATCCAACGTTTGATACTGTTATCAAAATAATTAGGTAAGTTGTCGAATTTTTTTGTTAGTGTCAGATAAGGACCAGAATTTAAAAAACTTAATTGATCTTGATAACGGTAGCTGGAACGCTACGGAAACGTTGAATTAGAAAATCTTAAAAAAATTGATTTTGATTTGATTTCCCGAAATAATTAACAAAAAGAATAATGAATACACAGAATATAAATAATTATAAATGACAATTTGAATTTTTATGTAAACAACGACCAGAGATCTAAGAACAACAGTTACTATAAAGTTTTACGCAGTTATTCGATAAAGAAGAAATATTTTTGTGATTCATTGGCTGAAAGCTTAGGCCATGCGCTGCGCAGACTTCTTCCTTATGACTGTATTTTTAACCCAATTGAACATATATGGTATCAGCTTAAGTCAGCAGTTCGAAGAAATAATACTTCTCCAGCCTTAAGTTCAACTTATTCAAACAGTAACTGCAAACATTCCTACAGGTACAACTCTTCGTAGACAAGACCGCCTGCTGATAACTCAAGTGCTAAGTGATTTATGACCTTCCTAGATCTCTGGTCCTAGGTACTTCACTTTTTAATTAGACCAATATATCTTTACAGGAACCAAAATGGAAGGAAAACTGGGCTTACTGTTAACCTATTTGATGTGTTATGTCTTATCGATTCTGACGTACCCATTGATTTTAATTATATTGATTACAATGTATATCTACCGACAAATGGTAGTGATTATTGTTAAAATTAAAACAAAGGTGCCCTCATCGGATATAACTTGGTTTTATAGTGGAGACATTCTCTGGACACTTGGAGAGGTCCATCAAAATACTATCTGCTGCTTAGGAATATTAAATACAAATGGTGATAATATAGAAGACATGGTAAAACAAGCAAAACAATGCTTTCAAGATAATATTTTAAATAAGTCAAAACAGTTTCCAAAAATGAACAGCTGTATATATAAATGTATGGGATACCCGTACCTAGTTAAGAAGAAGATTAATATAGACGATATCATATCACTTGTTGAAGTTGATGATGTCAAGGACAAAAATAAGACCTTGAATGACGTATTAAGCTGTTACTTTAGAAGTCCTTTACCATTAGACAACAAGTTTTTATGGCAAATAATATTTTTTAAAACTAGTGATGATTGGAGAAAAAAACAAAAACTTACAAAAAATCAGTGCCCTATGATTATTAGAATCCATCATGGCGTAGGAGATGGCTTGACACTTTTAAATATTCTCTCGTACTCTATTTCAGATAATTCTATAGATTTTAACAAAATGATAGACGAAGCTTTTCATCACAGTCTAAAGAAGAAAAATAGATTCATTCAATATTTACAAAACATTAATTTGTTATTACTTAGCCCAGGTGTTATGTTGTATAAAGTAATAACACAAAAGAAAAATTCCTGGAAAAATTATCAAAACGCCGAAACCAAACATAATGCTTATAATGCCGAAGTGGGTATGGTTGATAAGGTGAAGTCCCTAAAGAGACGGTTAGGGGATACTGCTTTCACGGAAATTATGCTAACTGGAATATCGGGAAGTCTCCAAGAATATTTTAAAAAGGTAACGTACTGAAACATGCAAGGTTTTAGAGGTAAATTCAAAACAAAGTTAGAAAGTATTACTATTTATTTTCTTACAATCACTAGGGTTATCTAAATACTCTACAATCTTTTTTTCAAAAAGTTAGGAGTCAATTTGAATTATCTTGTTCTTAGATGTTTCAAAATGATATTGATATACGTAGAGACTAAATCTCTTTCATTCTCCATGTATGCAAAATAAGTTCTAAACATAAGAGGGCATTAGTGTTCCATATGTACCAAACATCTAGCGGCAGAACAGAAGCAGCCAATCATAAGCCTTGAATATAGTTTGAGTTTCTATGATGTTTTATTGATTGGCTAGTTTCTTCGACAATTTTTGGTTTTCGTCTGATGTAAGTGATGTTAGAAAATACAGTATTCCCCAGCTAAATTGATGTCCCAGAAATTACCAACTAAGATAGACAGAGTAATAATGCCCTGCCTACTCGGCTGCTATTGGTGGTAAAATGTTGACAAACGCCAATTGCATCGAACCTTATCAGGTGTTAAGATTTTCAGTAGCGTAGCGTCACACAGTTATTGTTTCTGCTTTGTACAATAAAGTGTTTGTAAAAATGTCAGCCGTTAATGAAGAAAATCGTAAATGTACTGAAGGACAAACTCGTCAAGTGATATATAGAGTGAGTCAGATTCTTCGTAAAGATAAAAACTGTTTATACCTATCCTTAGAAATATACCTAGCTTAAATAATTTCCCATTATCTTGTGTTTCTTTTATTCTCATTACTACCTGGAAGAAATTATTTAGTTTCTAACAAATTTTAATTATAGTCCGTCCGGAAATATAAGATCCTAACTTTATAATCTTCAATTAGATAAATAACATGTTATTGTAATGGGTACCTTATTGTTAAAATATTATTTATGTACTCAGAATTCAGGTATAAAGCAGATCCGTTTCTATTAAAATCAATGTACCAATAATTATAACAAATAATTAAATATTATTTATTAAGTTAGGATCATATATTTCCGGACGGACTTTACTTTATTAATTGTACAAGTTGTGTAAATTTGTAACAGAAAGCGTATCCTCAGAACTTGCACGGCACTGTTTACAGTTATCGAATGGGCGGCGTCAATAGCTCCCTAGGAAGCATTTAGGACATCAAGTTAGCTGGCGAATACTGTAGAAATGGTTGGTTCTGGGATCTACGCTCTGGAAGTGAGTGTTTGATTAGGTTTTTGGGATATTATTTGAAGAGGGATGTGAGATTACGGTGTATGCGCACGATGTGTGTCTGGTATGTACGGCAAAGGGAGAGGCGGAGATAGAAAGAAAGATGGAGACGATGTGTAGGAAGATTGTGGAGAAGATAGAGCGGTGTGGACTGGAAGTGGCGGAAGATAAGACGGTGGGGTTGCTAGAAAAGGGACGGAGCAAGACGAAGGAAGTGGGAGTGATGGTGAAGGATAATTCGTATGGAGGAGTCTGTCAAATACCTAGGGTTGTAGTTGTGGTTGTGATTGGATAGTCCTTCAGAACGCACATGTTAAAGGAAGGGGAAAGTATATAATGTGAAAGGCCTGGGAGAGTGGAAGAGGAGGGTAATTGGTTGGTCGGTAGAGCAGAGTATGCTGTACGGTGCGGAGGTGTGGGGTGAAAGAGCGGGTGTGAATGCGAGGGTTAGGCAGAGAGGGATACTCCTGAGGATGGTGCGCAGAGGTACAGGACAGTGGGTGGACTGGCAGCAGCGGTGCTGTCAAGGTCCTACCCATTGGACGCGATGGATAGAGCCAAGAACAAACACTGGAGGAGTGCGACCAGAGAGGAAGTACACGAATCGATGGAGGAGGAAATGGAGAGAAGGTGGGAGGAGTATGAGGGCGCGCTAAAAGGAGCGATTGGGAGTAGGAGAGATTGGATGGTCCGGAAATTCGGGGAGGTGAACTACTTCTTGACACAGGTGCTCGCTGGATATGGGTGAAGAGTAGGGTACCACCACAAGAATGGCAAAAGAGAGACTGGAGTGCGCGAGAGGTGTGAATTGGAGGATGATTTGGGGCATGTGTTTAGATGCTGGAAGAACGAGGAAGTGCAAATGGCATGAGAGGTTGGAGTGATAGGTAGGGAAAAGGCGACGTTGTGAGCGGAGAGTGTGCGAGGGACCGCCGCCCGTCTCGAAGTATGCTAGGGTAGTAATTCCGAGGAGGGGGTAACGGTGAGTTTGAGGTAGGTTTGGTTGGTAGGCATCCCCTTGGGGATGAGTTCAACACTGTTTTTGATTTTGTGGATAAAAAGTCAGGTTTTGTCTTCATCTTTAAAAATATCGAAAATTGTGATTGTTTGGTGGTAAAATATTAGTTCTATTCTGTGTTGTTGAATGTATTTATGTTTTTATGTGCTGGAAAATACGAATATATCATGTGTGACCAAAAACGCTTCTCTTCGGCAAACTGTGCCCTTAACCAAATTATATCGAGACCCAATGTATTTTTAAAAACCCTGTCAAACTGCTACACATATTGGACGATTTTTTTTGCATGTACCAGGCATACTTTGGTATCCTTATAGGGAATCTCGACTGTACTATGCGTATAACAATCACCAACCTAACCTCACTTATTCTTGTTATAGTCATAGTCATAGTCATCCTAACTATCAAGAGCAACGTGTTGTGCAGAAAACGCTTGTTTACATCAGGGCGACTGTCAGATGACGTAACGTGGACTTGATCTATAAACGAGTAAACCATAGACTACTGGAATAAACGCAAGTTCGAAATATTTTTGTGGTTATGTTTTAAAATCACAGAAATAAATATTAATTGCAACGTTTAGAGAAATTTAATAAAGATGACAAGGATAAGTCTGACGCTGTGTATGCTCTGGCGGTATATTCTCAAACAGTGACATTTTTTGTCGCATACTTTTTTGGATAATTCTTGATCGACAAAAGTACAATGTCGCATGCGACAAAAAATGTCACCGTTTGAGAATAGACCGCCCGGACCCATACTTCTAGTACGGTTTCGCAAGTCGAAAACCCAAACTAGGTATACCGTAGTATATGTGGTATACCAAGAAAAAATCGACTATATTGATTAGGGCTCATGGGCTTAGTAAACTAGATAGGGTAGAAGCATGGTTTTTGATGCGAATGTATTTTTTGTTCAGCTTTGTCGTTCACTTTTTTAATGCAATATTTTCTAGACTCAAGAAACACCAGAATCTGTAAATTTGGCACTCATTTTTATTGGTCCATTCCTGAACAGTGTAAATACTAAAGATGGTACTCCAGAATTAAAGAATCAGTTCTCAATTTTATCATGTAATATACCTCTACGGATGGATACTCATTCAACAATAGATAGACTAAAAGCTATAAAAACTGAAACGAGGAGTAAAATAAATTTACCTTACATTTGGGTAAGTACCTCCTAAATAAAATAGTCATACCTCTAAGCTTTACTGTTAGTTGAAATATCTAAGTACAACAATAAATTTGTCTTCTGTGATTTTAGGCTAAAAATGTATTATTTTCAAAAGTATTTGGATTATTACCCAGCAAACTTATAAAAGTAATAGTAGGCATATATCATCTACCGATTGGATTTAGTAATCTTCCCGGTATACCGAAGGTCACACTCTTCAATGGAAACGAAATGGATCATTTATTTGTTTTCCCACCGATAATAGAACCAGCAGGTATATTATAGGTTCGTTCCAAACGGCGATAGAACCGTTCTAGGTATCGTTCGCGTAGGTATCTTTCGCGTAAGTTCTGTATTTCTTGATTATAGTATCGTTCTTGGGTCGGTACAAAAACTACCTTCTGTTGTAAGGGATGATAAAGTCCCTAGTTCGAGTTTTGTGCATTATACAGTACTCGATAATATTCTAGTACGGTTCCTAAATGACAGTTGGAACAAACCTTTTATGGTATTATAAAGAGTGATCCACTTAAGATCGCAGCACCCAGTTATAGCTTTTAATTGACATTTGATGAACTTCAAATGTTGGTTGTTTAAAAAGGTCGATAAAGGGACTGTTTTTACTTATTATCATTTGATATACATCAGTAGCGTAGATCTTAGGAGGCTTCAAAACGTCTATTTAAAAAGAATATTAGATATTTTTTTATTGGACTTTTGGTTACCATACTGTAAAGAGAAACACATCAAGGTGAATTTTGAGTATTGTAACTCCATCGGTGTTAGAGATGGACGTCGTCAAAAACAGTTTGATTGCAATTACTATTTTAAAAACTAGGATTCCCCTAAATAAAGACGTACGCTTCTGACACAAACCCAATATTCATAAAGCAACCACTTAACTTATTGACTTTTACTGACCACCAAAATTTGGAGTTCATAAAACGTCAATTAGAGTGTATACAGGGACGTTCAAAAATCAAAAGTGGGTCACTCTGTATATAACAAGACAAAAAAACATCTTATGAAACCGCTCGGGCTCGATAGTTCATGCAGAGTGTTTCATTAGAAAACTAAAATAATTCAACAACGCTGGTTAACAGATGTTTGTTTTGTTTTTGAACCAAATATTTTATCGATTCTCAAAATGTTATTAATTTGTACTAAAAAATTGAATGATAGGGTACATAAAATATATTTTCAGGATTTGTTTTCTTCTTGACATCGTACGATAACCAATTTCACTTAACCTTAACCTACGACACTGGACTTATTAAATCAAAAGATGAAGGTCAAAAATTAGTGGATGATATTTTAAAACAAATACAATTATTAGAAGATGAAAGTACAGACAAACAATAAGTTTAATCGATGTGAGAATTGAATACTAATCTACAAAAACTAAAATATAAAATAGTTATTTGTAATAAATAGGTAGATCAAAAAATAATATTGTATTTTTTTTCAAAGTCAAAACTCGTTTAGGCGCGTTGAGCACTTTTTTGGGTGAAGAAAAAACATGGATTTTTCGTCATCGTCACGCTTTTACGCAACACACAATACTTTTGGTTATGCAACACAATTAACAATTAAGCGTATATAGTGTTTCATAAATCATCGTCACGCTTTCTATGAGCTATATGTATACTGAGTATATATGTGTACTTTTTTTGTAAAAAATTCCATTTACGATGGGCTTACGATAAAATTTTTAAAAAGGATTCATTTATTGGTGTTTTCACTTCTGTCGGTAGTCTCATGACTGGACTCTACGTTTTTTTGTATTAAAAACTGCATAGATCATTTTTACGATCCAGTAGAATCTAGTAGACTTATTACTAAGGTAAGTAAAAAGGCGCGCTACCCTTGTTGAACTTTGCTCAAATTTGCCAGGACCAGAAGAAAACGTGATCATTATGCAGTTTGGAGTTTACTTGTGTTTCAGCAAAAAAAACATGTACAAAATATTCACAACCAGCAGCAAGATTCTGATGCTAAGAATTCACATATTATTTGACTATATTGTGTACTAAAAATGAATTAGTCGGTGGAACAAAAACAAAAACATTTGAAGGTAAACCAGAAAATAAAAATTTCGTAAGTTAAAGTGGAAGGTCAAGTTTAATCATAGATATCAGATTAGAACCTAATTTCTACTTCTTTCAATGTTACAGGGGTTTGAATTCATTTTGAAAAATCTACTCAGATGAACATTTTGTATAAAAATATTTGAACAGACCAACTTCTGGTAAGCTCTATATACCTTCTTTTTATCTAATTAAAATTTAGAAATGACTTGGCTTGGAATTCTTGTGATTATCGTGTATTTGTTGGTTCATTATCGTTATTATCATCATTAAGAACACAACCTACTCGATGTCCTTGAAAAATTTTGTACTTATTTATTCAATATTATCAAACATAATTCTGTTGTTGGCGCAAACTGATTGTAACTTTGCTTTTTGTTTTTTTTAAGTCAATTTTTTTTTATTTACAATATTCTATCTTTTAAAGTTTTTAAAAAATTTTACTTTGTGAATTAGCTTGTTTGTAAGTTTCTAACTGAAAGTCGTGTGGTGTGACCACACTTCCATATTTTGTTCCATATTATTGATTGATTGTGATTTTTTAACATTCTAAACACCTCCTCAAACATGATTTAAATTATTAGCAATTTATGAGGCGTGGACAGCTGATTGGTTTTATAAAATTTTCTATTCAATTAAGGTAGTTGTCATGGTAAAATATGGATACCATTGGTACATCTAAATCTCTCGCACCACATCCTAATGACGCTTCGGGATAAGTAGCATAGTATCCAAGTACATTGATTTCATGATCACTATTATCTACAACAGGCTTCACTTTCTTAACTTTTGCTTGAAAACTACCAAAATGTGTTAAATTGTTTAATATTCTCTTCACTGCCTGACGGCTGGGTCGGAATGTCATTAGTGTCAATAGTTGCTGGACATATTACGAGACGTTATTTCGCCAACCGGTACAACCCTCCACTATTTAAAATTTCTGTCTTGGTTAAAACGGATTATTGATAATGTATCGAGAACGGCAAGAAAAATCATTGAAGAAACTATACAGTGTTGAAAAAATGCCCTTCCCAATTAAATTAACCAATGATCTGTTTTAACCAAGAAAAAATAAGGTTATGACCAAAATTTCTAAAAAGTACGGGGTACCGGTAGGGAAAATAACGTCTCGTGAGCTAGTGACATATTGATCCCGTTCATCTCAAAAAAGTTGATCAGGTAGCGATTTTTAGAGTGATCCATCGGTTCTTAATTCTGCTGAACTTGCTTATCTCGATATAGCAGCAGAACTTGATTTTATTTGATATAATATAGGTATAAGTAGGTACAAAATAGACGCAACATATGCGCACTAAAGATAGTATTCAACAAAAACTTTTAGATGTTGAAAAACAGCGCTGGTAAAGTAAGACCAGAGATCTAAGAAGGTCATAAATCACCCAGCACTTGAGTTACCGGCAGGCGGTCGATTCTACGCAGAGTTGTACCTGCCCTAGCCATTAAATATAATGATATTGGGTTAAGATAATCATTAAGAAAAATCACGTGAATATATAATTGATAATTGTTTATGCATATATACATAAACAAGTATTATAAACATTACGATAATGAATGCGATTATAATTCAGAAAGTTTGTAAAATTCAAGTTGTTTAGAATTAAATTTAATATACACACACTTGTGAAGTTGCTGGTTTTTTGCATATAAGTATATGTATATGAGTTAAAGGTATTTATAAACAAAATTACTCACGAAGATCAGTTTCACTTTCATTATCGTCATCCAAATTGATGATAAACTTTTCTTTGGGAATATTTCTATATCCATATATTACTTTTCCACCAGTGGCGGCTCCTCGAAGGAGGCTAAGGAGGCTCGGCCTCCTCACCAATTTATCCAGCAAATAGCAATTC
The DNA here is from genome assembly GCA_947563755.1 of Lochmaea crataegi. Lineage (NCBI taxonomy): Eukaryota > Metazoa > Arthropoda > Insecta > Coleoptera > Chrysomelidae > Lochmaea > Lochmaea crataegi. The sequence goes on along the minus strand of OX387429.1, from coordinate 12,716,518 downwards.
TGTCAATTATTGATCAATTTTGAGAATTTTCAACAATTTTTCCAAAATTATTGACAATATTTGACCATTTTTCAAAATAATGACAGTTTTTAAACATTTTTAGGCAGTTTTTGATAATAAATGTCAATTTTTGACAGTTTTTAACAATAATTGACAATTTTTAACAATTTTTGCTAATTTTTGAAAATTTTTGCTAATTTTTGAAAAAAATTTCAAAAATTTTGACAATTATAGACCATTTTCCCAAATTTTTGACTATTTTGGACCATTTTTTCAAAATTTTTGATAATTTTTCAAAAAACTATTTTTCTAAAATTTTTCGGCAATTATTAACTATTTTTCAGAATTTCTGAACAATTTTGACAATTATTCAAATATTTTGACAGTTTTTAACGATTTTTGTCAATTATTGACCATTTTTCGACAATCATTGATCAATTTTGAAAATTTTTGACAATTTTTCAAATATTCTGACAATTTTTAACGATTTTTGACAATTATTGACCATTTTTCGAAATTTTTGACAATTTTTCTAAAAGTTTTGACAATTATTGACCATTTTTGACAATTATTAACTATTTTTCAGAATTTCTGAACAATTTTGACAATTATTCAAAAATTTTGACAGTTTTTAACGATTTTTGTCAATTATTGACCATTTTTCGACAATTATCGACCATTTTTCGAAATTTTTGACAATTTTTCTAAAAGTTTTGACAAATATTGACCATTTTTGACAATTATTAACTATTTTTCAGAATTTCTGAACAATTTTGACAATTATTCAAATATTTTGACAGTTTTTAACGATTTTTGTCAATTATTGACCATTTTTCGACAATTATTGATCAATTTTGAAAAATTTTGACAATTTTTCAAATATTTTGACAGTTTTTAACGATTTTTGACAATTTTTCTAAAAGTTTTGACAATTATTGACCATTTTTGACAATTATTGACCATTTTTGATCAATTTTGAGAATTTTTGACAATTTTTCAAATATTTTGACAGTTTTTAAAGATTTTTGACAATTATCGACCATTTTTCGAAATTTTTGACAATTTTTGTAAAAGTTTTGATAATTATTGACCACTTTTGACAATTATTGATCAATTTTGAGAATTTTTGAACATTTTTCAAATATGTTGAGAGTTTTTAACGATTTTTGACAATTATTGACCATTTTTCGAAATTTTTGGCAATTTTTCTAAAAGTTTTGACAATTCTTGACCATTTTTTGACAATTATTGACCATTTTTGACAATAATTAATCAATTTTGAAAATTTTTGAACATTTTTGACAATTTTTCAAATATTTAGACAATTTTTCAAAATTTTGACAGTTTTTAACAATTATTAACCATATTTCAAAATTTTTAATAATTTTTGACAATTATTGACCATTTTTTCAAATAATTTGACAGTTTTTAACGATTTTTCGAAATTTTTCACAATTTTTCTAAAAGTTTTGACAATTATTGACCATTTTTGACAATTATTGATCAATTTTGAGAATTTTTGAACCTTTTTGACAATTTTTCAAATATTTTGACAGTTTTTAACGATTTTTGACAATTATCGACCATTTTTCGAAATTTTTGATAATTTTTCTAAATGTTTTGATAATGATTGACCATTTTTTAACCATTTTTGACAATTATTGATCAATTTTGACAAGTTTTGAAATATTTTGACAGTTTTTAACGATTTTTAAAAAATGTTGACCATTTTTCAAAATTTTAACAATTATTGACCATTTTGACTGTTTTTCAAAATGAGTGACAATTTTTAACCCTTTTTGGACAGTTTTTGACAATAAATGTCTATTTTTGACAGTTTTTAACAATAATTGACAATTTCTAACAATTTATAATAATTTATGACCATTTTTTCAAAATTTTGACAATAATTGACAATTGTTGACAATTATAGACCATTTTTCCAAATTTTTGACTATTTTTGACCATTTTTTCAAAAATTTTGATAATTTTTAAAAAAACTTAACAATTTTTGACAATTATCAACTATTTTTCAGAATTTTGACAATAATTGTCCATTTCTGAAAGTTTTTGACCATTTTTCAAAAATTTTGACCATTTTTTCAAAACTTTGACAATTGACCATTTTTACAAAAATTGGACAATTTTTTACCATTTTTCAAAAATCTCGACAATTTTTGACAATTTTTTCGAAATTTTTACAATTTTTGACCATTTTTTCAAAATTTTGACAATTTTTCAAATATTTTTACAGTCTTTAAAAGTATTTGACAATTAATAACCATTTTTTCAAAATTTTGACAGTTTTCAACAATTATTGACCATATTTCAAAATTTTTAACAATTATTGACCATTTTTGACAATCATTGACTAATTTTTAATAATTTTTGATATTTTTCTAAAAGTTTTGACAATTATTGACCATTTTTTTGACAATTATTAACCATTTTTAACAAAATTTTTCGACAATTTTTGATAATTATTGACCATATTTGACAATTTTCTAAAACTTTTGAGTTTTTGACAATTTTTCAAAAATTTTGACAATTTTCAACAATTACTGACCATTTTTGACAGTTTTTTTATAATTATTGACCATTTTCTCAAAAATTTTCATCCAAATACACTACTATTCTACCATATTCTCTAAATTCGTTTATTGCCAATAAATATTCAATTCTCAACTTCTTAAGGCGCACACATTCCATTATGATTTTTCTGCCACTAGTGAGTTTTTTTAAATTTGTATCCGTTTTGGGACGAACGCGATCATAGGGGTAAGAGATAGAAACTCAGGTGTCTAAAGACCTTATTGTTATTGGGCGTTGAACTCATTGGAAGAGTGCCACTAAAGAATCTCATCTGAATGGAATAGAATTATACAGAATAATACCCTTTGCATTTGCTGTTCATTATTAATCCAAATGAACACAATTAAATTAACCAAATATTCGCCGACTGATTTGGTTTGTTTTCCCCATTCTGTTCACGTTAACTCATTTATCGGCTCTTCTTTCTTTTTGAATCAATTTCAGGAATGTTCATTTATTAGGGACGTATATGCATATGATTAGGCAAGATTCAAGAATTTGTTTCTTAGCACTCTTCCCAGATAGTGTGTCAGCGATGTTTCATAGCACAGTCCCATTTTTGGTACTAACACGTGATCCCCTCAGAGCTAATGGAACTTGTTTATACTCTATGTGATAAAACCATTTTCTTTTGGAGGATTTCTATAGTCGTATATAAGTAACCAACAAAATAACGATTTGAATTTTTGTTTACTGTTTAATTTATGTGCACTTAGACAAATATATCTTTACAGGATCCAAAATGGAAGAAAAGCTGGGCTTACTGTTAACCTATTTGATGTGTTATGTCTTATCGATTGTGACGTACCCATTGATTTTAATTATATTGATTACTATGTATATCTACCGACAAATTGTAGTTATTATTGTTAAAATTAAAACAAAGGTACCCTCATCGGATATAACTTGGTTTTATAGTGGAGACACTGCATTTACAGTTGGGGAGGTCCATCAAAATACTATCTGCTGCTTAGCAATATTAAATACAAATGGTGATAATATAGAAGACTTGGTAAAACAAGCAAAACAACGCTTTCAAGATAATATTTTAAATAAGTCAAAACAGTTTCCAAAAATGAACAGCTGTATATATAAATGTATGGGATACCCGTACCTAGTTAAGAAGAAGATTATTATAGACGATATCATATCACTTGATGAAGTTGATGATGTCGAGGACAAAAATAAGACCTTGAATGACGTATTAAGCTGTTACTATAGAAGTCCTTTACCATTAGACAACAAGTTTTTATGGCAAATAATATTTTTAAAAACTAGTGATGATTGGAGAAGAAAACAAAAACTTACAAAAAATCAGTGCCCTATGATTATTAGAATCCATCATGGCGTAGGAGATGGCTTGTCACTTTTAAATATTCTCTCATACTCTATTTCAGATAATCCTATAGATTTCAACAAAATGATCAACAAAACTTTTCAGCACACTCTAAAGAAAAAAAATAGTTTCATTCAATTTTTACAAAACATTAATTTGTTATTACTTAGCCCAGGTGTTATGTTGTTTAAACTACTAACGTATAACAGAAATGTGTGGAAGAATTCTGAAATCACCGAAACTAAACATATTGCTTATAATGCCGAACCTGTAGTGGGTATGGTCAATAAAGTTAAGTCCATAAAGAGACGATTGGGAGATACTGCTTTCACGGAAATTATGCTAACTGGAATATCGGGAAGTCTCCAAGAGTATTTTAAAAAGGTAATGAACTGAAACACGGTTTTAAAAATTAATTTAAAAAAAAGTAAGAAAGTATTATTATTTCTTTTTTTACAAGCACTAGGGTTATCTAAATCCATGTGTGCAATTAAGTTCTAAAAATAAGAGGGCATTAGTGTTCCATATGTACCAAACATCTGGCGGCAGAACAGAACCAGCCAATCATAAGCCTTGAATATAGTTTGAGTTTTTATGATGTTCTATTGGTTGGCTAGCTCCCATAAACTGCCTGGACATTGCAATACAATTTCCCATGACAAAAAAATGATATAGTTATGAATTATATCACGAAATTAATTCCAAATCAAGGAGCTGCAACTGTTGTAGACGTGCTGTACCGAAGCTTATTTTAATTTAGATTGTTCAAGAAAAAACCGCACAAGTTTTTCCAATGAGGTATAGACATCCTAGCTATATAGGTTACCAGAACAGCTGCAAGGGGGTCGATTGGCCTTACCACACTGCAACCAATAAGATCTTTTGTGCATACCCTACAACTATAATTTAGTCCAAGAGATCTAGGCTGCTGAGAAAGCCTATTATCACTCCTAAGTAGACCTATTCCAGGTAGGTATTTAAGGCAATTACTGATAATGTGTTCCGCCGTCTCATCGACATCATCGCAGAATCTGCATGTTCCACTTTGCCTATCTTACATTGCTTTACATTTACAGACAGATGTAATTGTAGAACGAATGAATAGAACCATCGGCAAAAACCCAACCAACGTAGTATGAACTCTGTTGTTGTATATTATGTTCAACTTTGTCGTTCATTTCTTTAATGCAAACTGTTCTAGACTCAAGAAACACCAGAATCTGTAAATTTGGCACTACTTTTTATTCCGTTCCTGAACAGTGTAAATATGGAAGATGGTACTCCGGAATTAAAGAATCAGTTCTCATATTTCCCAATTAATATACCTCTACGGATGAATACTAATTCAACAATAGATAGATTAAAAGCTGTAAAAATTGGAACAAGAAGTAAATTAAATGTACCTCTCATTTGGGTAAGTACCTAAATAAATTTTTTTCACCTTTTATATTTTACTACTACTGTTTAATTCATCTTTTTTTTTAAATAGTGTGATTTCATAGAACTATTTCATTGTCATTAATCATGTGTCTATCGTCAGCGTTTTATACCTAGCGGGGAAGTAGATCATTACAGCCTAGGCTTAGTTAGAGGCCCGAGGCGCGAATTTTTTCGTTAGTGTCAGACCAGAATTTAAAAACCCCGGTGGTCACTTATCCAAGTACTAACCTCGCTCAACCCTGCTTGACTATAATTATCGCATCAGAGGCATTCCACTACAGATCTGGGTTGACGCCATCATGGCGCTGTTTTTAAAATATTTCCGCTTGCTACTATGGCGCCACCTTAATTTGCTCCCTTCCGATGGACACTTTTTAATACATTCAGATGGTGCTCCTTCCTTCTACCCTCCATAATATAAATACATAATAATTATGAGCTTAGAAAAATTTTAACCTGGTAGTTGACCATGTTGATACTATTGAACAGTTGACATTATTATTACTATATTGCCGGATTGTTTATGGTCATATCATAAAACCTCAAATTTTTGTCCATGTCCATAACAAATGTAATTATAGGTTGTTGGCTTTCTGTTACTAACAAAAAAAGTGCTGTAAAATGAGCAGATACATAGTCACTATTAGAATTAAAATCCAAAGTTAGGTCTAGAAGTTTCCATAAATCTGTATTTAGCACTCAAAAATACTTGCACTAATATAGCAGGAAATCATTCCATTTCACTAAGCTTAACTGTTAAGGTAGTTCAAACCTCTAAATATCGGTTACTAGCTAGATACAATAAATTTGTGGTCTGTGATTTTAGGCTCAAAATATAGTATTTTCAAAAGTACTTGGATTATTACCTAGCAAACTTGTAAAAGTAATGTTAGGCATACATGATCTACCGATTTGCTTTAGTAATCTTCCAGGTATACCGAAGATCTCACTATTTAATGGAAACGATTTGGATCATTTGTATGTTTTCCCACCATCAATAGAAACATTAGGTGGGTATATTATGTGATATTATATATTTAAACTTTTTGACGATAAAGTGGTAACAAAAAAATATATTTCAGGCCACCGCTCGGGTACGATTTATTGGAAAACTAAAATAATTTAATAACAACTAGGGGTCACTTAATAAATTTTAAATATATTTAATTTGTTGGGTTTAAAGTGTGTTTTAGTGTAGGGTGGTCAGTGTACAGGTTTATTTGTTTATAGCATCCACAGATGTTGTTATATGGTATTATTTAAAAGTAATTATCATCTTTTGTGGTTCCTTAATACTTATTATATGATTCATAAGAATGTATACAAAAATTCATTTGTGCAATAGTGAATAATGTATGTCAATCTGAAGGTTTCGGCATTTTTCAGTGAATGTGTTAAAACGCCGCTTATATCAAATGTTTACGTTGGTCGACAGATGTTTGTTTTGTTATTGAACCAAATATTTTATTGTCAAAATATTATTAGTTTTGTGAACCAATTGGAATACATCTAAGTACTAAAAAATAGGATGACATTACATTAAATATATTTTTAGGACTTGTTATCTCTTTGACATCGTACGATAACCAATTTCACTTAACCTTATGCTCCGCCACCGGAATAATTAAATCAAAAGATGAAGCTCAAAAATTGGTTGATGATATTATAAAGCAAATACAATTGTTAGAAGATGAAAGTATAGCCAAACTAGCTTAATAGAGGTGATAATTAGATATTATATAATCTACAAAAACTGAAATAGTCATTTGTTATACATATCAAATATTGTTTTTTTTAAATAAAAAATTGCTGTTACGATCAGCTGGAATCTAGTAGACTTCTTATACGAAGGTAAGTAACAAGGCACGATATAATATTTATTCTATACGATCATTATCCAAAGTATGCTTTTGCACATCCAAATCCAACTGGAAAGTTTACAATTTCCGCGATCTGTCGTAATTTTACACTATTGCCGCTCTAGGAGTGGCAAAGTTACTTTGTCGCTTTGCCTATTTTTAAAATTCAAATTGAAAACATGGAAAACGGAAAAGAAATAACATATAATGGCCTATATTAATATTGAAGATTGAATTTAACAATAAAATGGGAATATTTTTAAAAATATCTATGTTCCAAAAGTACAAGGAAATTTAAATTCCACGTCAAATATTTTATTTGTAGCGATGCTAAATTCTTTTGAATTATAAAATTCTTGTATAAACACAATGTAATTTTAAGATAAAAATATTGTCGGCTGGTTCATAATAGTAGCTACTGGCTTTTTTTAGGTATTTTTAATATAAATACTGATTATAATCAGTTTCTAGTATTATGTGTAATCTGTTCTAATAATAATGTATCATATATTTTTATTATCATGTGATAATAGAAAAACTTTTGTAGGTACCAAAAAGCTCCTTGTCGCTCAAGCAGCTTTATGCTAAAATGTAGGCTGCCACCAACGGGGTGGAACTAAAAGGCATTTTGCCATAGACCTCCAGACTTAAAGAAGGCCTCGTTTAAAAATTCACTAAGGACTAAACTTAATCATCACAAATGACAGAATCATTCTTGTTAGACTCAATTATTCATCAAAAACTCATTTATTACTTTTAGATCAAGGTAATGATTTTGAATACGATGAGGATCATGGAGACTTTGACCCATTCACAATTTTTTGAGTAAGGTACCGTACCGTTAAATGTACGCGGGCCTCGACTAACTGTTTGCCCCATGCCTCAAATGTCCGAGGGCGGGTCTGCTGTTGAAGTATAAATTTGGTCGTTACGTTTGTCGGTAATACAAGTTGTTTTTTTTTTGTTTTTTTCCTTTGTTATTCAACGTCGGTCTATTTCGGCTAATCACCGACGACGGGAGCATAGGTACTACCCCTAACCGGAAATTTTGCCGAACCCACTAGTGTTCCAACCAGTGGTAGGGATCTTTATCGAGCCCAACATCTATGGACTCGGAACCTCGGTTTTACATCTCATCCGAAAGACGGCTTATTTACATTATAATTCGTGTCCATTGGTATAATGCCTGCGAGATGTGATATGCTACTCACCCTAGTAGTCTAAAGTGTTTCGTTGCACGCTGTACGGGCTCTACGACGGTGTTTCCCCAGTCGTTACCCATCCAAGTACTAACCGTGATCGACACTGATTCACCGTAATTATTGCATCTGAGGCGTTCCACTACAGTGCTGGGTCGACGCTCGATAAGTGTTGGTTTACCTAGCGAGCTGATTTTATGCAGGGCCATGCTATGACGAGACGCCAAAAACCCTGAAATGGACTAGACTATGTTCTTTCTTTTTTATATTCAAAGATATAAAAAAAATACATTTAAATTTTATGTCTACTTCAGTTTGTTTAACTTACGTTGTCCAATAAAAGTACAAGAGCGCATTATGAGACACGATGCTCAACACTGAATGTTCAAACTACATCAGCGATTCGCACAATAGGGCACCTTGAAAAGTATTGCTTTTGGGTGATGCATCTAATGGATGTTCCAATTAAACATCAACACACTACAACACTAAGATGCATATGCTCTGTAGTTGGAAAACCACCTTTAATATTGAACAATTGGCAATTAACAACGTTTAAATTAAAAACACCATATTAATAAAAAAATATTATTTAATCAAACATTAACAGAGTAACAAATATTTTTCAATTTTCAGTCAAGTGTACACATGTACTCACTAGAAAACACAAGTATCTTAATTAGTCCATTAAATTCAACAGTCTTTAGTCATTACAATTATTTGAATTTGAAGAATTTAGACTTTTCTTCATTATTCACAGTTTGAGTTATATCAGTTTTATTGATCGAAAATATATTGGATAGATGAGGCTTTTACGTTATGAAGATCCATACTGACACATCGTGTCGAAAATGTATTACTTTTTTTAACAATTACCATTAATAAACACCATTATTTTTCCTTTAAAATAATTTCTATTGAAGAATCACGAAGACCAGCACAGACAATGGTGTACATTAGGAGCTTTTGTTTATAACAGATGGTAATGGTTCTTTCAATCGCCAAAGGACAAAAGAAAAAATATATAACACAAAGTGAACTCTACTCTAAGACATGTTGAAAAATCCATTATTCAGACCAGGCAATAGCAGTGATGGAATAACAAAAATGTGTCAATGCAGTACTTTTGGCCCATTGTACCTATTAATTATTACTTTAAGGTAAACAATATTTAAATTGAGAAAATAAAGGATTTAATTTTACAGCAGCAGCTGTTCAATAATAATTGCAATGTAGGTATATAGGATATCAATTAAAATAACTAACTAACTTAACCTAGTTTCATTTATACCCACAATTTGAAGGATAAGAACATGTATTAAAAAAAGAAATAAATCAGGGTTCAAAGGATATAAAGATCTGCTCATTTTTTTTTTCTATCATTCAGGAATGGTGTTCCCATCTCTAAATTTTCGTGTTACATCATTGCATTTCAAATTCTATGGTCGGTAAAAAAATGGCCAGATCTGTAGATGGGGCCATTCATAAATTACAGCACACGTTAAAGGGGGGGAGGGTATCACCGGAATGTTAAAATTTAAAATACTAAAAGTTTTGTATCTTTAATTATCATATTTAGTCATTTATTTTTCCTAACTAGTCGTTTGTTTTCTCTGTTATCTAAAATATTTGCCTTATGTTGATTTTATTAAAGATTATTCAATAAAAATAAGAAAAAAAATGAAAATCACTTTTTTCTTTTGATTACTTATTCTTGAATACATGCATAAAATTGAAAAATGTGTGACGTCACATTAGGGGGGAAGGGGTTCTAAAAATGTGACAACCTGTGACAAGGACGGGGGAGGGGTTAAAAAGTGTGACGTAATTTATGAATGGCCCCTATGGAGATATATCATATTTACAATATATTTATTAAGAAATTAAATGTAATTATTAGTCTTAAAAAATAAATTTCTGTGAATCCCCATCAGAGGCGAATGATGAATCACATTCATTATTTCCAGTCTTTAACCTGATATTTTGAATTTATACAAATATGACAAAGATAAATGTTTATGTGGCCTGAATTATAAACTATTATTGAACAAGTACTTTTTGTCTGGTCCTCAATACTGTGATATACTAGAAATATTTTACTTCCTATGTTTTTCCAATTCCAAAAGAATTCTGGAATGAAGTCCTTTTAATCCATGTTTAACATCATGTGTACTTAAGATATTTTGTGAAATTTCTTCATGTTCTGACAAAGGAACTTTTTTTGAATCAAGTGTTTTTTTAATCCAGTCTTTGATTTGATCATATGTAAAGTCTTGAAACACAAAAAATTCATAGTTTTTGATTCCTGAATCTTCAAAATTATCCCGAATTTCAATTATATCACTATAATTAACAACTGTATTCAGAGTATTATGAGAATAGTGAGTATTAAAAATTGCGATTAATAAAATAAATGAATCCTTGGGAAGAGAATGTGCAAATGCAAAAAGTTCAACAGTATCAGTTTGCTTTAGATCATCGATTACTATTAAATTTAAACAGCAATCATCAATAGCATCTATAACTTTTTGTTTTTGATAGTTGTATAATAAATGTGTGCCGTATATATCATGTGACAATTGATTAGGAAAATGTTTCTTCAATAAACCCGCAAAAAAAGTTTTTCCTACTCCCTGTGATCCTATAAAACTAATGATTTGTAACTTGTTCGCCCAGCTAGCTCTTTGGCCTAAAATATTAATTAAGCTATCTACTAAATGGGAATGTCCATGGATATTTGATTCCAGATCATTTTTAATGTTTTCTAGTCGAGTTTCATTGTTTACAATAAAATTATTAATAATATTAGTAAAAGAAAATAAACATACAATACAAATTATTATGAACAATACTAACATCTGTGTGTTCCAGTTATATCTCCGTTTAACTGGATTAATGTGAATTACTCTAGGTTTTATTGTTTGTTCTGGTTCCTCTTTAGTTTGAACACTATCACAGTCAGCTGTTTCATCAAGTTCAAAAACATTTACTTTTCTTAACCTCGGCAAAGAATTTAATTCATTTGTACCCATTATTTTTGGGAATCGTTCCTCAGAAAATGAGCTGTCAACATCCATGGGCACTTCTTCTATACCCTTTTCGTCTTGCATGATAACATAATTTTCCTTTTGCTTTGTTATACTTGGAACATGTTTCACATCATCTAAAAAACATATTACAATTGAATAATTTGGTTACCCATTTTTAAAACCAAATTCAACTTGAGCTGTTTTAGATGAAAAAGGAGTTTATCCAATTGAAGAAAAAAGTCCATATTTAATAATCAAAGTAATGGGATAATACACCAAGAAACACTTGAAATATGATCTCCAAGGTACTCATAGTCTAAGTTTTTTTTGACTAAATGGTTGATGAGCATATATTGGCATAAGCTGTTTTTTAGTGTACGAGCACAAATAGGAAAGAATTACAGCGACTCCGCCAGCCAATTTTAAGCGCCGTGAGCCTTCCATTTGCGACGGACGTGAAATATCTAGGGGTAATCTTAGATAAACAACTCTCCCAGAACGCCCACTTGGAAAGAGTGATAAACAAAGCCAGACTATCCCTCTGGAATATCAGAAGGGTATGTGGAAAATCTTGGGGTATGAACCCCAAACAGGTTTACCAAACAATGGTCAAGCCAATGGTCACGTATGGCTCAGCTGTCTGGTGGACCAAAAGTCTGCAAAAGACAGCTAAAGCAAAGCTGCAAGGCTTGCAGCGAACAGCATGCCTGGCCATTACCAGAGCAATGTCATCCACACCAACGGCAGCGATGGAAGCCCTCCTGCAACTAACTCCTCTCCACATTCATTTGGAGAAGGAAGCCAGGAGAGCAGCTCACAGAATGATATCGGTGGAGAGGCAAATAAATGGAGAGAATGGGGAATGCTGAGGGAAATACAAAATCACCACATTCTTGGGATGCCCTCGGATCTCTCTGTCACAAAACTTCATGTGGACAAGCCCTTTAAGGTCCTCATTCCCATGAGAGACCAATGGGATAGCGAAGAAATCTCCTTCCTAGAAACGGACTACGTGATTTACACTGTCGGATCCAAAACCGGAAACGGGGCTGGAGCGTCGGTCTTCAGCAGGAAACCCAGAGTTGAAATCACAGCCAACCTGGATAGGCCTTTCAGGCTGAAGTATACGCCATTGAACTGGCTGCAAAAGAACTGATCAATCAACCTGTTGTAAAAAACAACATACACATCCTGTCAGATAGCCAGGCTGCTCTTGACGCACTGAGCTTGAACAGGATAAAATATAAGCTAGTACATAACTGTCTACAATCCCTTGATATACTGGTACAGAAAACAGAGTCACTTTGACCTGGGTGCCGGGGCATCGAGGAGTGGAGGGCAACGAGAAGGCAGACACTCTGGCAAAAAAGGGATCAGAGTCTCTATTTATCGGACCTGAACCATTTTTTGGCATTGCGGAAAGCAGTGCTAGATCTAGATCAGGCATAGCTACCTGGGTGGAGAGGAAAACCTTCACGTACTGGGCAAACATACCGGGGCTCTCTCACTCGAAGTCGTTCACATACAACCCTCCGAGTACAAAAAATAAGCAGATCCTGGAATGGAGTAGAACAAACCTACGCATTCTGTCGGGACTGCTTACAGGACATTGTCGAGTAAATTACCACCTAAAGAAGATGAGTCTGGTTCAGACCTCGGATTGTCGGTTCTGTAATTTGGAGGACGAAACAGCTGAGCACATACTATGCTCATGCCCAGATTTGGGCAGGGTAAGGTATAACATATTCGGTTTTAGTACCTTAGAGCCGAGCGACTTCAAATAAGTAACACGAAATAGATAGATAGATAGATATTTATTGTCCATTCATACATAGTAGGTACATGAACAAGGAGACGGTATGATATAATATAACAAAAAAGAAGAGAAAAAAAAATAAAATACAACTGATTAATAAATAAATAAATAGATGAATATACTTACAGCCAAACCATGCTGGATTTAGGATATTAGTAAGGGTAGGCAGTTAAACAAAAAATAAATAATAAAAGAAATAAAGGTTTAGATAGAAATGCTATTCATTAATAATAAAAGCTCGTACTTTCATTACACCGCCTATAAAGTTATATATTTTTTGTAGTGTGATGACATTTGTTGTAGACAAAAGAGAGTCGAGGGCATCTGAATGGCTTCGCTTCTCGAATATAACTGTGTCTTAGACTATTATACATTGGGCAATCAAAGAATATATGCTCTAATGTTTCCAATGATTGTCCATTACAGATCGTGCAAATCTGGTCGATTTTTATTTTGTGCGAGATATTATTGACATAAAGATAAATCGTTTCATTATTAGTTGTGCATAGTTGTGCTGTTAAACGTTTAATGTGCAGTGGAGATGGTCCGCAAAGATAACTGATAGGCGTACTATCCCTAAGTAGAAATTTATATGTTGGATGGTGGACACTAAGTAGTACTTTGTTCCAATCATCTTGAGTGTTTCTAAATAAGTATTTGTTTAATATGTCTTGTTTGATATTTTCATTGATGGCGTCTGGATTAAAGTTTGAATAGTATATTCTTATGATACGGGATAACTGATCAATCCAATTATACTTTAGGCTACCGCATTCACAATTTTGTAGCTTTGTAAGCCGTACTAAAGCTCTATGGGGGAATCTCTTAGTATCTTGACTGGTTACTCTGATTCATTGTTCAATAGCTTGTTTAATTATATAATATTCTAGTTTGCACAGGTTAGCCTCAATTCTTATAATATATGCAGCCGTTGTTCTCTGTAGAAAAGGGAGATTTTTCCAGAAACAAGATTGTATTTTCTCGGATTGATCTAGATAGCGCAATCCCCATATGCTACTAGCATAATTGAAAGTCGGCATTACTACATTGTTGAAAAGGGTCTTAATGGAAAAAAGGGACGAAAGTTTTAATGAATTTATTGTTTGGAGTATGGTTCCTTGAGTAATTCTGGCTTTTCGTTCTCGAGATTTGAAATTATTAAGAAATGATCCGTTAAAGGTAAAAACGACTCCTAAATAATCGTAGGTGTTAGAAATTTCTATGGTTTTATTTTGGTATTTAAATTTAGGCTGTTGTCGGATTTTGGGGCTACTACGGAAAATTACTATTTTCGTTTTATCGGTATTGACTTGGAGTTTAAATTTAGTGCAATACGACTCTAAGATCATTAGATTCTTTTTCATTTGCGCTTCAGATTCTGCGGGCACCGTCAGGTCGTCTGCAAATAGTAACGCCCATATGTTATCTCCCTCATCTAGCGTGACTCTCTTGCTGCCCTGCTCTTGAAAATAAGAATCTATGTCGGAGATAAATAGTGCAAACAGGAGAGGGCTAAGAGGATCCCCTTGTAGAACACCTTTTGTTATTTGTATTGTTTCGGAAGTGTTACCGTCTTGTTCTATAAATAATGTTGCTGAATTGTACATTAGTCTCAAGATTCTAACAGTTTTTGCACTTATACCTTTTGAATATAGTTTTTCCCAAAGAATTCCGTGATCCAGCGAGTCGAATGCTTTCTTAAATTCTACAAACAATGTATAAAGTTTTCTTGCAGGGAAACGTAAATAGTTATTGATCAGAGCATATAAAACAAATATGTTGTCTTCACAATTACGTGTTTTGCGGAATCTGGCTTGACATTCAGGTAGAATCTCATTATTTTCCACAAAGTTTGTTAATCTATTGTTGATGAGTTGGGTAAAAAGTTTAGTTTTGTGATTAAGAAGGGCTATACTGCGATAGTTGTTGGGGTCTGTGATGTCTCCTTTTTTGTGGAAGTGGATCATTTTAACATCAGACCATGTTGGTGGTATTTGTTCTTCATTTAGAATCTTATTGAATAGTATTTTTAGGTGCATTACCCAGTCCAGGGGGAGATTTTTAAAAAATTCGTTGCTTATGTTGTCTGTACCAGGAGATTTGTTATTTTTAGCTAAGTTCAATACTTGGAAGATTTCTTTTGTGGAGAAGCTTGTGTCAAGGCAAGGGTGGACAGCGTCGAAGAAATGTGAATCTATAGTTGGTTGCGAGCTGTAAAATCTTTTGTAAAAATCGGTCATGGTGTCGATATCAATTGTGGGTCCTTTCGTTTTGTTTTTATTTTGTTTCAGATATCTCCAAAAGTCAGTGGGGTTGCTGATATTGTTAAGTGTAGTTGTTTTATATTTTTCGTAACCTAATTTTTTTTTTAGTAATAAGTTTGTATTCTTTTTTTGTTTTACTGTATGCTGCTATAGATTCCTGATTGAATTTAGACTTTTTTAGTTGTTTTTTTATTTCTGAAATTTTGTCTTAGCATCTTTACAAGTATTATCGAACCAAGGCTTTGCTTGAGGAGCCAGGTAATTTTTAAAAGTTAGATTTTTTTCCATTTCTAAAAATTTCGTTGTTAACCTGATTCCCTCATTTATTTGTTTATCTAGTACAACAAGTGTGCTACCATTAGAATTTACTTCATAGTTAGATATTACATTTTTATAAGACTGTGATTTGAGAGGATCCCACTTAATTATTATTTTTTTATTACCGTAATGTTGTTGTAGTTGAGTATTATACATTTTAAAGAAATCAGCTTCAATTACGATAGTGCAGCTTAGGTGGTCTGAGATTAGATTGTTATCGATAAAAAACCTTGAAATTAAATCTACATCGTTAATTTTTGCCCACACCAGATCTATCACACTTCGTCCTGATTGCCCAATGTATGTTAAGTTACTAGAATCAAAGTCATTCAGATTGCCCACCCTAGCATTGAAGTCACCATACAAGGTCATCATGTCATTAGGAAACTTTATGATTATTTCTTGTACCATATCTTCTAGCATTTCTATACAGGTACGATCATCTAAATCTGGTTTTAAGTAAACGACTCCTAAAATATAAAATTGGTTGTTGATATTTATTCTTAAAAATATCCACATAAAACAGGTATCAATAATATCTACACTCCAAATTCCAGCAATGTGTTTAGATATAAGAACTAGAATACCTCCACTACCTCTACCCCTCTGCTTATCCTTAATAGCTTGATGTGTATAAGCATCGTAGTTATTTAAAATTTTGGGTAAGCTAGTGTGGGGAGAGGTAATCCAAGTTTCTACTAAGCCTATGATATGAGAACTACACAAATCATTGATTTCTGACATTTCTAAGTTATTTAAAGTGTTGATGCCTTGGCAGTTCCAGAATGTTATTTTGAAAGGCATATGCACGTTTACATACTTTAAGTTGGTTCTAGCAGGGGTTAGTTTTTTGTCGATACTTCGATATTTGTTCGTTTCGCCGATTCATCTTTTTTCTCTGGGGTTATTTTGCTAAATTTTCTTCCTGTTGCTGTTGTATTATTATATGCGTAATGTGACACCTGCGTTGCTGCTTCTTTTTTATGTTCGTTGGCTTCTAACTCTGCTAAATTATATAATTTCCCGTCGATAGAAAGCTTATTGTAGACTAGTTTTATTCTGCTTCCTTTATCTCTGGCATCTTTTTGATATCTTAGTAGTTGCTTTCTTTGCTCGATAATTTCTTTGGGGTAGTCTTCGTTAATGTAGATATTTGTTCCTTTCAGTTTGCTTCTTTTTCTTAAAATATCTACCTTTTTTTCCCATCCATTTAATTTCAGTAGAATTGGTCTGTTCTTGAGCTTGTTTCGATCACCTATTCTTCTTTTTTCAATTATGTCTGTATTAACATTTATTTTCGAGTTTATTTTTCTCATTACTCCATTAACCTTTTCCTTTAGTTGCTCTGCATCTTCTCCTGATTCTTCTTCAATGCCCATTATTATTAGATTTTCTTTTCTTAGATCTTTTTCAATCTGAACTAACTTCTAATTTTTTCAGTAATCTTTTTTAGAATAAGATTCTCTTTACGCAATTCCTGGTTTTCTATTTTTAGTCCCTCCATTTGACAATGGACATCATCTATTTTTTGTTCAATTCTAGCATTACGTTGGTCCATAGATTCTAGCTTTTTCATAAACTCATCCATTATGGCAAGATTTTGTAATTCGTACACAATTGAATTCCAAAAGAAAAAGTTCAGTTTTAAAATTTTCCCAGGTCTTATAATTTATAAAATACTGGCCTGTTCTCCTGTAATAATATCACAAATTTGCTTGCTGCTTATCTCTATTTAATTAAATCTTATCAGAATACTTGGGTTTTTTGTTTGCGATAATTTGTTACTTTTGTGAATTCTAATCTATTTGGGCTTGAAATAGATATTCTTACCAAATTTACTGTTGTTTAAACTATTGCACATAATCACTGTATAATTAAAAACACATGGGTAACGATTAAAAGATTTTTAGTTGGCTTTTAACTCTACCAAGTAACACGAAATACAACAATGGACTTGGTCAAAAGCACAGGCATGTGAGGTGAATTGTAATCCCTAGGGTTGAGCCACAATAGACCCAACGGGGGTCGCAGTGGAGGTGGCGAGAAGGCCCCACTCACATAGAACCTAACCTAGTGTAGTACGAGTGATTACAATATATTATAAAATGTGGATATACTTACAGATTATATGAGAATTTCCAGTAAATAATATTTAACTTAAAAAAATAATTACCTATTGTATTAAACATATTTCTAATCTGTTTTCCGTCACAACTAAATACTTCTTCAATATAAACTCGCCTCACAATAGAAGAACACGAATTATGAGAAGTTTTGATCAAATTCTTGCCGGAAGGATTTACAGTTAAATTATCAAATTGAGCAATGTAGATATCTGACTCAGAATGTGACCGGTTTAATGTATTAAAATCTGATAACATTCTCATTAACTAAAACTGTAAACGACCGTTGGTATAATAAACAATATTTTTGAAGTTTAAAATTCTAAAAACGAAAACCTACTCCGTTTTCATTTGTTGCACAGCACAGACAACGAAGGAACGAAGTGTCAGTCAGAACTGTCAACTGTCAGGGTACTGTCAGTTGCTTGATCTCTAATCACAGATAATAAAGAAATAGATTATCCATATGGATCACAGAAATAAACAAATTTCTGTTATATGGATCGTCGATAAGCTATGAATACGGTCAATATTATTATATTTCTATGGATGCGGTTGTGTAGTGACCTCTTTGGTAATGATGTAGGTAGGTTATCTGTGGTATCATTCCCCAATCCGACACAGCTGCCTATCACAGACTGCATACTTGAATGTCTCTGCTAACTGCTTGCATCTAACTTCATGCAGAGAGCTTTCACTCTTGTAATCACGTGATGGTGACGTTTTTGTGAGATGTCAAGAATTTTCACTGTTTCACCAAACGTTTCACTCCCCCTTCAGCTTTCATTCTACGAGATCTACGACCCAATATCCACGATGACGACCCAACAGCCGACTGCAAATCAACCAAAACGTGGAATTATAAAACAGGTAACAACTATTTAACAATCAAACATTTAGAAACTATTCCTTGTGTTATATAAAATAGACAAGTAAATTTTATTCAAATACTTCAACAAAACTTTTAAGAAAATTAGATCAGTATGTTGCTCTGTTGGCACAACAATTTCGGCATATGGATTACCTAAAGATTGTTATGAAGAAAACGTCTCTTGAAAATAAATAACTTTTTCTCTTTTGACAATATATGTTGATATTTTTTCATTAAATAAAATATAGTTCGTTATTTTTATAGGTTATAGATTAAAATGAGTTGGCATTATTAATTTGACTGTACTGGAATGTTAATCAATTACATACTTTAATAATTTTTAATTTAATTGTTGTGTTTATTGTAGATTCTTTCTGGAGATTCTGTTATTATACGAGCGCCGTCAGGTGCACCTCCGCCTGAAAAACAAATAAATTTTTCAAGTATAACAGCCCCAAAATTGGCCAGACGTGCTGGAGATATGTAAGTATTTATAATTTCAGTAGTAAGTTTATTTTATTAATTATTGAATAGCATTAGTTTTTTTTTTGGCACTAGCTCCCTATATTTACAAGGGATGTTGTCAGATTTTGCTCTCTTCAAATTAATTGAATATATTGGTACTTACTTGCTTGATTGGATATGTGTATGATGAGTTAGATGAAGCATCTATAACATCTCTGAATCTAAATCAGATTAGTTGTTAAGAACTCCCAAAACCCAATAAATCTTGAGGGAAGTCAAAAAATAAATTAAAAATCATATTTGTAGGTCTTCGAAATTAATGCATTTTACATTCCACATTTTCCCAACTAATTTAAGTGTAGGACAAAAATATTTCATTAAAAATTATTGTAAACTTTGTGTATCTAATACATATATAATTTCAGTGGAGACACAACAAAAGATGAACCATGGGCCTGGGAAGCAAGAGAATTTTTACGTAAAAAGCTCATTGGCGAAGAAGTTTTGTTTACATTTGAAAAACCACCAAATGCTGTCCGTGAATATGGAGTTGTATATTTGGGAAAAGGTATGTTTTATCCTATACATATATTATTAGTACCTTGACTGTGGAAAATTTGCGGGGTGAAATTTAAAAAAAATATATATCCATAGTTTCGAAAAATGATTTTATTTTTCAATACTATCTCCATTAACTTCAATAAATTTAGCGTAATGGCTGTTCTGCACTTTTATTCCAAGTCGGAAGTCTGTAAAATATGCTTCTACATCTGACAGACCTAATCCTTCCCTGGCCTCTGTTTTAGTATTTTTGTATTTTTATATTTTCAGTGATTAGATAAAAAAGTAGTTTCCTAATTTTTATACATAATACTGCATATACTTGCATTACTTATATGTTCATTTTTCTACTTATGTTCATTAAAAAAAATCATAACCTTGAAGATAAAATTTTATTTTCTTACTATTTATAATTATATGTTAGCAATTATCTATATTTATTTATTTATTGACGGGCTAGAACCTATTAAATACAATAGAGTACAATAATTGATACACAGAAAAATAGAATTTAAAAAAAAAAGAAAAAAAATATATATATATAAATCGAAAAAACCATAAACTTATAGATACATTAATTAACACATAAGATAAAGCACATATCACTTACAATAACAATTAAAAATATTTTTTTAAAATTACAAATTTGGAGTTGTCGGCGAAACTCAGAAGAAGATGTAAAGAAATCAAGATTCAATCGATTGGCCAATCTTGTGGACCTGGGGATGAACGAATTATTGCGATAATTAGTATAGAAGTGTGGTTGTGAAAAAGTAACACTATTTCTAGTAGATCTAGTTTGTGCGGAAAAACCAATATTCAACAAAAGAGTAGGACAATCGAGAGTAGAATTGACTATGTTGAATAGAATGAAAAGATCCTTGCAATTCCTTCTGTAACGAAGAGGCTCCAACATAAACTGGGAATGCAAATCATGGTAATTTAGGTGGTAGGTGTTAACAGGATGAATTCCAGATTTATAGGCAATGAGTCTTAGAAATTTTCTTTGTATTTGTTCAATGTTGTGAATATGGTTCGTATAGAAGGGATTCCAAACAGAAGATGCATATTCAATAAGAGGTCTAACAAGGGAGAAGAAAAGTATTCTAAGACATTGCACGTTTCGAAAGTCACAAGTTATCCTTCTGATAAAACCAAGCATCCTTAATGCCTTATTAATTGAAACATATATGTGGGGCCGAAAAGACATGGTAGAGTCAATCACAACACCAAGATCTTTAACTTCTGACACATTAATAAGAGGTGTTTGGTTAATGTTATAGATAAAAACAATAGGGTGACGCTTTCTACTAAAATTAATAAACTGACATTTTGCTGGATTCAGTTCCATGCCATTGGCAGTACACCACCGAGATAAATTATCTAAATCTGCTTGAAGATTCTGACAATCCTCTAATGAACGTACAGTCAAATACAATTTTAGATCATCAGCAAAACATAAGAATTGAGAGTTTATAAAACAGTTCTGGATGTCGTTGACGAAAATGTTAAACAAAAGTGGTCCTATGTGTGATCCTTGGGGAACACCTGAAGGAACTACAAAGCCAGATGATAGAAGCCACATACACGGACTATTTGAATACGGCCAGTAAGGTAACTTTGAACCCAGTTTAGAAGACTACCATTAACACCCATATTATTTATTTTTTGAATCAGAAGGCCATGATTAACTTTATCAAATGCCTTGGAGAAGTCTGTGTACAAAGAGTGAACTTGATAACCAGAGTCCAAGGCACTTGAAAGATAGTCCACATATGTAAGGAGATTAAGCTCAGTTGACTTCCCTGAACGGAAGCCAAACTGCTGGTTAATGATATAAGGATCCAAAAGTTTGGTAAGGATTTTAGTAACAATATTATCTAATAATTTAGGAATTACGCTCTGAATACATATCGGCCTATAATTGGATATGTTTGATTTTTCACCTGTTTTGTAAATAGGAACGACGAAACTAGATTTCCAGAAATCGGGAAAGATACCAAGTTTAAGGGAGTAGTTAAAAATGATATGTAAGGGGCGAGACAATACAAAACTACAATATTTTAAAATAGAAGGAGGGATGCCATCCGGCCCAGGACCTTTATATACATTCAAACCACAAAGATGTTCATATATTTCACACAATACTCAGAAGCATTCAAAGGAGTAGAAGATATATAACCATAGCTAGGACAGGTCTTATCAGAATAAACAGAGCTAAAATAATCTTGAAACAGGTTAGCTAAATCGATTCCCACGGGATATTTGACATTGTTGAGGTACATTTCATCAGGAATTGTATTACATCTTCTTCTGGAGTTTACAAAGTTCCAAAACGATTTTAAATTAACACCAACAGAACATTCAGTAAACCTAATATAATCGTTATAGTCAGTTTTAGACCTGAGCTTACACCGAGAACGCAGCTGAGAGAATTCCAAATAATCAACAGGAGATCCTGTTAGTTTGAATTTCAAGTGAGCTTGCTTCTTTAAATATATGAGATGTTTTAGTTCTGATGAGAACCATCTGGGGAATTTTCTGGATGAAACTTTCTTAACAGGTACAAACAGGTGAATCACGGTATACAAAATATCATAGAAAATATTTAACATATCATCTAATGATCTATTCAATAACAAAGGATCCCACCGAATAAGTCCCAGATGATATTCAATAGAGTGAAAATCAGCTGATTTGTAGTCATAATAAAACTCATCAGCAACAGGAGAATAATTACAATGGTCCAAGCTCAAGTTCAATTCAGTTACTAAAGGATATTATATTAATAGCTCTGCCTTTAACAAGTATCCCTTTTACACCTTCTCTGAAAAATTAAAGAGTGGACTTCCATTTTTTTTTAATGAGTCCAGAATATTTATTTACTGAGATTTTAATTATTCAAGAGTATGTTTATAAATCTTCTACTAACAATTTTTCATACTTACACTAAGAAATTTAAATGCCTTTGTAACTGTTGAGAATAGGAGTATACTTTATAATGGTTTTTGATCCCTAATTTTTTTTATTTTAGATATTAACACTGCAGAAAACATAACTGAAACTTTGGTGTCAGAGGGTCTAGTTAGCGTCAGAGATGCTTCGAGACCAACACCTGAACAAACCCGCCTCTTGGAATTGCAGGATGCTGCTAAATCTGCTGGAAAAGGCATGTGGGGTGGAGCCCCTCCATCGGTAAGAATTAGTTTCTTAATAACGTAAAATACTACATGCCTAGTTAATGCTTATCATGAAAAGTACTGCATATCTTTTATATGTAAAAAATAAAAGATACCTCCTGTCGCAGTTGCTGCATCCTGTGTTTGAAATTTCGATTATGCACCCCTTATATTTTCAAATTTAACTCTAAATCAAAATTTCAACCACACTATTGGTAAAAAAGGATTTCCCTGATTTATAGAATTCTTCGCAACGTTATTAGGCAAATAAAAACCTTGTTCAATTTGTTTAATATCTATTAAAATCAACTCAAAATATTATTTTCATGTAAAACAGGAGCATATCCGTGACATCAAATGGACAATTGAGAAACCTAAAGATTTGGTTGACCAATTACAATTCAAACCAATGAAAGCTGTTATTGAACATGTTCGTGATGGATCCACAGTACGAGCTTTCCTCTTACCTGATTTCTATTACGTCACTTTGATGATATCTGGAATTAGAGTAAGTATCATTTTTAAACAATTTGAAATTGCTGTAACGAATTATCGGAAATTGTATAATTCAGTATGTTGGTTCAACTCCCGAGGGTTCCCAGCTAAGATAGATAAAAAATTAAACTTTTTAAATACCAGTAACTTTCCACACAAATGCGAATATAGTCTACTTTCCATGGTACTATACAGTGCTATTTAAGTTACGTTTGTATTGGGTAACTGTAATGATCTGATCCTGATGACATCCTGCATTGGTCAATATATTAATATTTTTCAGTGTCCTGGCTTTAAATTAGATTCAAACGGCAAACGAGATCCCATGGTTACAGTGGAATACGCCGAAGAAGCTCGTTATTTTGTTGAACTTCGTCTTCTCCAAAGAGATGTAGAAATAGTACTTGAAGCAAACAATAATAACAATTTCATTGGTACCATCATCCATCCTAAGGGCAACATCGCTGAGCTCTTACTGCAAGAAGGTTAGTATTTGTATTTTTTTGTAGTTGTAGCAAATGAAGCATTTTTTGCTAATTTTTTTCTTTGGATCATTTCACCACAATTAGTTTGACATAAATTCTAAGATATTATTAATTAAATTTATTTCATATGGTGAACAATATATTTTTCTAATCGTTCAATTTTTTCAATTCGGATTACTCATTAATCTGTTTTGCATAATTAACAAACAAGAAATATATAAAAAAATATAAAAATTTGGAAAATAAATGTTTTGTATTAACTTGAGTTTGGAAAAAAAATTGAATAAATCCTCCATATTTCCAAAAACAATTCTTAATTCCCTATTATTTTTCTATTATTTAGGCTTAGCCAAATGTGTTGATTGGTCTATCATGCTCATGAAAAGTAGCTCAGATAAATTGAGGGCTGCTGAAAAACAAGCCAAGGAGGCTCGTAGAAGATTATGGAAAGATTTTGTACCAACTACACCTAAAATTACAGGTAATTTTTTAAATTTATTTTGCTCTGTACCATGTACCTACCTCATGTTTATAATTATTCGCCTAGTTGAATTTTTGAACTGTGTCACTTTTTTTCCCCAAAATCTGATAATTTGAGGTCACCAGACAAACAAGTTGTTAAATTCTAAAGTGAATGTACACATTTCCTAATCCTTGATCAACTGTGTTCTGTAACATAATTAAACTGTCAACAGTACTATTAAAAGTGACACACAAAATAGATTGATAGATCCTAATTTGCTCCTTTCAACTTCTTTTACATCTATTGGAATCCACCAACTCCATTCATTTATTGTTGGCCAAAAGATTATTTATACTTTTTTTTCAGGAAAAGAAAAGGAATTCAGTGCCACTGTAACCGAAATAAACAATGGAGATGCTCTTGTCCTTAAAATGGCCAATGGAGACTACAAAAAAATTTTCTTAGCTAGTGTTCGTGCTCCTAAAGAACCAGGTCGAGCCAATGACGATGAAGGTTCGTATACAATATTGATAATATCTCCATGCATTAATTTGTTTATACTATCAATTTACTATATGCCAAAAACTACATTATTATCTTTTAGGAAAGCCAATTCCAAGACCAAAAGGTTTCCGTCCTCTGTATGACATACCTTACATGTTTGAAGCCAGAGAATATTTGAGAAAAAAGTTAATTGGTAAAAAAGTACATGTTGTTATTGATTACATCCAAGAGGCAAGAGAGGGTTTCCCTGAGAAAGTGTGTGCTACTGTAACTGTTGGAGGAAAGTAAGTATAATTTCCCAATCCTGCTAAAATATTTCAATATAATCTCACTATATTAATTTATTGAATGTATCACATGACAAAGCAGTTGATTGACTCCATACTGTATTTATTCAGAACAAGTTTCTCTAATTTGACTCGCATTAGTAAACAACATATCCACATTTTTTATCCTTAAATTTTTCCAAAACTTATGCTACATAAGTTAATTCCATATTTAGGTGTGAGCAACAATACAGATTGCGAAAAAGCTTAGTTGGGCATACAATTTACACAAGTACGACAAGGATAATATGAACAACACTACTTGAAAGAGAGAGAAGAATTCTTCGCACAGTGCCCTATACAAAAACAGGTGGGCGTGTGTTCATTGCTCTTCCTATTTTTAAACTTTGTGTTGCCATATGTACTTATCTGTAAAAGTTATTCCCAATTTTTGTCTATCGTTGTTTTAAAATTTTCAACGGCATTTTATGCGGCAACAATGTTGAATACCAATAATTGTTAAATCGAAAACAGTGTAGGTACAGATTTTATTTATTGCAGATTGTAATTTGTCCAAATTTTTTCTTGGACTAATATGTTATTATTATTTTCATTTGTGTTAATCCTATTCAGTAGATATACTAAGGGGGTACTGGCCCAACGGAAATGCGCATGCCCTCCTGAAAAGCTCAACAAACCCACGTTACGTGCTACGTTCCGCTGGACCAGTACCCCAAAAGTATATCTACTCTACTCATTTTTCAAAAGTTATCCCATATTAAAAGTCAAATAAGTTATTTATTACTTAGAAAGTACCAAACATTCTAAACTGGCGACGATGCTTTCATAGCAGATTGATTATCCCCACTCTGGGAGTAGATGTCAGACACTCTACAGTACTCCTTTCAGTTTTAGGTATTTTCACCCTCAATTCATTTAAATTATTAGCTCTTTCAATTTTATGTTGATAAATGCTACTTTTTAAAAATCCCCAAAGAAAAAAATAATTTGCTGGCTAAGAAGGGCAATGAACACACGCCCACCTGTTTTGGTAGAGGGGACTGAGCAAACAATACTCTCTCTTTCAACTAGTGTTGTTCATATTATCCTTGTCGTCCCTTTGTAAATCATATGCCCAACTAAGTTTTGTTGCAATCTGTATACTTACTCGTGAGAGTCACGTGGAAAGCCGAATGAGCTAACTCACCACAAAACTAACATAAATGTTAATATATAAAATGTTTTTTGTACTAAATAAAAAATAAAACCTCATTTGCATACTTCCTCTGCAAATTTTTGGTCTCTTTTAATTCTTCTAAATAGTGACTTCACTTTTATAATTTTGAAACTGTTGGTCTATAATATTCTTGATCATTTGATATAATTAATATCACTAGTGTGAATTGTATACTTTTTTAGGAACGTTGCTGAAGCATTAGTTTCAAAAGGTCTTGCAACAGTTGTCCGATATCGTCAAGATGACGATCAACGTAGTTGTCGTTATGATGAGTTATTAACAGCTGAAGGAAAAGCTAACAAATCTCAACTCGGACTCCATGGAAAGAAAGATGCTCCTGCACTAAGGGTGATTGAAATTGTAAGTCTGCTAAAATTGTATATATTTTACATTAAATGACGAATTTTCAATTGATGAGTACAAAGTTTAGTTTGTTATTGAAAGCATTCAAAATATTCGAACATGAAAAATATCATTATTAATACCGTAAGTAACAGGTTTTCTAATAGTTATTTCATTACCACCTCACTCATATTTCTTCTTAATTCCTACAAAAAAACATGTACTTTTGCTACCAATAATTATGAGAATGAAATTTGATTTAAAAAATTAGGAACGTTAATAATTGTGCATCTTCAGTTACTACATTGTCCAGTTTTTAAATGAACTTAAAACGAAAAATGTATGAGACATCGTCTGAAGGCCCCTTTCTTTTAGTCAGGAAGGACTCGTATACCCTGGACGAATTTTAGGCTATCTGCAGTTTTAAGTAAGTGCGCCTCTTCTATCTCCCAGGCGTTGTGTCCTAGGATTCTGTAATGCTATTTATTCTGGTATGATTCTTCTTCTATTCCACAGAATCTACATGCCTATTGCTCCACTAGTTTGAGGTTCTTGAGGTGCCCATTCAGGCCACAGTGTCCTGTTAGGACAACTGTCAAAACTCTAGGTACAGTCTTGGCCAATGGGCACGCACGCACGTCGATCAATTTGAATCAAGTAAAAATCAAACAGACGTTACCTTATGAGGCACATGGTTAGATCAGTCGCTGTCACGTCCAGTCGAGATGTTTGATTTTAAAACTTGCTCTAATTTTACTCGACACTTGTTTCCGAACTTCTAACCTTGTTTTTTTATTTACATATTTACTTCTTACATGCAAGAAAATAAATAAAATACAATGTATTAGTTCAGAAAGATATAAAAATATAGCTGTTAAATGTCAAATTGAAAAATTGTGATACTTGTTTAGTGTGACGAGCATTTCAAGTCTCACTTGATCCGACCCTAGACGACTAAAGAATAATTGATCAGTGTGCCCGCCGCCTTACTCTGACTTAGATATTCATTTGTGCTGATTCCGCAAAAAGATCTTTCAGACCCTCACTTTGCTAGTCCATCTGCTATGTCAATTCCTTTTTTTTTTCATTGTATCTTGAAACCCACAGTAAGCTGACGATTGTTGTTCTTCTCACGTGTGTGAACTTAGCGTCTCATATCTCAGCATCTCATAATTTAAAAAGAGTTCTTATAGCGTCCAACATAGTTCTAGAGTTCCTGATACTTTATATTAATGGTTCTGTTGAATTCAGTACCGAAAACGGCTTTTGAAAAAATGAGACGCTGACGACCGGAAGTTAGCGTCCCAAAGTATAAAATCAAAAAAATCGAGCAGAAAATGTTATTCAAAGGATAGTTCTAGAGTTCTTGTTTATTTATATCGATAAATTCTTAGAATTCAAAATCGGACATCTGTGAAACGGTTTTTATAGAATAAAAATCATGCTAGGGAGAAGCTGTCGTACAAGAGCGAGTTCTAGCTCCTGTAAGGATTAAAAATGATCATTAATGTCCCAATATACGATTCCCTAAAAAGTTCTAATTGTTAACGCTCTGCAGAATATTTTTAATTATTATTATTGATGAAAAACCATCTCAATAGTGGGACGCTGTCGTTCTAGACCGAGTTCTCGCTTTTGTATCGATTCAGAATGATACTGGCGTCCCAAAATACGATTCCCTAAAGAGTTCTGATCGTTAACGCCCTACAAAATATTTTTAATTATTATTGTTGATGGAAAACCATCACAATTGTGGGACGCTGTCGTTCTAGACCGAGTTCTAGCTTGCGCAATGACTCAGAATGATGATTAGCGTCCCAATATACGAAATCCTGAAGAGTTCTAATCTCCAACGCCCTGCAGAATATTTTTAATTTTTATTATTGACGGAAAACCGTAACAATTGTGGGACGCTGTCGTTCTAGAGCGAGTTCTAGCTTCTGTATCGATTCAGAATGATACTAGCGTCCCAAAATACGATCCCCTAAAGAGTTCTAATCGTTAACGCCCTGAAAAATATGTTTAATTATTATTATTGATTCAAAACCATCACAATAGTGGGACGCTGTCGTTCTGGACCGAGTTCTCGTTTGTGCAATGACTCAGAATAATTATTAGCGTCCCAATATATGATTGCCTAAAGAGTTCTAATCGTTAACGCCCTGCATAATATTTTTAATTATTATTATTGACGGAAAACCGTAACAATTGTGGGACGCTGTCGTTCTAGAGCGAGTTCTAGCTTCTTTCACCATTCAAAATGATAAGTATTGTCCCAATATACGAACTCCTGAAGAGTTCTAATCGTTAACGCCCTGCAATTAATTGAATATTATATTCTGCTTATACCATGACAGAAGCTCGACCTCAATTTAGTGCGACAGCTTCTCGCCATCATGGTGATTTGTCGTCCATAATAAATTGTTTTCAGGGTTTTGTACAAAGCGTCAAAGAAGAACTTTCAAGAGTTCGTACTTTGGGAACCATTACAAAACCTGGAACTCGCTTTAGTATGATAGCATCCATCTATCGTGACAAATTTTTATCCATAATAATCTTTCGAAATTTTTTGCAGAGCATTGAAGATTAGAACTCTTCAGGAGTTCGTATATTGGGACACTACTTATCATTTTAAATCGTGAGAGAAGCGAGAACTCGCTCTAGAACGACAGCGTCCGACAATTGTTATGGTTTTCCGCCAATAATAATTATTAAAAATATTTTGCAGACCGTTGAAGATTAAAAGTCTTCAGGAGTTCGTATATTGGGAAGCTAATGATTATTCTGAGTCATTGCACAAGCTAGAACTCGCTCTAGAACGACAGCGTCCCACAATTGTGATAGTTTTCCATCAATAATAATAAATAAAAATATTTTGTAGAGCGTTAACGATTAGAACTCTTCAGGAGTTCGTATATTGGGATGATCGTCTCATTCTGAATCGATACCGAAACTAGAACTGGCTCTGGAAGGACAGCGTCCCATTATTATGATGGTTTTTCATCAATAATAATTATTTGAAATTTTTTGCAGAGCGTTAACGATTAGAACTCTTCAGGAGTTCGTATATTGGGACAATACTTATCATTCTGAATCGATACAAAAGCGAGAACTCGGTCTAGAACGACAGCGTCCCACTATTGAGATGGTTTTTCATCAATAATAATAATTAAAAATATTCTGCAGAGCGTTAACGATTAGAACTCTTTAGGGAATCGTATATTGGGATATTAATGATCATTTTTAATCCTTA
Organism: Lochmaea crataegi; assembly: GCA_947563755.1. Classification (NCBI taxonomy): domain Eukaryota; kingdom Metazoa; phylum Arthropoda; class Insecta; order Coleoptera; family Chrysomelidae; genus Lochmaea; species Lochmaea crataegi. Next base: position 12,686,421 of record OX387429.1, on the reverse strand, counting down.
CAGGAGATTCTCACTAGCATGACTTTTTATCTATAAAAACTGTTTCACATATGTACGATTGTAAACTCTAAGAATTTATCGATATAAATAAACAAGAACTCTAAAACTATCCTTTCAATAACCGTTCCTGCACGATTTTTTTGATTTTATACTTTGGGACGCTAACTTCCGGTCGTCAGCGTCTCATTTTTTCAAAAGCCGTTTTCGGTACTGAATTCAACAGAACCATTAATATAAAGTATCAGGAACTCTAGAACTATGTTGGACGCTATAAGAACTCTTTTTAAATTATGAGACGCTGAGATATGAGACGCTAAGTTCACACACGTGTTCTTCTCTACTTCATTGAGTTTCCCATACCATTTTAAAACTGATTACACAAGAACTCAGTGATTTAATGGCTGCTGGACTATCTGACATGATGATAATCCTTTGCCTTCAATATCTTTTATAAATATTGAACTGGGCACACTTCCATTTCTGCATTCTTGTTACTGTATTCTGTATTGAATTTCATCGTGCTATACTGTGGCATGTCTTAGGACTTCTGATTTCTAAAAAGCGAGGAGGGGGGGGCTTTGTTTGATGATTCTCTCTACTTCTACTACTACCGAAGTCGATATTACAAATTCCTTGGACAAATGCACTTCTTTGTCTCCATATAATATATTGTAAATTTCCTAGCATATCATTTTATATGGGTTTGGTAATTCTAAATATATGCTCTTGGAAATCATATCATCTTTCACAGTTTGCTCACTATTAAACTATCAGTAAATTTTAATACGCTTAGTGATTTGTTTGATACAAGTTTTCAAACTTTGTCCCAAACTAGTTCCAATTGTGCATAGAGTAGATACAAAAAAATATCGTTCAATAATAACTACATGTGATAGAAAATTCATATATGCTGTTCCAATAAAGCTCATAGTGGCCAGATTGTGGTATTCAAATCCAAGAATATATGTGAGATTCAATGCTCGATTTACTATTATGTATTAATTGAAACTATATTGAGTTATTCATATACAAATGTCACAATATAACAAATAAAAAAAATTATCACCGTGTCCAAGATTCGAACCCTATGCCTACAATTCATAATTTTCGGCATCCAAACCTCTATACTGCTCGGCTCCGAAGACATAGTTTTATGTATGATGAATATCAAAAAGCGACATCCGATAGATGGACGAAAAATTTTGAGGCGATATAATAAATTATTAGTAATGTATTTAATACAAAATATTCTTTGTTATTATTAAGGATGCTGCCAGAGCAAAATTGGAACTTGCTGCTTTACAAAGAGCACAAAGGATCGAAGGGATTGTTGAGTTTGTAGCGAGTGGGTCAAGATTGAGGTTGTACATTCCAAAGTCAAACAGTTTATGCACCTTCTTATTAGGTACGTAAAATTATAGCTTTACATTTATTACTCGACTGGTTTCACAAATCACAGTTGCATTGTCAGGAGTAAATATTTTTAAACATTGAATTACAATAAATTGTTATTACATACTTTTACTTTACAGGCGGTATTACATGTCAAAGAGCAACTCGTCAAGCAACTGATACTCCCGGAGAACCCTATGGAGACGAAGCCTTGCTATTCACTAAAGAAAGATGTATGCAACGAGAAGTATCAATTCAAGTGGACACGCATGATAAAGCTGGAAATTTCATTGGTTATTTGTGGGTTGATAACGTAAACATGTCGGTCGCTTTAGTAAAAGAAGGTTTCGCATCCGTCCATTTCACCGGTGAAAAATCTCAATACGCTTCTTTATTAAAGAGCGCAGAAGACAGTGCAAAAGCCCAGAAATTAAGGATATGGAAAAATTACGTAGAAGAAGAAAAGGAGGAGAAACCAGAAGAGGAAAAAGTGGTAAGTACCGTTTGAATATCAAAAAATGCTATATTTGAAAAATAAAATAGTTTTATTGGATGCCAGAATCAACTTTATAGATTGTATGGACGGAACTTAGCAGTGGTTCTTTAACTCTGACATATTTATTGTAAAGCCAACTAATATTTTTACTTGTTAAAACATTTCATTGTATATTTTTAATTTTAATCTTTAGCCAGTGGAACGCCAAGTAAACTTTGAAGAAGTAGTAGTTACAGAGATTACTTCTGAAGGTAATTTCTACGTTCAGAAGATTTCTGAAGGACCAAAAGCGGAAGCATTATTTGCTAAACTGCGACAAGAATTCCAAGCCAACCCGCCTCTTCCTGGAGCTTATACACCTAAACGTGGTGATATATGCGCAGCCAAATTCACAGTTGACGATGATTGGTACAGGGTTAAAGTTGAAAAAGTTCAAGGTAAGTTTTTCTTTCAAGATGTTTAAGCATACTTTGTTTTATAATGCTCAAAGCAGTGGCTAATGAATTTATTTTTTATAAACTGAGAATATTATTGTCTGTCTTTCTTTTATAAATGTTAGTATTATACTTTTCACAGGTGGAAAAGCAACTGTACATTACATCGACTATGGTAACAAAGAAACTCTTCCAACTACCCGCCTAGCTAGTTTACCTGCCGCCTATGTAAGTGAAAGACCGTTCGCAACAGAATACGTCCTACCTTTCAGTGTCCTGCCCAAAGACGAGGATTTCGCGTCAACGGCCATTAAATACCTCAGAGAAGATACAGCTGTTAGTAAATTGTACTTGAACGTCGAGTACAGACAACCTGGATCACCACCTGCCGCCTCATTACATTCTGATAAAACTTCTGATACTGATATCATCAAGAATCTTGTCAAAGAAGGATTGTTAGTTGTTGAAAACATCAAAGGAAGACGTCATAATAAATTGGTAATACAAATTTTCTGTTTAGTACATTATCTTCTAATGTTTACGGAAACTTCAAGTCATTTTCAATTACTTCGTACTAAGAATTAGAAGTTTTATAAGATAAAAAACATTTTTTGTTGGCAGTTTATTAGATTTGTTTTTTTTTTACAGTTGGAAAGCTACAGAGAAGCTCAAGAAACAGCGAAAAAAGAGCATGCGAACATTTGGGAGTATGGAGATATCTCAGAGGTCGATGCTAAGGAATTTGGGCTTGGAAATTGTAAGTATTTTATAATAAAATATTATTAAAAACTCCAATGCCAACACAACCGTCCACACACACAATATTAAAAACAGAAAATCGTTCAAAACCTAATAATTTAAAATTTTATTATTGTGGTTGTTGGTGTTTGTAACATAGTTTAACAAATTATACCCTGACAAACTTTAGAATGGTCCGCTAATGGGGCAGCTGTTGTGCTCTAGGATTGCACTGCTCAAGTGTGTGAAGTGCTTTAATCGCTGCTTGACTATCCGATAGTGATAATTCTTTGCCTTCAATATTTTTCATTAAAATATAACTGATGAATTTTTTTGAAAAGTTATTCTTTTTCATCATACCATCCTGTGGCATGTCCCAGGATTGCTAATTTCTGATTTTTGTCAATTATTCCCTTTCTACTTAAGTTTGTATCTTGTTGTTTCTGCAACACTTTCCACCACCATGTATGTAGTGGTGTGAAGTTAAAAACCACTTGTCATTGGGCTTGTTTTCATTGCTCATGTGGTGTATCTTCAGGCAAGTGTTTGAATTCTGCGCAGAGGTTGTCTCGTCGTCAATAAGCTAGTCCTACTACTCCACTCAATGGCTCCATAAGTGATTATTGGCCTTTTTGTATATCCACCTCAGGATCCTTGTGATACAACCCCAATTTTTAATTTCAGACGACGAAAAAAGCAATCAACAGAGGAGTTATGTGATTCCAACGAAAGTCAAGGGTAACAGATTCAGGTGCAAACCTTTTTTTATAAATATTATACCAACCTCTATTCTCTATTGCATTTTTTTCCGGTTTCTTCTTTCAAGTCTCATATATTGAAGCTGCAGAGTCATCTGGTTTCCCACTAGTGGTGTAGCCCATATTTTGGGTAGGAATGCACTGAGAATGCATGTTTTCCTCTAAAGCACTAACTAACATTCGATAAAATGACGAGAACACACACGCCAATTTTTAAGTTGTGATTCACCGAGGGGGCTCCGTTTTAAAGCACAATCCGGTAATCTAAAAAAAGATACATTATCTCTTGCTCCCCTCATTGCACACTTATAAACACTACAAAACGATGGCATTTCATATAATTTTATTACTAATTAATGTCTAAGACATCATCCGTTGTTTACCAGTAAACAATGAAAACTAAATAGAATATGACATGGGTCCTCCAGCGAACAATATATTGCCGACCTATCAGTGACGTAATTCTCGAATGGTCTATTGGATTTTCAGGGCGACGCCGAGGTGAAAAAAAACTGCTTAGATACACGATTTTGAGGACAGGTTTTGTCAATGTTTCCGGATGAGTTTGATCTCCTTATATAGTCTTCATGCTCGCTTCCATCAAGAAGTTTAACATAAAAACCTTCTTATTTCCTGTTCATAAACAAGTACATTGATTTTTATAATTTTGTTTCAGAAATAAAATAGAGGGACCAGTTGATCAGAGCAAACCAGCTACATTGTGGATTCATGAACTTCCAAATCATATTGATTGTAATTAGTAAACTTCCACATTTATATAAATAGAAAAAAAAGTATACATAATTTTATAGGATATATATATATTTTAAACCAACACAATTACTTATACATAAAGAAATATGTTTTTAGGTGTAATAATTTTTACTTTTTATGTATGTAATTATGATATTTTTTTAGTAATATTTTACCGTATTTTGTAATGATGGAAAATTTTGTTTTTTTTTGTATTTATTTCTTGTTGTGTATATTCTTTATCCAACGTAATTTATCTATTTGCATATTTCTGTTGACTATTTGTAAAGTTGAAGGTGTTGCATAATTTTTCTATAAAAAAAGACATTTGGTAACAATTTAAAACTAGACTGATATGCCATTTACTGACAATATCTGGTAAAATATGTTGCTCTGTATTGTTATGGATGCGTGTATTGCTACTTACTGTAATTTTCTGGGTAACGCGATAATGTAGGGAATGGGCTCTGTTTACAAATAAATCACTTTGATCGTTGATGTTTTCTTTATTTCATGTCGTTCAATCACTTTATTACCAATTAACTAAAAAATAGAAGTTCGTAACTTTCATAATCGTTTTTCAAATTACTATTTACATTGATAGCCGAGAAGAACTGAGTATCCTCTCAAAACACAACAAAATAACTTTGGTATGGATTCCAGGAATCTGTAACGTCGAGCACAGTAACTCGGGGTTACTAAATTTGACATCCGAGGATGCATATGGGAGATGCATATAAGGAGATCGTACTCCATTTATTCCATTTTCTGGTTATGGCAGAAGGCACCAGTTTAAATCCAATATGAAAAACATCTGACTGCAGAACAATAACATCCAATCATAAGCCTTGCATACACTTTCAGTTCATGTTTTATTGGTTGCTAGCTCATTTGACAGTATTTTAGGTAAGTGAGGTTAGGAAACAGAAATGAAAAATTTTGTGAGTAAGAAATCATTTTTTGTACTGTCTTGCCAAAACATCTGTTTCCTACTTTATTTATCTTTGAATATTTTTACCTTTGGTAACTGAAAACACTCCGGTTTTCTTAAATTCACGTCTGCAAGTTAGTTTTGCGTCCAGAATTATGCCCAGATAGTTGACCTCCTGGCTAAGACACAGCTGCACGTTGAAAAGGCTTGGCAGTTTTAGTCTCTCAAGCTTCCTTTTTCTAGTGAAGGGAATGAGCGTAGTTCATCCTTGGTCATTCCCTCCTACACCATTTCCAGAGCTTGTTGCATCAGCTCCGATGTAACAAAGATTAGATGGTATTGGATTTGCAGTGGCGACGCCGCGGTGAAAAAACAAACTGCTTAGAAAGACGATTTTGAGGACAGGTTTTGTCAATTTTTCCGAATGAGTTCGATTTCCTTATCTAGCCTCCACGCGGGACTGGAACAAACATAAAGATAGAGGTGGAATGAAGTCCCTCTTATGTACCAAGGGAAAACATTAAAGAACCGTTAGAGCACAGAGATGATGAACTACTCGGAACAATAACGACTTCTCACGGGTCACAGTCCAACGAAAGGACACTTGCACAAAATGGGACTGTACAACAAAGAACTTTCCTGCAAACAATGTGGTAAAGGGATAGAAACTGTCTGAATCCAATGCATTAGAACGCAGAAGACAGGCAATATTGGACAGCACAGGTTAACTCTTGAAGAATACAACAGCCAACCGGTGGAAAACCTAAACCTGGGAGATACAAAAAGCACAAGAGGCTAAGGTGTAGCTGGCGCATGCCGGTCCTTTGACTCCAGTCTGAGAGACCACCACTAATCGGAACATCGCCAACTCAAGTGACATGCTTACATACTCATGCTTCCCACTTTCATGCTCACTTCTGTAGAATGAATGAATGTCTTTATTTAACAAACTTGTACAACACATTCGCCCCGAGAAGACGAATATTAGCTAGAAGCTACTCTTTTAGTAGAAAAATAGGTAACCAAAAAGTGTAATTAGTGTCGCCATCTACATTTCACTAACTGAATAATGTCAATGTTGCCATACTTAAATAATCATAAACTAAATATTTCATTGTTCCTCTGAAAACTAAGAGATATATTTGTGATATTGAAATAAGTGAAGAAATTCTGTATTAAGGTGTGTTTGTCTTAGTTTTTCACAGGAACAATGAAATATCTAGTTTATAACAGTATGGCAACACTGGCATTAAACCATTCAGTGATATCGTACGGTCTCTCAGACCGACTCAATACGTTTTCCCACTTGTTTGGCACATCTTTGATGTTGGGGGAGTGGGAACCTTTCCGTTAGTTGTCGACGGACATTAGTATGCAATATTAGGTCAAAGTGCCCTGTGTCGCTAATTTATACACAATTGCGATGTAGGAGACCGACGTTATCACTCACATAATAAAATATTCTTTGAAATGGGTACGTTGTAATTTTATTCTTTGCATTATTTACCATTATATTGTTTTTTTTTCTTTAGGAAAATGTCCTACTAGGGTGAGCAGGCGGTTGCCGGATCTGTGCTTGTGAAAGTAAGACGTGGTTAATATCGATCCTATAAAGAGTTAAATTGCTAGGGAAAAACCTAATTTAAAAATCTAAAAAGTGGTATAAGTAAGTTAGTGCAACATAGAGAGACAAAAGTGCAAAATAATAATTGTAAGTAGCCTTTAATTAGTCAGTAATCCGAAGAAAACGGATTAATTCAAATAATAAAATTCAGTCTGTAAAATTAAATGCAATAAAAAACTGGTCACAGCTTATCAGTAAACAGTAAATATTAAATTGTAAAAGCGATAGCGGCAAGTGAATAAAATTAGTACAGGGCCGAACTGAGAAGCATAAGTAAAATTTCAATTTAATTGGTCAGTTCGTAGAGTAGGGTGGAGGCTGAACGAAGTAGGCTTACACTATACCAAACTACGTACGAAACACCAAATAGGTTGGATGAGCCAAAAAAGGAATAAACCGGAACACGACGAGTCACTGGAGGAAGAAAAAATATTTCGCAAAAGTAAATTAACAGAGCACTCACCAGGTAAACAACGAGAAATGGACGAATTAAGAGAAATATTACAAGAATTTAAGAAAGACATCAAGGGAGATTTGCAAACAATAAATGCCGGACTAGAGCGAATGAAACATGATCAAAACGAAATCAAGAAGGAAATACAGCAAATCAGAGAAGACCAACAAGGGTTTGGAGATGAGATAATCAAAATATTAAGAGAAAATGAAACTATAAAAAAGGAAAATGAGCTAATAAAACAAGAAAATAAGAAAATTAAAGATTTGGATGAAATAAAAAAAACACTAGAATGGATAGAGAAAGACAAAAAGAAAAACAACGTGGTGATGAGTGGACTGCCGATAGATGAGGAAAATCCTGCAATATTGAAAGATGCAATAGAGAACTTCGCTAGACAGAAGTTGAATGTGAATGTGCAGGTGAAATCAGCTACGAAACTAGGACCCAGAACATGCTTGATACAATTTAATGAGGAAAAAGACAAACAAGTAATGCAGAATAAAAATAAACTAAAGGACAACAAAGACGAAAGAATATACATCAACAACGATCTAACAAAAAATGAAAGGTTGAAACAGAAGCGAATGAGGGACATAGCAAGAGATGAAAGGCAAAAAGGAAACATAGTTAAGGTTGGGTACAACAAGATAATCATAAATGGAGAGGAATGGAGATGGGACAGCAAGGAGAGCGAAATAAAGAAAGATAGTTCAAAAAACTAGTAAACGAAGATGAAACAGAAGAAATAACACTAGAAACGACGACTAGGCTTGAACAAGGACATGAAAAAGTATTAACTAAAAGAAAAGTGGAAGAGGATAATAGAAGAATGAAAAGGAAACAAAAGATAAAACAGAACTCGAAATATAAAACAATGAAAATAAGCACATGGAATATTAGGACGATGCTAACTGCAGGAAAAATGCAAGAGATAGGAGCGGAATTGCGAAGATATGGAATAAACATAGCTGCCATACAAGAGCATAGATGGAAGGGAAAAGGGGAAATAGAAACAAAAAATTTCAGTCTCAGATACTCAGGGGGCGAGAGACAAGGACAATATGGAGTAGCCTTTATGATTTTCGGAGACGTAAGGAAAAATATTCTAGAATTTCGGCCGATAAGTGACAGACTTGCATACATGAGGATAGAAGCAAAACCGTCCAACCTATCGTTACTAAATGTATATGCACCGACGGAAACTGCGAACAGAGAAGAAAAAGACAGATGGTATTAAGATATAGAGGAAGAAATAGAAAATATCCCTAAGGAAGACACGATCATGGTAATAGGGGATTTCAATGCACAAATAGGAAAAGAACAATATATCGAACTCGTCGCAGGAAAATATACAATACATGAGAGGACCAATGACAACGGACAGCGATTATGTAACTTAGCAACACGAGCGGATATGACCATAAGCAGCACAGAGTTTCCACATCCTGACAAGCACAAAATAACATGGATATCACCAGATCAGCGAACACAATCTCAAATAGACCATATTCTAATAAACAAAAGAAGGCAATCCTCAATTAAAGATGTAAGATCTTATAGAGGAGCCTGCGCAGACTCAGACCACTTCATGGTAATGGCAAAAATAAAATTAAAAACAAGAAGACACAACCTCAAGAGTGAACAAAAAAAATGGGACATTGAAAAATTAAAGGATAATCTAGTAAAAAAGAAATACGTAGAACAACTTGAAAATTATTTAACAGAAGATGGGAGGCAAGAACGCAATGATATGAAAGAAGAATGGTGCAATATAAAAAACGGAATACAAGTAGTAGCGGAAAAAGTGATAGGTAAAAAGAAGAAGGAGAGCAAAAAAGAATGGTACAATACCGAATGCCAAAAAATAGCTGAAACAAAAGCAGAAGCTAGGCTAAAATGGATAAGAACAAATAAACCAGAAGATAGAGAAAAATATCAAACACTAAGGAAAGATAGCAAGAAAATAATCAGGAAAAGAAAAAGGCAATGGATGGACTTAAGGATACAGGAAATAGAGAAAGAGAAATGGAACAGAAATTCAAAAAAATTTTATAAAAAAATAAAAGAAAATAATAGGACTTTCAAAAACAAATTAAAAGGAATAAAGAACAAACAAGGAAAAAATGTGGAAGATGAAAAACAATACAAAGAAATATGGACAACGTACTTTAAGGAATTACTAAATGAACCAGTGATAGAAGATGAAATAGGAGAAGAAGCAGAAGAAGAAATTATTACACAAGAACCAACATTAGAGGAAGTAAGAGATATTATCAAGAGAGGAAGTAATGGAAAAGCACCTGGGAAGGATGGAATCAATTTAGAGCTGATAAAACACGGAGGAGACATGTTACATGAAAGAATATATAGATTGGTTAAAAAAATATGGGAAGAGGAAAAAATGCCGAACGAATGGGAAACTGGACAAATCATAACGATACACAAAAAAGGAGACCAGCAAGAATGTAAGAACTATAGAGGCATTACACTATTAAACGTAGCCTACAAAATATTATCATCACTAATACAAAGACGACTAATAACTGAAACTCAAAATATTATAGGACAATATCAATGTGGATTCATAAGAGGCAGATCAACAACAGATGCAATACACACTATTAAACAAATTATGGAAAAAGCATACGAACATAAATATGAAATAGAAATGTTATTTTTAGACTTTGAACAAGCCTTTGACTCTCTAAAGAGGAACGAAATTATGAAAGCTTTAAAAGAACAAGGGGTAAGCAAAAAACTAAGAAAACTAATAGAGATGACAATGAGACATTCAAAGGTTAGTATCCTGACACAAAAAGGAGAAACGGAAGAGTTTGAAATAAACAAAGGTGTAAGACAAGGAGACTCACTGTCAGCTACGCTGTTCAATCTGTCTTTAGAATTTGTTTTGAGAAAGTTACAAAAGGGAAATCTTAGAACAACAGGAAGTCAATTCATAGCCTACGCTGATGACATAGTACTAGTGACAAAAAAAAGGAAAATCATGGAAAAATTACTAAGGGAGATTGAGGAGGAAGGGAGGAAGTTGGGACTGAAAATTAATGTGAAGAAAACGAAGATAATGAGATTTGGAAAAACAGGACAGAATGGGGAAATACGAATAGGAAATAAAAAATTCGAAGAAGTACAAAAATTCAAATACCTGGGTGTAATGATAGACAATAAAGGGGAAATAAGAACGGAGGTCGAAGAAAAAATAATGGCAACAAATCGAGCGTACCAAGCTAACAAAAATTTGTTAAAAAGTAAAATATTGACTAGGCAAACAAAGTTGAACATATACAATACAATAATAAGGCCAATAACAATGTACGCAGCAGAAACTATAACTATGACGAAAACAGAAGAAGACAAACTAAGGATAAACGAACGCAAGATATTAAGATCAATTCTGGGTCCAGTGAAGATAGGGGGACAAGAATATAGAAGGAGAACGAACCAAGAAATATTAGAAGAACTGAATGGAGAAGACATAATAAAGAAAATTAAAACTCAAAGAGTCAAATGGCTGGGACATATATGGAGGCAAGGGAAGGAAGCAGTAACAAAGGCTATGCTACAATGGCAGCCGGGAGGGAAGAGAAGACGTGGAAGACCCAGATCTAAATGGTTGGCAGAGGTAGAGGACGACTTGATCAGGGCAGGTGTGACAAGATGGAAGCAAGAAACCGGAAGAAATGGCGGCAAATAAGCGAACGGATACAATAATAAACCGAGGATGGGGACTGATCCACCCCGATAAACGGATTTAGAAAGCGAAAGCGGCGCAACCTCACATGAGGTGTTAAGCCATATATATATATATATATATATAGGGTGAGCAGGCTTGAGTGTTCAATTTATTGAACGTAATTGATCCATACGTTACCGAATACGATTACTCTGAAGATGACTATTAAAAAACTTGTACCTTTTTAAATTTGTATTTCTAATGTCAAGTTTTTAACCCTTAACTGGTCCGGAGCCATATTAGTTACATTTAAGGTCTGGCGTAGTCTGGGAGACTACTTTTTTCTATAGGCCAAGAAAAAAAACATAGATGTAAATAAACTAAATATTTTATTCGGCATGAGTATAATATACATTGAAAAGTAAGATGTGTAAAAATGAACGCATTTAAAACAAAGCATACAAAAATTGAAATGAAAATAAAATTCCATAGAGGAAGTTTTGAAAAAAACACTTACTTGTAAACTGATAGTTACAAAAAATAGTAGAGATAAAAAAATCTAGGTTCACAGTATTAATTACGTTCTTGAAGTAGTAAGTGAACAAAAAATTTTGAAAAAGTCAAAATATAACAAATAAATTTAGCTCCAGCATGAGCTAAAGTTGACTAGTTTTCATATTGGTTTCGTTCATTGTAAACAAATGGGCTTATGGCACTTGAGACATAAGTATTTTGCCATTCTACGCTTTTTAGGAGGACATAAGTGACAAATCTACTTTAGAAGAGTTTCTTCATAATGGGGGTCCTCCAAACGTACACATTTACTCCTTCCGGCCATATTAGTCAAGCACTGATGCACACAAATAACTAACACAAATGGTCCGACGTCGTCTGAGAGACGACTATTGAAGTACATCTTATTATATCTGATAAAATAATGTCATAACTACAACCACCTATTGTGCTCGGATAGTAGAGAGTTTAGATAAAGTATGAGGTTTCTGAATTATCCCAGTGACCAATAATAAACAGATATTTGAATCGCGTAGTCTGCTAGATGACGTCGGACCAATTAAGGGTTGAACTCGGTATTTATTTAAGTGAATGAAGTTTTGTCAAATATTTGATTTTCGCGGTCTGTCAGACCGACGTTATACCTCATGTAAATGGCGACAATAATTACACTTTTTGGTTGCGTACTTTCGAGACGCGCCGCTAGATCGCACCATAATACGATCCACCGCAACATTAAGGTATGTAAAACCATCAATTAGCAAAATGAAATATTTTTAAGACGAAAAACATGACAAACCGAGTTGCTTGTTACCTTTCATAAAAGATGAGGAATATTGATAATAAGATGTATAAAGCCATATTTCTCGTGCAGTATTTACTGAGGGAGTGAAGCTTTCCGAGAGAACAAATATTTTGTCATTGACCAAGCAAAATAAAGACAAAATATGAGTTCTCTTGGGAAGCTCTACTGCCTCAGTCAAGAATAAAAAGAAGCGTTGAATTACGTTACTGTTATCGCTGCGTAAAACCTTTTGAATCGATATTAACATGAATTATTTAATTGCTCTTATTAAAGTAATTATAGAAGAAATTCTATTATTTAAATAAATTTCTTATATAAAGTTTCAGTTTCTGTATTTTTAAAAATGAATTATATTATGAAATAAAACGAATATGTAATGCTGAAAACATTGAAAACCATTTATTACATCCACATATATGTATACTAGTTACAAATACTTGAAAATTTCTTAAAAATACCTAATATATTACACTAATTAATCTCTATACACTATAATCACCTTATCATCTAAAAATAAAATGCATTGCTCCCAAAAATTAAGCTTCAAATTATTTAACAAAAAAAATTATTTTAAAAGTGTCAGGATTTCATTCATTTTATAGAAATATGTACAAATCACAAAAATGCTTATCACTCTTGTATGTCATTTTCTTGCGTTTGCACCGTTGATTTCACCATGCAAGATCTTGCAACTGATTCGAATAATCTGAAAATTAAAATTAATGTCAGATCTTTATAACACGAGGGTTGTCTGCATCAAATATCAAAATTAACTGTCATGTTTAGTTAACTCAACGCCCAAGTTTCAGACCGCTTTGTTTAAAGCTTCACTTAAACTGGATGGTCAGTCGGAAAATGGAACTAGACCGAGAAAATTTTCGCGCAATAATTTTTTACGATTTTCGAAGACAGTTGTCTCGACAAGAATGCCTTGTCAAGTTGGTTTCTGTTTTCGGCAATGAATCACCACATCAGTCGACAATTTATCGTTGGTATGGAGAATTTAAACGTGAACGGATTAATCAAGAACAGGGCCACCAACAACGGCAGTCACCCAGGAAAACGTCGATACTGTACGTAAGCTGATTCAAGAAGATCGACATGTCACATATCATGAAATTGGGCATTTCAAAGACCACAACTCAAAAAATTTTATATGAAGAATTATCTGTATAAAATTAATTTCTCGTTGGATACCGGATCTGTTTACGGAAGAACAGAAAGCTTAGAATCAATTGGTGTCAGAAAACTCTAAACCGGTTTAACGCAGGAAACTCGAAAAATATATACAGTATCGTCAGTGGGGATGAATCCTGGATCCAAGTTTCCAAAAAGACGGTAGCGTCATTTGTCTTAAAAGCGGTTCATGTAGCAACAATGTATCTGCAAGATCAAAGATCTGTTACTGCTGATTGGTACATATTGAGTTGTTTACCGAAAGTAATTGCAGAGTTTCGAAAAACCAACCCACAACGACGAATGATCCTCCACCAAGACAATGCAAGTTCCCACACAGCTCCCCTGAGCCCCAGAAGATGCAGTCAACGCCTTCAAAAACTCTATTTTGAATGTACCAACAAGCAAGTGGAATAACTGCTTCCAGAATTGGTTCCAAAGGATGCAAAGATGCATTTCACTTCGTGGAGAATACTTTGAAACACAAAAGTGTTTAAAAGTTATCTACTGTTTTTTTCTAGCTCTATATGCAAAATATAAAAGACAACCCTCGTATTGTATACTTTAACAATCAAATAATATATGTTGAACACTTCCCGTGGGCACAACGCGGATCCGCGTTTTGTACAGAAATTATTTATTTGCTTTATATTTGTTGAGCACTGACGTTGGCGTTTACATTTCTTAGAGCACTTAGACGGACCAATCAATCAATTTTACCGCCGTTTTCAGTTTGACGTTTCCGTTTGAATTTTGGGGTTAGTTAAACATGGACGATCAACAACCTGTTGCGCATTGGGCTAACGATGTTCAAATTACGTGAGCAGCGAAAGTGTTAATGTTATTTCGAAATAACCTATAACGTGCAGAATATTTCACCTAAAACTACAATATACAGGGGGTAACCAAAAGATTGGTCATAAATTATACCACTGAATCTGTGTATGTAAAAAGTAGGTCGATTTAACCTTACTTACCTATGTAAAAAATGCTCACAAAAATAGTTGTAAAGTATTGAAATTAGAAATTTTAATCAATAATTTTTAACGTTACAATAGCTAATAAAACTTAATATCTTTCAAGTATCTTGCATCTCACCAGTTTGTAGTGCTTAAAGGGTTGCTTATGGTTAGAGTTACTTTGTCAGAGCATTCGAGTTAAGATTTAAAAATTCAATTCAAACTGCGAATGACAAAATCTATGTTTATATTCAAAGACGTAGTAGAAGATTTAAAAAATCAATAACTAGATAGAGAGGTTTTCTATATAAGACAATGTACTTACTTTTCAATCTCTGGAGCACAATGCACAAATTCATGTTGCCAAAACCTGTATGTCGGATTCTTAATGAGTTCTATGAAGGTAATCAGCAGTCCCCAAGGGTGAGGTCTATTCACAATTAGCCTTTCTAACAATACCCTCGTGATTTGCTCTTGTATTGCCTCCGTATTGGCCTCGGCGAATAGATAGAGCAATGTACATGAGAAATAGTGTGTGTGACTGTTTGGATATCGTAGCTGATTTGCGATGGCATTCAGGAAAAGATATCGACCTTCGGTGTCGAGATCAACAGCCAAATTTTGGAAGATATCCATGTGAGCACTATGTGCAATCGTAGACATATTAGGCGTATGGCTTTTGTTCCGGATATATGCAATAGCTTGTGTACCCACATAAAGTACTAGAGCATTCATCAAGGGGATATTGTAACGAACGCCGGGTTCATTTGAAACCTGGAAATAAAACTTCTGGTTTAGTTAACAAAATTTTGTCATTAATAAAGTCATGATTTATAATACTGTATGAGGCCATGTTCCTGAACAAGATAACAAAGATGGACATGAATGAAATAATAAAACCAAAACCAAAAATTCACTTACAGGATAAGTGAAATCAATAGAAACCTGAAATCCCACCAAAAGTTTATATAGCCGATGAATATAGCAATGAGCTATAAAGATATTTGAGATTCTTCTCTAAATATTAAAAAAATAAAAAGGTCGAAATAAGACCAAAATAAGAATATCATTAAATCTCTTACCTGCAAGTTACTCCTAAGTTCTGATAAAAAGGTAACTGGCGCTCTGGCCTTTAAATAGGAATCTAGATCTTTTCTAAATTGTGCAGGAGTTATCATCTGCGACAAATTAGTAAGTATTCTGGGCACATACGATATTTCCTGGAGCATGTCTACTTTCAAGTTGGGTGTAAACGGATCGGGCAGTCTCATGTTTCTTGGAAACGCTGAAAGAATCAAGTTTCTCATTTGAATACAGTTGGGCGGAATAACGTCACAGAAACCATAGTGATAATCGCATAGGAACTCTGGAAAATCGTGCAGTAAGACGAGCAGTACCCGAAGAGTACCTTTGTACAACATGGTTACAGGTTTTGCTAATTCAGCGTTTCTCAAAAAAGGTGCCAAGTATTTGAATAAATCTGCTAGCAGTTGAGCATACATGGGCCAGCATCTGAAAAAATTGGGATATTTTTCATTACTGACTATCAAATTAAAGAACTGTCATTCATGTAAGAAATTAATAACATATTTTTGATCCTTCTAAGAGACAGTTTCATAATCATTTTTAGAGGAGACTTTAAGCAGAAAAGCAACCTTCAAGCCATAATTGGGTTTCATAATGGTCAAACATCTAACTCAAAAATTGGGCGTTGCAGAGAAAATTAATTACAATAAAACAGCAAACAGCGTAGTTAAAGTGTTAACTCAACGTGTAGTGAAAAATCGGTTTGTAAAAACATGGAAATAGTGTTAAAACTGCAATATAAACAACAGGTGTAAGTGAGTGCAAAGGTCAAATCAAACGAAACTTTAGCCGATAAGAGCGAACCTGCGTTAGATTACAAGGCGGTGTTGCCAGATTAAAAATAAAGAGCTGGAGATTGATAAAAGGTGTACCTCCGACGGGTAGACCGGGGTATACCTTTTTGCGCAATCAACAGCTGGCACCAAGATGAGTGACATAGGAAAAATGGAAAAGATGTTTCAACAGATAGAAGAAAATATGAAGGAAATTAGCGGAAAATTAGATATGGTAGTAGCAGACAATAAGCAAATGCGAGAAGAAAACAGAAAACTAAAAGAAAAAGTGATAAATCAAGAAAAAAGAATAAACATTCTAGAGAGGGAAATAAGGAAAAAGAATATTATTATAAAAGGAATAGTAGATGAAGAACGGGAAAATGAGAACGAAACAAAAGACAAAATATGCACAGTAATACAAGAGATGGGAGTAAAAATCGCAGTAAAAGAAGATATAGACATAGTACGGAGAATTGGCAAATACAACACAGAAAGGAAAAGACCAATAATGGTAAAACTGAACAGGGAAAGTACAAGAACAATGATTTTGCAGAACACCAGAAGCCTGAAGGGCACAGATATATGGATTGATGAAGATTACCCCAAGGAGGTCCAAGAGGAAAGGAGGAAGCTTATAATAAAAATGAAGGAAGCAAGGAGTAAAGGCGACAAAGTACAATTAAGATACAACAAGTTAATAATAAATAACGAATTGTACAGGGCAAAAGGCACCGATCAATGCGAGGAAGAAAAAAACGATGGAAGAGAAGGAACCAGCAGTCAAAAAAGGACAATAAATGAAAGATCACCGGAGCAAAACAGATTCGAGGAACAAGTGAGGAAAATAACACGAACTAATGAAAAAAACGAATAAATAAAGATAAGAGTCCAGACAACAACGACGGAAACGGCGATGGAGATGGTAATGAACAAAAAATAATGAAAACAACAGTAAGAAACACAAAACATAAAAAAAAGAGTAAAGACTTAGTTATGGGAAGCTGGAATGTAAGAGGGACTTTCTCGCCAGGAAGCCTTAAAAACCTAGTAAATGTCTTTCTTAAGTATAGCATAGATGTGTTGGCGTTACAAGAAACTAAACAGTTGGGAACAGAAATAACAGAAGTCGGCGAAGCAACCCTTTTCAAAAGTGGTGGAATTAACAGAATGCTAGGAACCGGGTTTATGGTACAAAAAAAATATTAGAAATCAAGTTATGGCCTTCAAACCAGTATCAGAACGAATGTGCGTATTACGTTTAAAAGGAAGAAATCGAAATATCAGCATTATAAACCTACACGCCCCATCTGAAGAAAAAGAAGATATTGAAAAAGATCTGTTTTATGAATTAGTAGAAAATGAATATAATAAATTACCCAATTATGATATTAAAATTGTTTTAGGGGACTACAATACAAAAATAGGGAAGGAAGCAATGTACATTCCGACAATAGGTTTATTTAGCAAACACGATGTAACAAATGATAACGGACAAAGAACAATAAGTTTTGCTGCAGAAAGAGATATGGGAGTAAGAAGTACACAGTTTCAACATAAAGAAATTTACAAAGGGACGTGGATATCTCCTGACCAGCAAACAATTAACCAAATAGATCATGTTTTAATAGGAAAACGACATATGAAGTTCATAACAAATATAAGAAGTATGAGAGGAGCAGATGCGGACACTGATCATTTCTTGCTAAAAGTAAGTTGCAAAATGGATGTTACAGAAATTATGAAAAATAATAAAAAGAGAGCTAAAGGAAGGAAGTACGACACAAACGGTTTGGAAAACGAAATGGTAAGAAGAAAATACGAAGTAGAGATCAATAAAGGACTCACTGATATATCGCAACTAACAGAGTCAGGAGAAAAATGGGATAAGATAAAACGAGCAATACAAGAAGCGAATGAAAATATCTTACCGAAGAAGGAGGCAAAGAAGAAAACCAAACACTGGTTTGACGAAGAGTGTAAAAAATTAGAGGAACAGAAAAGTAAAACAAGACAACTGTTATTAAGAAATCACGACGATGATGTTAAAAACAAATACAAAAAATTGAGGAAAGATTTAAAAGCAGTATGTAGACGGAAAAAAAGGGAAGCGGTGGAAAAAAAACTCAGAAATGTAGAAGAAAATTTCAAAAATAGAGACTTTAAAAATTTTTATCAGGAAACAAGGAGAATAAGATCAGGATATCAAGGAAAAAATATTTATTACAAAACTAAGGGAGGACAGCTAATTTCAGAACCTACAGAAGTTGTACAAAGATGGAAGGAACATTTTAATGAGTTACTCAATAAAGAAGAGTGCGATCAGTATCCGAACAATGATGAAAGATATCAATATTTCGATGAGGAGATAGAAGAACCTACAAGGCAAGAAGTAGAAGAAGTTGTAAAGTATCTAAAAAACAACAAAGCCCCAGGAGAAAATGAAATAACAGCAGAAATGATTAAAGGAGGAGGCGCAAAACGTATAAGTGAAATATACGAGCTAATAAAACATATTTGGCACTCTGAAAAAATACCAGAGGAGTGGAATATAGCTCTGATAAGCCCTCTGCACAAAAAAGGAGATAGAACAAACTGTGACAACTACAGAGGTATTGCGTTATTAGATACAGTGTATAAAATTCTGGCAAGACTAATGAGAGCTCGATTGAATAAATACGCTGAGAATATACTAGGGGAGTACCAAGCAGGGTTTAGGAGCAACAGATCGGTAACAGACCAAGTTTTCACTTTAAAGGAAATTCAAATGACCTGTTATGAGTACAAAACGGAATTACATGCTCTATTTATAGATTTTAAGCAGGCGTATGATACAGTTAGCAGAGACCAACTTTTCGAAGCTATGAAATGGTTAGGAGTACCAGGCAAATTGATCAGGTTAACAAAAATGACTCTTTTGAACACAGGTAACAAAATAACTTGGAATGGGTACAAATCAACGGTCTTCAGGGTCGGAAACGGTGTAAGGCAAGGGGATCCGTTATCAACTGTTTTATTCAACTCAGCACTCGAAGCCATTATCAGAAGATCTAAAGTAAAAACAGATGGTACAATATATAATAACGAACATCAGTGCATTGCGTATGCAGATGACTTGACAGTATTGGCAAAATCAAAGAAAGAGCTCACTAAAATTACAAAAAATCTCGCAGAACAAGCAAACATTTTAGGACTGCAAATTAATCAAGAAAAAACAAAATATATGGTCCTTGGAGATACTGGAAGTATTGGTGACAATCTGATAGTAAAAACGACATGGGAAATGGACTACAGTTTCCAAAGGGTACATGAATTTATTTATTTATATATCTAGCAATGCACACGAAGAACAAGAAATACAGTCAAGAATCACGAAAGGCAACAGAAAATTTGGAATGCTCCAGTCACTGATGAAATCAAAATACTGTTCAAGAAAGATGAAGTTAAGAATATATAATACCATTATAAAACCCACTGTAACATACGAAAGTGAAACATGGATTCTAACAAAAAAGCAGGAAGAAAAGCTGGAGCGCTGGGAGCGTAAAATTCTTAGAGCAATCTTCGGTGGAATAAAAACACCTGAAGGCTGGAGAAGGAGAACAAATGAAGAAATAGACATGTTATATGGAGAATCAAAGATAACATCAAGAATAAAAACATACAGGTTAAGGTGGTTGGGACACGTAGAAAGATTAAACAAAGAAATAATGACAAAAATGGCTCTTAACAGGACTCTTATTGGAAAAAGAAGAAGAGGGCGGCCTAGAAAAAGATGGTTTGAAAGTGTGATGTCTGATATAAATAAGCTGAAAATACGAAACTGGAAACAGAAAGCTAAGAATAGAGAGGAGTGGAGAAAAATAACTGCCCTGGGTCTACAAGGCCTGTAGAGCATATATATATGTATATAGGAAATAGTTCGTTGCCGATACTAGTTAGGTCTAACTATTATTGTGGGGGATGCGGCAATGTGAATAAGTGAACTCTTTTTAGTTTGTTCTGAGCTTTCGGTAATTTATTATCACCATTATCAAAGAAAACTAAGCGAGGTTAATCACAATATCTATATATAATATGTATAATATGGAGAAAAAACATGGTATAAGATATAATTTTCTTTTTCAAGAAATTAAATTAAAAATAAAACTATCAAAATTGACAATTAACCTCGCTTAGTTTTCTTTGATAATGGTGATAATAAATTACCGAAAGCTCAGAACAAACTAAAAAGAGTTCACTTATTCACATTGCCGCATCCCCCACAATAATAGTTAGACATATATATACATATATATAATGGTCAAACCAGTGTAAAGTCGACTTAAGCCGTAAAGTGCCGAATTCTAGCCTTTATAGCGATAAAGTGTACTTTATAACGGTATCTAAACCCAAACAGCAACAGAACAAATAGACTTGTCACAATCTAAACGAAATTATTTCGAAATTAATCTACTTTTGGACTCAAGTAACTCCTCTCCTCTTTCCACTAATTCTAACAACCTAAGTTATCATCAGTAATAAAAACTGATCCCTTTTTCACCACAAATGTTCTAGAATCTTCTGAAGGTAGCGGAATTCAAAGTAAGCCTTCATAAACTTCATGTCATATTTCCAACCAATTATAGGCTTTATATTATTATTATTATTATTATTACATGATAAGGGCAAAGAATAAAGTCCTATTTTGCCCATAATAATTTACAGAATATAAATAAAACAATAACTTTCTGTGGTTTTAAGACGTATATAACCACAGAGACAACCCTCTGATAACCACAAAAAGATTTGGAACTTGTGTTTATTATACGGTACGAGATGGTGAAACGTAAAGGTTATATTTTTTACAAAGCGAATCTAACTAAAATTTGTTTTAGTTGAATATTTGCAACAATACATGCGAAATTTGACAGTAGCTAATTGACTGGTAGAGTATGGTGTCATGTGCATAGTATAATCGAGGTACATGCAAAAACGTCTATGATCGTCAAAAGAACCATATAGAGTTAAATAAGATCTTGTAATTATGCAAATCATATAATGTGTAATTAACCAGTTATTATAATATCAGAGTCCTTGGTTCAAATAATTTATTCATTAAACTTAAACAGATGTAAAGAGATTGTTTTTTAACTTACTTTTGTTGCGGACTACTTGCGAGCATTCTACCCATAAATACTCTATGCGAAACTAATTCCAACCATGCATAGCAGAAGCCGGCAGCTTTCGTTGGTCTTAATATGTGTAACGTGTGGCAGTATGCATTCAATATATGGAAATTAATGGCTTCTAAGACGGGCTCGGGTGCGTTTAGCTCTAAAAATAACATGGTAAATATCCTTTGATAAGGCAACTGTTGGAATTCCGTGGAACGATTATCGTGATCTTGCAGTAGACAACCTGCTACGATACCCAAAACCTAAAAAATATTCTCAATTACTTTTCTACGAATGATCATTGATGATACACTTACTTTGTTCAAAAGATGTATTTTCGTCGTCGTATTATTGGCATCGCCTGAATGTTTCACTAACAATGCCACCAACCTCACAAAAGCGTCCAAGGTATGATAGCATTTCGGCCTTAGCACCGTAATGTTCGTCGTGGTTTTTTCGGCGAGAATTCTGTACACGGTTTCGACACACAATTGCGTTGACAGTCTGAAAAACCTCGTGATCAAATCGTCAGTTTTCAGTATGCCATAAACGTTCATTTGGTGTACAAACATACTGAAAGCTTTTGTGGAATCGCGGCCTTGGTTCTGGGTGTGGTAGATGGTGATCCAGTCGCGGAGAAGTTGGTCGGTTTTTTCTACAAGTCCAGGAGGATCTTCGTAGTTAGGCGCTCTCACCTGTTTCCAATGAAAAATAATTACTTTTTCGAAATTAAAAATGGTAACTTTTAATAAAGGATTAATAATTTGACAGGGATAGATTCACCAAAGTAAGTATTAACATATCTTCGAGAGACTTACCCCATCTACACTTAGCTAAAAGATAAAAAAATTTATCAAGATAGAACTATTGCAGTGTAGAAAAAACGATGACAATGTTGTCCCTAATATTAGGATTTGAGATTATACAGGAAGCCGTAAGTAAAGTACGTGGGAAACATACCGTGTGGTGGACGATTGGACACCAAAAGTAAGTAAAGACGAAATGATTACAGTATATTTTTGGCATTGGTCGCGTTCATCCCAACGTAGCGCTACCGGAGCGATCATCAATTTCCTGCTTAATGCGTGTCTTGTCAACGCCATTTTTTATATCAAAATTGAAATACGAGACTCTACCGATCATGATGCACTTAACTGTCATTTATGTCAAATATCATGTTAATAAACATATATATAGTCCATTTAAAAACCAGGAAGAGTAATTTCAAAAGCCTTACTCACAGCACTATAAGTTACTAAAGAGCGCGTTTCGTAATAGTGGTGATCAAAATCTATTAAATATACCGCGGAAACAAGCCAATGAAAGAACCTTTATATGCTGAAAATGGTTCTCAAGATGTCAGATTGGAATGTGAACAATAAACAGGCTGGTATTCCATTATTTTCATTCAATATTTGATAATATATATTTATTACATTATACTGTTCTTCTGACAGATCTAAATGACCTAAACTCAGCCGCCGTTTTGGTTGATTTGGTGAAGTACTAGTATAACGAAATAGCGTGGAAAACTAAGTGAAATGATAAAATAACAATGGAACGAAGACGATGATGAAAATAAATATATCATGTCAGAACTATCAAATAATTCCAATATCATAAAATGTCAATGCTAAGAATTGCTGTTTAAAACTGGGTGCATTCTGACCAATCAGAGGTCTACAGAATTGCCAACTTAAATGTTTTGGTTTGAAGATATTTTAGACTTTTTGTTAATTATTTTGGGAAATTAAACCACAATATTCAACGTTTCGGTAGCGTTCCAGCTACCGTTATCAAGAACAATTAAGTTTTTTAAATTCTGGTCCCTATCTGACACTAACGAAAAAATTCGGCAATCAATAATATTTTGAAGTTTAAATACTGCAAACAATTTGTTGTCAAATTTTTAAGATCCATTCACAGTAGACCACATCCCTGATAAAATGTGAAACAAAATATTTTTTGTACTTTATTCTAACAATATTATAGTCTACTAGGAATGGGATCCAGTGAAGTGCACGCTCCAGGGGGCCAATTCTTGAATTTATGTTAATTAATTTATATGCGAAAATAAGAGGATTTTCATGTGTTTCATCGAATTTGTATTCTTGAACTTTCACACACGAAATATTTCACATGTTTTGGAAACGAATTAATTCACATGGTATATATCGCGTGAATTGTCCTTTCACATGTGAATATTTTCTTTTAATATGTATACCTATTGTTTATGAACCTCTTATAATGACATTATTTTATTAGAATAAGTACATATTGAAAAGTACAACCACAAATCATCAAGAAAATATTAGTACTAATTTGGTAGAACGGAAAAATATGTATAGAATACTGCAACATCAAGTGTTAGAAAATTTAAAAGAAGCCGCTCAACAAAGACAACATTTTCTGAGAGATAGAAGTCCATTTAATGCCTTAAGTGATGCTTTGTTTATAAAACACTTTAGAATAACAAAACAACTAGCAAGACAATTAATTCAAATGCTGGATAATTTTTTAGTTTTCCCGTCAAGAACTTCAGCGCTATCTAAAGAAACAAAAGTAAATCCATATTATCATTTTTGTATACCATTATAATATTTTCTTTCATTAGGAATTAATTTCTCTATAAACTTTTTTGCCACTGGAAGTTACCAAACATTAATAATCCGAGATTTAAGTAATAACACTTATTATTTTATTATTTACATTTTTGAAGGAAAACTGTCAAGAAATGAAGACAGCAGTGCAGTGCCTACATAAATCGCTCTCTTCTGATTTGGTGGTATTATATTTATCGCCGACATAAATCTTCATTTTGTTCACATGTGAAATCGGTTCACCGAAAATTCACAACCTACTCAAGAATGGCAAATTTGGTTTACGTGTGAATTCTACAAGGTGAATCGTTTCACTAACGAATTAAATCACGCAATTTCAAGAATTGGCACCCAGGAACGGTTTTATTAAGGATAGCGCTTTCTTTTTTTTTTCTTTCGTGTTTCTTTTTTTGTGATATGATTATTTTTGTTTTAAATATGTCTAAATCAGTTTTGTGATTTTGTGTATTGATTAACAACAATTCCAAAGATAAACCATAAGAATACTTATGATACTATCCTGATAACGCAGGTAATTGATTATTGGAAATTTCTCTTTCTAACATTGGTAACCAAACTTGACTACATTCGGCTGAAATACTAGGTACACATTCATCCGCATTTAGTTGTATTATAGCACTTTCTTTGATTTTTCGTCTTTTACTATTGGACTCTTCCAATATTATGTGCGCTGAATCCCATTGAATATGATGCCCCTCTTTATAGGAAGAAATGAAAGCATTTATCGAAATAAAAAAAAAGAAAACCGAATTTCCAGAATGAATAATGTTTTATATTGTTTTTTTATTAGAAGTGACCATAGCGCCTTGCAGTGGTTAATGAATTCTAAGAAGCCTGAAGGATAAGTTGCTAGGTGGATAGAGAGACTACAGCAATGCAATAGTACACCAAAAAGGACGTCTCCATAGCAATGCCGATATACTTTTCAGGCGACCTTGTTTAGAACAACAATGCCGGTACTGTAAAAGGCTTGAAGAAAAAGGAGAACCCAGTGGAAGAAGTTAGTCTACAGATAACCACAGTCAAGCCAGAAAGTGATGATAATCAGAATCCCCTTGAAATCCTTAGAAAGTCAAAAGAAAGACAATTACTTGAAAGTTATAAGAGAACGGCTTAAAAATGGAGTCCGACCTACTTAGCAAGAGGTAATATAGAATTTATACAGGAGATGCTAGACCAATTCGTCAAATGCCAAGGAGATTGCCATTTGCTAAACGGGAAGAAGTAGAAAATATGATAGAAGACATAGCTTTCCACTGCCAAGAATAGACGATACACTAGATACTCTATCAGGTGCGATGTGGTTTTCCACCCTAGACTTAAGAGTGGATACTGGCAAGTAGAAGTACACCCTGATGATCGAGACAAAACTTATGTTTCTACTGGCAGCAGTCTTTACCAGTTCCAGATCCTCCCTCCCATTCGGACTCTGTAATGCTCCAGCGACATTTGAACGACTGATGGAGATGGTTTTGAGAGGATTAACGTGGAAAACCTGTCTAGTATATCTTGATGATATAATGATTGTCGAAAACTTTTGATGATCACTTGAAAGATGAAGTATTTGACAGGTTAGGGAGTGCCACAAATGTTCAGTTTCAAACGGAGGCCTATTATCTGGAACATATCGTTTCCGCAGAAAGAATTAAAACCAATCCGGAGACAATTGTTGCTATTAAATACTGCCCTTAGCCAAGGGACAGAAAGGAAATAAGGAGTTTTCTTGGACTTCGTTCATATTACCGAAAATTTGTCAAGGACTTTGGTCAAATTGCTAAACCTCTTCATCGAATAACTGAAAACAACATTGAATTTGACTGGACGTCGGATTGTCAAAATTCTTTCGTACAAAGGAACATTTATTTTGGATTGTGATGCATCCCAACACGGCAAAGGAGCCGTGCGATCACTAGAACAACAAAGCGAAGAAAAAGTGATTGCAAACTTTAGTAAAACCATGGGAAAGGCTGAGAAAAATTAACAAGGCACCAGAAAGGAACTTTTGGTTATTATCAAATCACTTGAACACTTTTCCATACTTTTCTTTATAATAGAAGTTTTGAAGTATTAGAAATTTGAGTGTGTTCGGATAGTGATACGTTATTAGTATTGAATTGTTAAAGTTGTAGAAATAATGAAAGTTTAATAAGGAAAAGAAGTATAGTAAAATTACTACCTATTTAGAGGTACCAGCCGTTTTAGTAACTTAACGTATGCGGCTTCTTGAACCATCTGAACCCGCATGAAAAAAATTAGGTTATGACCTTTGTCATGTCAAATGCTTGACATATTTCTTATGGCTTTGGCGTAGTGACTTGAAATTTCATATTATCAGTGGCGGTTTCTAATAATACAAATTAATTTTATGAAATTCATAAAATTCTAAAGATGTTGACATAATAAAAGAATATAAAAGAAGCGCACTAATTTTAAAAACATTGTTTTATTAACTAGATACATAGTTTTCTTAAAAAAATATGGCAATTCAGAGTTCGATTAAGTACAAATTCTAGATTTTAAAAAAATGACAACGTGATCTTCAAGGCAAAGTTTAATTAGTTTCTAAATCAGAATAACTTTCGGAAAGTGATAGTTCATCATCGGATTCATTGGATACAGAGATCACCATAGGTTCGATGTTTAGTAGGTCCAGTTTGTTTTCTACTTCCCATGCTTCAGAAATAATTTTCTCTGTATGATTTATGTAATTCTGCCAGTGTTGCTCCGGTACATTTTTTACAACGTCATTCCATACTTTTAAGACTTCAGTAGGTGACCTTGCAGTTTTCGTAATAGCTTGGTCATAATGCCTTTTAGTTTCTGACAATACCATTTCGATGGCATTAAAATGGCAATGATAGGGCAATGATAGGGCCTGAGAACACAATGACCATGCTCGGCAGCGTATTTGTCTAAATGATAATTTTTTTCTGGCAAAACTTGCTTTTCAATTATATTCCAAACAGCATCCTTTAAAATGTGATCTGGAAAAGGAATATTCTTTTTTTTGAGCCATTCTAACATGCGTGTTTTACTCCAACTTTTTATTGGGATTTCTTCATCCAGGCGACTGTGATACGTTGCGTTATCCATTATAATTAACGATGGTTCTTCCAAGTTTACAATTAGTTGCTGTTTAAACCAATTTTCAAAATTTTCGGTGTTCATGTTATCATGGTAATCGCCTGATTTTTTATTGCATTTAAAAATAAGCGATGCATTTGCCACAAAACCTTTTTATTACCAGCATGAACAATTACATATCATGTCCCACTTCCAGTTATTTTTAAATCACTGTGTTTAGTACCATCTTGCCACATTCTTCTGTCCCCGCTTTTACTAAAAACCCATGTCTCATCCAGAAAAACAGGTGTAAAGAGCTTTTCGCTTTTAGCAGCATGGTATTTGTTCAAAAATAATATTCTTTTTAATCTGACTGCAGGCATTTCCAATAAATGTTTTCTTCCGTCCTGTTTTTTGAAATGCAAACCCATTTTTTTAATTCCCAAATATAACGAACCTTTGGAAATCTTAGTTTCTGGAGACTCTTCGATAAATTGCCGTAAAATAGTTTCTACTGTGATTTTATCCTTTCGCGCATACATTTTATAAATTACTTCCCTCAAACAATGCAGGGTATTTTTTGTAATTCGGGTTTTGCTCCGGGAAACGCTTGCAGACATATTTCTTCTAAATTCGAAATCTGTAGCTCTGTTTGGTTTTTCAAGATTATATAATGTGCTTTCTGGAACTTTTAGTGCTTCGGACGCTTTTTGAATTGCCTTAAATCGAGATCCTAAATCGTTTTGAAAATAGTTTACTACATTAAGCATAAGTTTTTTGGATTCATCAGAATATCGCATTTTTATATCTTATTTTGCGTTATGACATTAACATGAAATCAAAATTTGACGTAACTTCAAAAACGTGACATCTAATAAATTAGTTACGACGTTCATTTTTGTTGGTAATTTTTTGTTTCAACCGATTTATTAATAATAAATAAGGATGGTCTTATTCTAAATGGGTATAAAATTTACTATAACATAATTAACAAAAAGAATAATGAATAGACCACAAAGAACATACAGAAGATATTTTAGACATTTGTCTCTTGAAAATGAATGAACTTAGGTTATTATATTAAGATTAGCACGTTCAGCAGAGTTAAGAATCAGTCTAAAAATCAACTTTGTTGGGATGAACGCGACCATTGATATATGGCACAAATCTTATAACCATATCTTATTTTAAAAAGGATGCCAATAAGGTGAGGCTGCTTACCTGTAAAATTCCATTATGAATGTGGACTGTAGGCCCAATAGCTGCTCTATCTCCAAAAAAAGAACTTGGTTCATTCTGTCTTAAAATGTCCATGATGTTTCCTAATCCTTCTGGTGGTTGCCTGGTATGTGTCTGAATTTTTGCGAGCATTTCGATGGTATTGCACAAATCATTTTCCGTTACAAACTGGCCAGACCTAAAACAATATATAAGGTCTACTTTATCTTTATCAGAAGTAAAATAATCTCAAATTTCAATTACAAAAGCATTATCCCTCAATGAAAAGAAACATTTTATTCCAGATGTATTATAACTAATAATTTTGAGGGAAAAATATAAAATATTTTATACCTGTCATCTATCAGATAAAGTTGCACCAACTGCATGGCAAAATTAACTCCCATGTAGTTGAGGCCGTTTTCCATGCACTGCGCAAGCGCGAGATCGTATTGTGGAACATTTACCAATCCACTTTTGATAAATGTATCCACTGCGTCGATATTGTAACGTTGTTGTTCGTCGCGGCAATCTGTCAAACATCTTGTTACTAATTTATTGGTCCATTGTTGACCATAGACCCTGGGATCTTGCATAGTCTTAAGAATTCTAACTATGACTTCTTTGTATCGAAGGCCCACTGGATCAGATTCGTTTAGCGTGGGAACGGGAAGATCTTGAAGACTTTCTACGGACTGAAAGTTAAGTACTTGTGAATGAGATTTCGGTATAGTTTTAGAGAATGAAAATATTTTAACTTTCATTTTCAATTATATTAAAAAAAAATCTACTATCAATGTAAACAGCATGTGCTCACTAGAGTATTGTAAGCTATTACTAGTTTGAATTTCTACCATCAGACGGCGTGATTCAATTTTCAGTTCCCAATACCGAAGTGTTAAGTTTTAATGTGTGTTGGATGATGAAAGGCTAATAGTGAAATGGATGAAAGCCAACCAAATAAGCACATATTTAACGATTGTAATTTTATTAATTCTGTAAGAAAAATATTTACCTTTTGTACAATGGCTTGTGGTGGTGTTAAATCCCTATTCCTTAGCATATGCATTAAGCAATCCCTGATCATCAACATATTTGAATTCATTAAACCATACTGAGTTTGGCCACCTGTAAGCTGAACAAATTGTTCGACTTCCACGGTTAATTTTTCATACATCAATGTGATGTCATCGGTAGCTAATACAGTTTGAGGGATCGGAAATGGCGTAGTAGAGTGCGATTGTACTTCGATAGACGCTTGTTTTTGGATAAGCATCGTCGCGTCACGTTCGTTGGGTAAAAAACCTGGAATGTTTCGTGCGAATTCTTCGTATACAGCCATCTGACTCGGAGAGATGCCTCCGACTTTTAGCCGTATTTGTTCGGGCATTCGCTCGGCTTGGTAGGTTAGAGCTATAGCATCACAGTAGCGTCTATAAACGTTAAACATTTAATATAATATTCAAATCATTGAAACAGCATTAGATTAACCATAGTAAAAGTAATAATTATTTTGTAAAGTAAGACCAGAAATTAAAGGTCATAAATCACCAACCACTTGAGATATCAGCAGGAGGTCGTTTCTACGCAGAGTTGTACCTGTCCTAGCTATTAAATGTAACTTTATAGAGGTAGGTATAATGACATTGGATTAAGATCATTATTAAGAAAAATCGCTTGAATATAATTGAGAATTTTTTATGTATAATATAATATATATATGACATATAACACAAAAACATTTATAAACATCACGATAATGAATGCGATATGACTTTTCGACCCTTTTAATACGGGAAGCACACTTGACCCAGCTGCTATAAGGCAGTTTCTGTTTGAATAAGTTGAACTTAAGGTTGGAGAAGTATTATATCTTCGAACTGCTGGTTCAATTGGGTTAAACATACAGTGATAACAAGGAAGTCTCAGCACCATATGTCCCAAGCTTTCAGCCAATGAATTACAAAAATATTTCTTCATCAAATAACTGCGTAAAATTTCTAGTAATTGTTTTTTTTGTGTACTCTTCCTCATAGTACACATTCAACATATATTCTTGTATGGTGGCTTTGGTGTTATTTGAACATGGTTATTTATCTACTGGGGTATATACATGACGATAATACTGTTGGTGGAATATTTGGTATGAGATTATTCAAATAATTCGGCTGTATCATGATAATCGACTAAAGAGTCCTTAATATTATTTGCCGATAAAGACAACGCATTTGGTATAATACCATTTTCGGTTCTTACGTGAATTATCGTAATGCGCATTAGTTTGGCACAAGTCAGATGAGTCTGCCCAACTGTTGTTTGGAATATCGTTTGTATCGAACCAAGTTTCATCCAAATACACTACTGTTCTACCATATTCTCTCAATTCCTTTATTGCCAATAAATATTCAAATCTCCACTTCTTAAGGCGCACAGATTCCATTATGATACTAGTGGGTTTTTTAAATTTAAGTAAATCCGTTTTGTAAAAGAGACTTCCTCAAAGTGGATACCAGTTTCATTCTTTCTAAGCTGTTGCTCTAAAATATTGTAACGTTTATTCTAATTTATATTTACAATTAATTTATATTTACAGATTTATATGTAATTCAGTCCTTATTTAATAATTTATCTAATACACTAAACACACTAATTATAATTTATATGAGAGTCACTTAATAAACACTTTATCGAGGAGCGATTACTCTCCTTCGGTATCAACACTGACTGATTGACTAATTCACTGCAGCGATGCTTGTGGCCTATTTATACTCGTGCGCCGTAATTCTAGAAGTATCTCGGCGTTCTCGCGGGCGCATTGGATATTCTCGATATTCTGGCGGACGCACCGATGTTTCTCGAAAATTGGGCGGAGGAGCCATAGTCGTCTCATATGGGGATTTCACTGGGGGCACTAAGTGAGCATATTAATGCAGTAGCTCGCGTAACATTGCCCCCTCCTTAAGAGACAGTTCCTCCTGGAACTAACTAGGAAACTGGAACGAGATGACTGTATCGGCAACTGGTCCCCTTGTTGCATTTTCCAGTGGTATGGAAGTAACATGCGACCGTCTTCTCTGTTGGCGGTGTCTCCCGAGCATGGCCGCAAACCAGTACCTGCACTTCGGTGTCTCGGAAGATTACTTCTACCATGTTACGGATTATTCGCCAATCTAAATGCCTACATTCAATATTGGGCATGGCTAGCCTGTACACGTTCAATTCAAGCACATGCTCTCTCAGGCTTCGTAATGCTTCCCAGACATCCTCGTACGTTGGTCTTTCGTCGAAGGTGTTCCTCGTCACTAGGTGGAAATTGTAGCGGGAGCCATTTTGCAGCTTCAAAGCTTTACCTGGTACTGGTAACTGGTTTACCAAAGGTCGTGCGCCACTCTTCTTTATAAACAGAGATGCCAGTCCGCGCGCATCGGTTACGCTGGCAGGGATGTTTATTGCCAGTGAGTATTCCTCCGGAACGGTAAGCAGGTCTTGTCGTCTCTCAGTGGTGACGCCGAATCTTGCTTTTCCGGTACCACCATAAGCACCCATGAACTCTACAAAAGCAGGATCGGCTACTTCCTGAAGCTGGATTACTTCCTCATCGTGGTCACCCTCGAATGGCGCTAATCGGTTACGGTGTACCACCTTTGGCTTTCCATTTGGGATCTTGCTGATACGATAGATGACATCGTTGATTCTTTTCTTTACGAGGTACGGACCGTCCCAAGCTTTCTGCAACTTTGGAGAAAAACCCTTTTGTCTTCTTGGGTTATGCAGCCAGACTTTGTCTCCTTCGTGGAAACCTCCTTCCGTAGCTTGCGTATCGTACCTTTTCTTCATCCTATCGCTAGCGATCTGGAGATTCGATCGAACCAGCTCGTGTACGTCGTCCATTCTTTTTCTCAGCTGGGTCACGTAATCTTCACCAGCTATGTCTTCTCCGGGTCGGCATCCGAATTCAAGGTCGCAGGGTAATCTCATTTCGCGTCCGAACAGAACTCTTGCTGGTGTTTGGCCGGTGGACTCATTGATGGCGGATCTGTAGGCCATCGCGAATAGCGAGAGATATTGGTCCCAATCTCGCCGATGGTTAGATACCACTTTAGACAGGTATTTGCCAAGAGTTCTGTTCATTCGCTCTACCATCCCGTCCGACTGTGGGTGCAAAGCCGTAGTTCTCGTTTTCTTCATGCCGAACTTTTCACAAACTTCCTGGAACAGCTGGCTTTCGAAGTTTCTGCCCTGGTCGCTGTGTATTTCCAGGGGCACTCCATATCGGCAAATGAACTCATTCACAAGCACGTTGGCAACCGTTGCGGCTTCTTGGTTTGGAATGGCATACGCTTCTACCCATTTTGTGAAGTAATCCATCACCACCAAAATGTACCTGCTGCCATTTGCTGTCGGTGGAAACGGTCCGGCAATGTCCAGGGCAATGCGTTCAAAAGGGCTTCCGACATTGTACTGTTTCATAGGAGCCTTTCTTCTCCCGTGCGGTCCATTGGTCGTAGCACAGGTAGTGCACTTCTTACACCAGTCCTTCACATCTTCGGAACTGTGCATCCAATAAAACCGTTCTCGCACTTTCTGGAGGGTCTTCTTCACACCTAGATGTCCTCCTGACGGACTGTCGTGTAATTTCCGCAGTACTGCTGCTATCCTTGTTCTTGGAATCACCAACTGTCTTCTATTTTCGGAACCCTCATCGTTCTCGATTACTCGCTGTAGCAAACCGTTTTCCAAAACCAGCGAGTCCCACTGGGCCCAATACGATTTCATCGTTGGCGAGTACCTTGAAATCTCCTGCCAAGTAGGTCGACAGTTCTCCTTTTTCCAATGTCGGATTTTCTTCAAGTCAGGATCGTTCTCTTGTTCCTCTTCCAACTTTTCTGGTGTCCATTCGTCGGTGGTCACCGTGGTTCTTCGAATCGCAGCTTCCTTAGCTTCTGTTTTGCTGCAGTGAGAGCACTCTGCAGGGCATGGTCTTCTAGAGAGGGAGTCTTTGGAAGGTCTTCGGGTCGAAGCTGCCCTCTGAAGGTCGACCTTTCCTAGTTTTTCCTGCTGGGCATCTTTGTTTGTAGCAGCTCTCGGTCGCTTGCACGAACTGCGTACATGTCCCATTTCTCCACAATTCCAGCATCTCACAGCTTTCAGTTTTCCATTTGAGATGCTTTTCATCATGTTGACAATCTGGTCAAGCTTGTTCTCAACTTCTTCGTCTGCTACAGCCCTCACCTTGCCGTATACTCCGGAGGCCTGTGTAGCTGCTTCGTACTCCAAGGCTGCAGAGAGTACGTCGACCAGTGTCTTATGCCGAGCCAAGCGTAGAGTTCTCTGCATTTCATGGTCACGAACTCCGTCGATGAATGTCTGTACCCCTAAACATTCCATGACATTCTCCGGTGCCGATGGGTAGGCAAACCGCACCAACCTCGCAATGTCTGCTTCGAATTCTTGCAGAGTTTCGTCGCGTTTTTGTTTGCGGTTTTTCAGCTGCGACTGGTACAGATGCTCCAGGTGTTCCAGGCCATATCTCATATTCAATCGCTTTTTGAGTTGTTCAAAATCTTCGGCCTCTTCCACTGGAATGGTCTGGAGGATATCCATAGCGTCTCCTCTAAGGGCAAGAGTTAAATTTAACGCTTTTTCCTTCTCACTCCAGTTGTTTGCTTTTGATGCCGCCTCGAATTGCTTAAGATAGTTCGGCCATGACGTTTTACCATCGAATGTTGGCAGTTTCACTCGGCTGTTAATATCGTTTTCCATTTTCGGTTTCAACTCTACTTTTTCTGCCAGTTCGTCGTTATTCGGGGCTTGCCTAGTTGTAATATCCGGTTTATTACTAGTCTTCCTTTCGATTTCTTTGATTTTTTGTTTCATTTCTTGCTCCATTCTTTTAATCTTTTCTTCCACGGCAGAAATATCAGTCTTCATGGATGTCATTTCATTTTTCATGTCCGTCATTTTATTTTCTATGTCCGCCGAAAGTTTACTTTCCATGGATGAAATTTTATTTTCCACGTCCGACAATTTGTTTTCCATGTCCGCCGAGAGTTTACTTTCCATGGCTGAAATTTCGTTTTTTATATCCGTCGAAATTTTATTTTCCATGGATGAAATTTCGTTTTTTATATCCGACATTTTGTTTTCCATGGATGAAATTATAGAGGCGGACGCTTCGTCGGTGAATTCGAACGTTTCCGGGTCCAATCCATTGTTAATCATAGCTTTTTTTAGTCGTTCCACTAACACTGACTTGACCCCACTTGTGTCCAGTTCGTAATCCTCCAACTCTCTTCGAAGCTCTGAAACTTTTAATTCACAAAGTTTCTTCGCCATCTTCCTGTATATTTATTTATTTATTTATTTTTTTAATCCTACACCTGACACCAATGTAACGTTTATTCTAATTTATATTTACAATTAATTTATATGTAATTCAGTCCTTATTTAATAATTTATGTAATACACTAAACACACTAATTATAATTTATATGAGAGTCACTTAATAAACACTTTATCGAGGAGCGATTACTCTCCTTCGGTATCAACACTGACTGATTGACTAATTCACTGCAGCGATGCTTGTGGCCTATTTATACTCGTGCGCCGTAATTCTAGAAGTATCTCGGCGTTCTCGCGGGCGCTTTGGATATTCTCGATATTCTGGCGGACGCACCGATGTTTCTCGAAAATTGGGCGGAGGAGCCATAGTCGTCTCATATGGGGATTTCACTGGGGGCACTAAGTGAGCATATTAATGCAGTAGCTCGCGTAACAATATGAAATGAAGACAAAAAATGCTCTTTACACAAGGCATATATTGTTCTTCGAATTAAATCACATCACAGCTATCTAGTTTTCTTGAACCACAAGAGTCTTTTCGTTTCTTTCTTAGGGTTACTTACAATTTTGAACACTGTGGAATACGGTGTTTTTGTTAAAGAAACACTTTCTTGCACAGCCTGATTCTTGGACATTCTATGTTCCAAAAGGGAAGTATAAACATTTAATATAATTTGTTTCCTATGAGTGTGTAACATTTGTCGACTAGTGGTACTACGACCACCAGTTGATTTACTAGCTTCAGGATGAGTCCTTGGACGCCACATTTTTCACGACACAAAAATCGAATAGACACAACTGAATATTAGGTAGGTAATGACTAAATGTTGCTATAATCTCGTTAATAGTCCATTAGTACTGAAAGTCTGAGGGACAGGTAAGTGAATTTTATTATTTACACACATTTAAACATATCCTTACCAAGGGTTCTTTCTATATCAACTTTAGGAGATTTTTTCATATCAAATAAATTTAAATACAAAACTGTCAAAAATCATGAAGAGCCCACTATTATTAAAATGCCAAACTATTTCATGATATATTTTAATCCGGACCTGGGAATCTTTTAAGGGACACTTATCTATATTTCGAACAATAGGTAATAATAAGGATCGTCGGCTAATATTGATTTACGACCTTCTTAGATTTCTGGTTTTACTTTAAAGACAAATTAATCTTACCTCCCTTCCTGTCGAGCCATTTTTCTGAGTTCATACTCGCTCATGAGTCTTTTATCGATTTCGGGTATAGCTTTTTCGACGGCAGTTTTCTGTACATAAGCACAAGCCAGCTCCATATTCTCTCCTGCAACCAAACTGGCAGCTTGATCAATCATTTCTTTTTGTTGGACGGTAGGTGATACCATATTGGTCAAAAGCGCCTGCTTCAAGTGAGTGTTGATCGCCGTAAGTAGTTGTTCTCGGCAAGTGATCATGGCCATACCAGCGGTAAGATTGCGGACCATATAGTGTGCGGCTAGTCGCATTCGATTTTCGTCTGGATCGAGAGCGAAGTCTTTTCTGATAATTTGTTCACAAGTTTGAAGGGCTATCTTTATAGACCTGCAAACATCAAAAAAACTCAAAATACTGACTACACTAATCTCCTTTCAAGATTATAATGAGATAGGTAATAATATTTCCTTACCTGTCAACAACTGGTGCTATCCATTCTTGCACAGCTCTTTCGATGGAAGTTCGTACCAGAGCTTTAAGTTGAGGCTGTGATTGAAACAATACAATTGAAGGA
The DNA here is from genome assembly GCA_947563755.1 of Lochmaea crataegi. NCBI lineage: Eukaryota > Metazoa > Arthropoda > Insecta > Coleoptera > Chrysomelidae > Lochmaea > Lochmaea crataegi. The sequence goes on along the minus strand of OX387429.1, from coordinate 12,649,686 downwards.
GAAATAACAGTGTGAGATTGAAAGGCTTGCATTCCCGTTATCTGAATATCGGAATAACCAAAACGTGGTTCAGGTGGAGCTGTCAATGCAGACGTAGGAGTTGAACTATTATGTTGCACAACGGGGGAATTAGTCTGTTGACTGGGGATGATATTGGCTAGTTCCTGGTCGGTTATATTTCCTCCTTGATTGACGACGTTTGACTGCATCAACGTTTCTTTTTTTAGAGGTTGCGACAATTGATATTCAATCTTTCTGATGCGATCTGGATCTTTTAAGTAAATGGCAGGCTTCAACTGAGTAACGTCTATGTCCAAGTGCTTGCATAATACTTCTATTTCAAATTTTAAAGTCAATTTAAGGTCTGATTCAGAATGTAACTCTGCTAAAACGTTCATTAAAGCAATTGTCCAAGGATTTGGAGGTTTGAAAACTTTACTTTTAGCACAAGATTCAAGTACTTTAGCCACAAATGGAACAACATACAAGAGCTCTTGTTGTCCTTTGTGATAAGCTTCTACTAAAAGCGATTTCAAGTCGAGGTCTATTTGTAAAATCGGTTTGTTTCTTGCTAACGTTAACATTCCCAGCCAATGTCCTAGATTTTTCAGAAGTGATCTATCGGAAAAATTAGCTATTGCTTTATCGGACCTCAGCAATACCCTAATGTTTCTGAATGTTTCTCTAGTAACTAATTTGAGAATTTCATTTATGCCTAATGTGTCCAAAAAATTTGAATACAATCCGTGAAAATTAAATTCTATAGACGCTCTTTTCATTACTAGATACTGAGAAAGCCAAGGATAGTATTCTTCCAGAACCAGCTCCTTGAGTTCATCGCATTTCTGTTTTAGATTCAATTGACTCAAATTATTAAAGATAAAGGCAGTTTTGTCTTGCAAGGGTTCAGGGGGTGCAGTAGCTTTTTCTTCTTTTTCTGTAGCTACTAAAAGAGTATCTATATTTGTAGCGTTAGCTATAGAAGGCCTTGTTCCCAGTGAACTAGCTGGTGTGGTATTTACTTTAGATTGGACAGTTGTAGCTGTGGTTGTTGTTTTGTACGCTGTGGAGGCAGCATTAGGAGGTGCTAACAACGCTGCCAAGCTCGGCGGTAATACTGGACCTTCTGGTTTGTGAGGTGGTTCTAAACTTTGCAGTCCAAATTCCACATATTCTTGAAGGTGTAGAGGGAAGTCACTAAAGTGTGGAATAGCTCTAACATGCTCGCAATATTTGTGATATTCTTTTAATCGACTTTTAAACCGATCTAAGGCTGCTATTCCAAAATAATACATCTTCGACCCTTCTGATTTTTTAAGAGCTTCTAAAACAAATCTTAAGGCCAACCCTAAGGCTACATAGGAAGCTACTATTCCTCTTTCTATAATTCCTCCAAAAAGTTGTGCCGTAACATGTAACTCCTTATCAGGATATTGCGGGAAAAATTTGTACTCTTCAAAAAGGCTTCTTAACATGCAGTTAAAAACCTGTAATGCAAAAAATGTAGGTGGGTAAATACAAGGGAAGAATATGGAACATGATTTTTTTAAACTAAATTTTTTTGGTTTTTCAAGTACACATTTGAAATATAATGAAAATAATTATTTTGTAAGCCATTCCGTGGAGAAGTCTTAGACACAGTAATTAAGTAATAGACTTACATGTAGTCAGGAGGTGAACAGTAAGCATTTTCAACATTTTAAATGGATTTGATTGAATTTCTCATTTTCATTAATCGAAAACATAAAATTAATTATTTACTAAATGTTTTACTAAACCCAGTATGTACGAATTTGTAATAACAAGATTTATCAAAATTTGTAAAAATATACAAGGCGTCCCATTCAAATAAATAAAGGTGAGGTTATTTCCCGTTAAACTTAAACTATCAACAAATAAATGACAGATGTATTTTGTCTCATTGATCCTATCCTCAAAGTATCATAAATAACGTTTTCGTTTTAAAGATATTCACTAGATTCCATACTTTATCAGCATTTTAATGCATGTCATAATAAAATAAATAAAACTATACTATAGGATATTGTGACAATAATCAATCTGTCCAATAGAAGAATCTGGATCATATTGAATTTCAACTTATACAGCTTGTCAAACGTTGGAAGAGACTTGAAAATTTGATCTGCTGCGTACAAGAAAGAAAGAGAAAGTATTAGGAGAAAGTGAGTACACAGTAAGATCATGTAAGTGTTAAAGTTGGGGTAGTGATAATATAAACTTTATTCAGTGGAGAATAAAATTATGGTTAATAATTAGTACCAGGAACGAAACCCATGGAAATAATAGGATTATTATCTTGCCATAGAATTTGGTATCAATACAAATGCATAGTTAGACCTATTGTTACCTGTAAATGTTTATATCTGTTATCACAGAGAAATCTCTAGATATAGTAAAATTAATACCTATTTAGAGGTACCAGCCGTTTTAGTAACTTAACGTATGCGGCTTCTTGAACCATCTGACATTAACATGAAATCAAAATTTGACGTAACTTCAAAAACGTGACATCTAATAAATTAGTTACGACGTTCATCTTTGTTGGTAATTTTTTGTTTCAACCGATTTATTAATAATAAATAAGGATGGTCTTATTCTAAATGGGTATAAAATTTACTATATATAGTTATTAGTTTTGGTTTGGGCTCCTTACAAATCTCATTTGGGAATGACACTTATAGTGAAGCTGCCAAATTTTTAATTAAGAAATATTCCCTTTCCAAGAGACCAAAACCATATGTGAAATAAGAATATAGGAAAATCTCGAATAAACAATGTGATTTGTTGGACTTTAATATCGCAGTTACAACAAATACAGTAATTTTCTCGGTATTTACAGCAATTTAGTAACATGTTTTTCTTTATCCAATTATAATTTTAAATTCAAGATGTAAACAAATTAATGTGTGTTATCAAGAAAGTTTCTGTTCTCATAAATATGATGACAAACTTTTGATTTGCTGTTAATATGACTAATGCCAGTTTGCACCGTTTGGAATGTAAGCACGCCTTTCGTAAATTGCTCTTAACTTTAAGAAGCACTCAAGTTTTTCGCGTGTTGCACCGCTGCAGCTCAAGCATTACTTAGTAAAGAACCGCTTAACGCATTGCGTACATGGCAACACTGATAAAATCTAGTAACTTATTAGTGACCTAACAGTTAACCTATAAATACAAAAAAAACAACAAACTTCAGAAATCAGCAAGGGTTGTCAAATGCCCAGCGCATGCATAAAACCGAAGTGCTGCTAGCAACTGATTCATGAGAGACACACTGTTGTTTCTGTAATAATAGTTGATCATTTGATCTTGTAGGTTGTAGGTAATATTTTACTTAAAAATCATTTCAGAACTTCCTGTATCAATCCTAAAACCCCTAAACAACATTGCTTTGTCACTCGAAATCTTTGACAAAATGCAATTCATGTCGTGCAAATGATCAAATCGAGTGGAAACCACCTCGGGAAATCAAAGTCTATTATTTTGAGGAAATTGAGGAATCAACTTCGAAAATGCCATCCATAGAGACAAGTTTTTCAGGTTAAATCAGCTCAGTCAACCGCGATTTTAAACTAAGTCGTCCCAATTGGGAACTTAATATTAAGTGCTCCATAACTAGTTCAAGGAATACTTAGAGAGTGCTGCAACGAAAACTAGTCTTTTCAAGATTTCTTTATTTTAACACTGTCTTAACGGGCATAAATGACATTGAGTTAAAGGTTTATACATTAAATATACTCAAATTCAAAAAAATTTGTATTATTTTGTAGCATGTATTAAATTTACATTCATTTCATACCAACTAAGAATACAAAAAAAAAAGATTTAATGAGCTGCATGAACACAAAAGGAAGCCAGCCAAAATTTACTTGTATGAAAACATAAATAGTAATTATGCAATGAGTAGGTATTTAATTATGGCTATTAAGACAGGAGTAAAAAAATTACGACTGTCTTAACGGCCTTCTTCAGAGAACTGTCAAATTTAATTAAGATTTAATTAGATCTGTCAAATAGTATATAGACCATTTCAGAATACCTGACTTTGACAGGTCTGCCTTATTGTGATGGGTCCCCTGATCAGTTGGAGTTGAAGTTTGTGTGTTTTGATATGTGGTGTAAGTCAGTTGGTTGTTAGACAGACTTTGTAGAACAATGTCAATGTAATATATATTTTATTTAAATAATAAGAACTTTACAAATAACACATCGCACAGTCAAGTCAGTGAACTGTCTCTGAATTGAATTAAATAATAATTGAAATGTCAGACGACGAAAAAGCAATCAACCGAGGAGTTATGTGATTCCAAAGAAAGTCAATGGCAACAGATTCAGGTGCATACACTTATTTTTAAATATAATATATTACCCTATACATTTCTAGTGAAATGATTGGCGCTCTTATGATTCCTTTATTGCGGTGAATCACTCCACTTTGTTCTATGATGACTTTTTCTTTTATAGTTTGGTATGTTTTTTGCCTTGTCTGCAATTTCTCTTCATTTTTTCTTGTCCTGGCAGAGTTTATTCAAGTTTCTAATTTTAAGTATTTTAATATCTTCGATTATTTAATTCCTCCATTTTTCTCTCGGTCTTGTTGTTTGTGGGATCGATGAATGTGCCCCCGCCATCGTACTCTTTGTGCCTTAACTAATATCCTCTCCTTCTAAAATATCTTCAATCTCTTTATTGTTTAGTCTCCTATAGTGATCGTTATTTATTCTCTTGAGGCCGTTAATTCTTCTTATGATTTTCTTTTCAAATATTTTTAGTTGCTCAATGTCTTTGACTGTGAGGCACATTGTTTCCGCTGCATATGTTACAATTGGACGTATTGCTACTTTATATACTTCCAATCTTGTTTGTTTGCTTAAATGCTTGTCTTTCAATATTTTTTTGCGCTTCCAGAATATCTTGTTGCCCATTAGTATTCGCTGGGCTATTTCCTCGCTTCGATTATTATTGCTGGTAATAATTACTCCTAAGTTTTTGAAATATGTTACTTTTTCGAAACAGTATTCCCCTATCTTTATCTCTTTTATGTTCGGTTTCGCTCTTCTTGAGCATATGAGGTATTTTGTATTGTCCTCGTTGATTTGTAATCCTCTCTTTCCAGCCTTTCTTATAAGAGTTAACACTGTGTATTCCATGCTTCTCTTGTCTGTTGCCATTGATGCTATATCGTCGGCAAATGCTACTACTGCAATTGTTTGGCTTATTCCAGTCTGCCTCACTGCTCCGTCCAAGGCAATATAGAAGAGTGTAGTTGATGGGGCGTCTCCTTGTCTTACTCTTGTTTCAATCATGATTTCTTCCGTGAGCCTCTCGGTTCTTAGTACTTTTGCCTTTGATTGTTCCAGACATTTTGGTTAACCTGATCAACTTTGATGGTATTGTGGTTCACTGAGGGGGCCCCATTTTAAAGCACTAATCGAAGCATGACGCCGTTGCACTGAGAGATCAATTAAATAGTCACCTCGCTTCGTTCAAACAGCCGATAATTGAAACAAAAATACCTTAACTCTTGCTCCCCAAATTGCACACTTATAAACACTACAAAACGATGGCACTTTAGATAATTGTAAGAACGAATTGTAAATATAATTCCAACTATCATCCGTTGTTTACCAGTAATAAAAAATGAAAACTAAATAAAATATGACATGAGGACCCAGAACAATATGGCCGTCCTGTCAATGACGTAATTCTGGAATGGTCTATAGGATATCTACCGAATAATGGGATGTTGTATTCCTACTGGATGTAAACGTGTATCGTAATTGGAATCATTCAAGTACGTTTTCTGCATAAACACTGACCTTATCTATGAGTAAGGCTTAGAACAACCAAACCGTTTTATAAAGAATTACCTGGCTCAATACCTGTAAGGACAATAGCAAAAAAAAATTTTGACAACTTACTTCTTTTTCTCTTTTGTTGTGTGAATCCTGAAACCTCTTCAGCATGTTCAAAACCTCATCAATAGACAAGGTAGGATTAGGCGGATGGTTGTATATTCTCTGGAAATAATTGTTGGCTTCATCTTCAATCTCTTTGGAAACGTGCGGAGAAATTTCAGGAAATAAATTATATTCTGGTAATCGAGTTTTGTCTATGGTAGGATTCGGCCCCATTCTGCTTAAATTATTAATTTGATTGACTCCCAAAACAAGAGATGAACTTGATCCAGCAGGACCTTGGTGTTGCATTGGCATTATGGGAAAGGGACTATTAGAGGGACCAGCATTTAAAATCCTCGAAGGAGATCCAGGAGATTGTACTAAAGGTCCTAAACCCCCTTGCAAGTTGAACGCTGAATTTGTGGGACCAGATAAATTCATATTCGCTAACGTTGTGTTAAGTCCTTGAATTGAATCTACACCAGAGGGATTGTAAAGAGGGGCGAAAACGGATGGATTGATTCCTCCATCCAGTCCTCTGGAACGAAGTATCGTGGGTTGCTGTTGTCTAGATTTCAATATTAACGTACAGTTACTGACTATGGTTACTATTGCTTCTTGGATTTCGGGATTTACGTTATTCAGGGATCTATGAAAAGGAAAGTATGTTTTATTACATTTTTTTATTAAAGTTTAAAAAAATTATTATTTGTGAGCAAGCATTTTGGAAAGATTTCTAAATTTCTCGCCAGAAATTACCGCATTTCTGGAAACATTGGAAGAAGAACCTGAACAATTGGAAGACCAAGTATGTATAGAAAAATTAGGATTTCATATGGACTTTATGGAAGGGAGAGGAAAAAATATTGAGTTGCTCAGTTCCACTTATATCTATGTGAAGCAGCATATTCTCAAATAAAAAACATCAAATCGAGTTTTCTGACTGATGACCATTTAATCACATTTATTCGATTGTACATCAGTGATAACAAACTTAACTTTATAAGACTTGTTCATTAAATTGACTATCCTGAATCTACATCAAAAAATTAATCCAAAATATTTATCAATAAAGTACATTGCACAAAATTGTAAATAAAATTTTTTTATACGATTTTCTATAAAAATCTCAATTAAATTTGTATTCGTATTCAATTTGTCTATCATATCAGTATTAAGTTTGACCACCCAACCCCTGGAGTGCACCAATAAAAATGCAAAATACCTACCACCAGAGCTTTGTCATGTGGGATATTGTTTTGACAGGGCGTAAGTGAAATTTGAATGAACTACAATATTTAATGATCGAAGGCACAACCCATTAACAAAATTAGCAAGCAAAACTGAAAATGTTCATTTGAAGTATAAGGTTTAAAGAAATTTATTGGTGTATGACCTATTTGTCTCAAAACAATTGTACAAGAAAAAATCACAAAAACAAACTACTTATATGAAAAAATAATTAATGCAAACACAAGTGAATCATGTCAACATATCAATTAACAAAATTAAATATCATAAAATGTTAATTAATTAGTAAACAATAAATAAATATATTTACCTTTGAAGACATACTATCATAGTGGTCAATGTTTCTGTGGGAAGAGGGACAGCCTTGGCTAGAGATTCATCTGCTTTTCCTATTTGTGGTACACGCCTATGTAAAAATTTTATACAAGCCTTTACAAAATTTTCACCATGCTCATTTATTTTATCAGAAAGCCATTTTTCTAATTTTAAATACTCTCTCCTTGAGGCAAGACAAGCTAAATCAATTATAAACGGATACGATTGTGGAGATTGTGCATTTAAAAGCATCGACAAAGCTTTTAGATCTTGGGCTACATCAAGTATTCTTGAAAGTCTAGTTTGATCACATTCTCCTCTTACATACCACTCTGCCATAGCATGCATTATAATAGGTTTAATATTGATGTTTTGAGTATGCCACGCATGATGTAAAATTATGGCAGAATTTGGATGATTGCCTAAAAAAATGGGTATCAAATTTGTTAGCAACTCTTGTCGCAACAAAGTAACAGGGGCTGATATTTGCAGTAGAGCCAAAACTAAAACATCTGGGCAACTATGAACAGGCATCTTAAACAATTCTTGTATATGGGTGTACAATCCACATTCTGAAAGACTTAATAAAAGTTCTACAAGATTTAAGGATCTCCAGTTTGCCAATTCCTTACTATCTTGTTCAGGGGGGGTTTTAAGAACATCAACTGCCACAGGAGCATAAGTATAGTCTGCAAAACAGAAAACATCAGAGTGTTTTAGAATATTTTGAATTAAACTAAATTGTCCTTCAACATTTTGCCATCTTTTATACAACTGATCAACAGGGAAAGTATCAGGATGAAAACCAAATGTTTGTAGACCTTGTCTAAGTCCATTCATTAACAACCCGAGCCCCTGCCTATCTTTAATTATAAATTCAGGGTGATCAAGTTCAGAAATAATACTGTTCCACTGAAAATTTGGTACAATTTCTTTTAATGCTTGAATGAAGATATCAATATTCCATGATGTTCTGTTATCAGTCCCTTTGTTAAAAGATCCTGGAGCTTGAATGGTAAGAGAATCTTCAAGGCCACTGTGGGTTCGGCACATTACAGCAAGGACACGTGATACTATTGCAGGCGAGATATCCCGACCTCCCAATTTCATGAGATTGTTTCTGCAGTCTTCTACAGAGGATGTGAAGTTATAACCTATTTCAGTCACTACATCTGCCAATGAAGTTTCAAGCATACCCCCGGATAAACCGGGGCCTTCGGATGACATTTCTGGAGACAGTTCACTCTGTTCGGAATATACTAATGGTGCAAGAACAACCGGTACTAAATCCTTGGGGAAATCTCGTTGCAAAGTTTTCAGAAATGTTGTATGTATATCGTTAGTAAGACCTACTTCCTTAGGGTTTTTAAGAACAGCTGAGATAATTAGGTGAAGTACTTCTGGAGTGGTTTCGTGAAGTCCACCTTCGTGTTGACTGCTGCTCCCCTCTGTGTCAATATATGACTGTACCAAAGAAGGTACTGTAGATTTTAAATGGACTTGTGCTAAATTTCTGGCTTCAGCAACAGATGAATGGCGAAGTGCAATAGCAAAAACTACTTCCTGTACAGCTGAGAGGCGAAGGCACTTGCTCAACTGATGGAAGAACTGAGGCCCAAGTTTTATAGTCTAAAATAAGAGATTTTTTATAATGAATTAAATTCTACTATCAACAAAAAAAATGCTTACCTTGTGGTTTACTAAAGGATTGTCTGTAATGTAACAAAGGGCAGTTAACAATGATGGTTTGTTCAACAAACTAGAGCACTGTTCTAATAATGCTTGGTTTTGAAGAGATGGAGCTGATATTTTAGCTGTAGATTCAGAAAAGTCCACTGATGAAAACAGACATTGGAGCAAGTGACGGTCCGCCTCCAGACCATGCAAAGAAACAAGCTGTCAAAAAAATACACTGATAAAATATAATTTTGTCAAAGGAATTCAAAACTTGGTACATTTTTTAGGACTTTTTTGGAATTTTAATTACATTTTTAAAGAATTCTAAACAAAAAACAACAATCAAAACACCTTTGTTCATCTTTTCATTACTCTGTCGATAAAAAAGTTTCCTATGTAAAAATATCAGAAAACATGGCGGATAATCTAATTTGTCATATTTTTATAATTCCCTAGACACGTTTGCACACTATAAAGAAAAAAATATTTTACTTACTTTATTTAAGTCTCCAAGTACTTGTTTGTAGTTTTTTTTAGTTAATGTGGCAATCAAATAACTTATTTGTGACAAAGTGAAAGACAACGAGTCTAGGTTCATAGTTCCATGAACACGGCCTCGAAAGCTTCAAATACGCTTGAAGCTTTCTTGGGTATATGCTGGGTTTCTATCCAAAAAGTCTTATTTGTTTTTAAAAAATAACTAATTTTTTTATGGTCCAAGACCATCATCGAGTCTTTAATGAACTTTCTCCACTTCAATTTATCACACTCATTGTAGTTATAAAAATCACGCAACACACAACACATGCACAAATAAAACTCATAAGAACTGCGCAGCATAAAATGTCAAAAGTAATGACATTGACAGATCAGATATTTCTTCATTTTTATCCTAGGTTAATAGCAATCTGATTTGGTTATTAATCCAACAGCCAATTTAAAACAAAATATATGGAAATATTTCAATTTATGGTAATTAGAAGGGTTTTGTATTAATATTATTGTTAGATAATTTAAGTACCAATCAAGATTACAAACTGGCAGTTATATGAAATGAAGCTCAATTTCGCCATTTGCAAGGTCAAAATGTCGTTGTGTGCTATGGTAGATGTTTTTTTTCCGTTTTTCCTCATACTTTAGATGGTTTATTATTATTAGAATACTTCTTACTTCTGGTCATTGATAAGTACCTGCACTGGACAAATGCCGTCATGGCAGAGGCCGAAACACTAAAAAACCCATCGAAGAAGAAGATACTATATGTCAAAGTCAACTTTGGTTAAAATGAGAAATTTTTCAAATGGTCGAAGCATAAACAATAATAAACAATATGAATCCCAAAAATGTTAAAGAAGCTAAAGAAACTTTTCAATCCCTTATAGAACTATCCAAATTATTGTGCACAGGCTTAGATCCGGACACATTGTCAATATGTGTTAGACTTTGTGAAAATGGTGTTAATCCTGAATTACTAGCAACGGTCCTGAAAGAACTCAAAAAGGAAGTAAAAACTGCAGAAGAGAATCAGGACGTGTAATGGTTTTCAAAATATACAACTATTATATTCGGTAGAAATAATATAAATTTAAAAAATAACATATTAAGTATAGTTGAAACTCTGTATTCTCTTCAAAATATAGGCACTTTTATGAATATAGATATGTTTTATTAATAGTGTGTGAGATATCAATGCATGTATCAATGCCTGATTTCACCAACCATTTCCTCTAAAGTTAGGTAATAACGAAATCAAATTTTGGAAGAGCTAAATGCAATTCACCACGAGATAAGTAATACCTAAGAGTGATGATATTAGGTGTTTCTTAGCGTGTGGTAAAACGTAAATTGCATTTAGCAATTCCAAGATCTGATTTAGGTATTATCTAACTTTAGGAACTGGTTGGTGAAATCGGGCACAAGTGATAGACTAGTAAAATCCAAAACAATGAAAATACATACATCTTACTTTCAGCATTGGGTAGTTTGGCATATATCTGAGTTATGTTTTTTATGAGTGGTAATTATTTAAAAAAAAAAGTTTTCATTCATACTTTGATATGTGCAGAGCTGTCAAAGATACTTTGAAAAAGTATCTGAAGTTACTTTGGGTATCTAGTTACTCTTAAAAAAAAGAACTTAAATACTTATCTTAAGTTACTTTGTAGATTATTCGTATGTAAATCCTAACAAGTTAAGGAAAGGCACAGAACTTGGTACAGCATCTGGCTGCAAAATGGTATTGTTTAGGCCGCCGCTTGGCAACGACTATATGTCAAAGTCAACTTTATTCTATTTCAAATCACAAATTCTTCAAATGGTCCTAGCTAGCATAAACAATTAAACAATATGAATCACAAAACTGTTCCCCCAATTAAAGAAGCCAAAGAAACTTTTCAATGCCTTATAGAACTATCCAAATTATTGTGCACAGGCTTAGAACCAGACATATTGTTAATATGTGTTAGACTTTGTGAAAATGGTGTTAATCCTGAATTACTAGCAACAGTCCTGAAAGAACTCAAAAAGGATGTACAAACTGCAGAAGAAAATCAGGACGAGTAATGGTTTTCAAAAAATACAACTATTATATTCCGTGGAAATATTAAAAATTTAAAAAATAACATATTAAGTACAGTTGAAACTCTGTATTCTCTTCAAAATATAGGTACTCATATGATTATACAATAGATATATTTTATTAATAGTGAGAGATATCAATGCCTGATTTCACCAACCATTTCCTAAAGTTAGGTAATAACGAAATCAGATTTTGGAAAAGCTAAATGCAATTCACCACGAGATAAGTAATACCTAAGAGTGATAATATTAGGTGTTTCTTAGCGCGTGGTAAAACGTAAATTGCATTTAGCAATTCCAAGATCTGATTTAGGTATTATCTAACTTTAGGAACTGGTTGGTGAAATCGGGCACAAGTGATAGACTAGTAAAATCCAAAAAAATGAAAATACATACATCTTACTTACAGCATTGAGTAGTTTGGCATATATCTAAGATACTAAATAAGATACTTTTATAGTTACTTTGTAGATTATTCGTATGTAAATCCTAACAAGTTAGGGAAAGGTACAGAACTTGGTACAGCATCCGGCTGCAAAATGGTATTGTTTAGGTCGCCGCTTGGCAACGACGCGACCGTCACTTATCAGATTTCACTATTTTATTCACTGCTTTTTTTAATTTACTCATCAGGCGATGATACAGTAAAAACATAGAATTTGTTTGCTTAAAACGTATAGTTTAAACGGTATTCCTATTGACACAAACTACAAATGCAAGCTGCAACTGAAACACACAAACCCTTTTAACAGAGCGGGTGGCGAAGTATAAATGAATCGCTATCGCCGTTTCAAACAAGTCATATTTTCCTATCTAAAGGAACTTTTCTCGCGGTAACTCAGTTTTTTGGTATCTAAGATACTTTTTTAAGTTACAAGTTACAGTTCCTTTTGAAAAGTATCTAAGATACTATATAGTTACTTTTTGCCGAAAAATAAAGGAACTTAAATACTTCAAAGTAACTAAGTGACTCTAAGATACTTTTTTCTGACAGCTGTGGATATTTGTAACAATTTAACTCAAAGAAATTAAATTAAAAAATTATCCATCTCAACTACTGAAGCTTCTGTTGTATGGTCAAAAGAAGCTATTTCACTGCTTAGAGCCAGACTAAGCATCCATTGGGATTGGGAGGTATTCTGAGACCTTCATTTAGTAAATCTAGATCTAGAAAGAATGTAATAAGTCGTGGAGTCCATGGTGCCAGACCCAGGGTGCAATGTCCATGCATCGTTGGGGAAGTTTAAATCTGTATTCCAGGCATAAATCTATGCTATCGACACGTGTTTGCAAATGAACATGAAAAGGGGGTATAGAGGCCAAAAGATCCTCATACTCTCAGATAGTCAGGCATCACTGCAATCTTTAGGCATGTCCACAGATCAGATCTAGACTGATCTGGTACTGCCTTCAAAAACTTTTAACCCTGGCAAACCACAATAGAGTAACTCTTAACTGGGTCCCGGGACACAAGAGGGTATTATGTAGGTTTGGTCCTGAACCAGTATTTGGAATATCAAAATCTGCTGCACGTGGTATTGTATAGGTACATCTCGGTGGATTCAAACTAAACATCAGACATACTGGAGACATGTGCCATAACAGGACCACAGCAAACTCTTGGTCAAAAAACCCTCGGAGTCTCTGACTAACGAAATACTAAGGAAAGTATGACGGGATTACTCACCAGTCACTGTACCCTAAGGAAGCTCAGTTTGGCATATATAGGGAGGAACCTATAGTAAATTTTATACCCATTTAGAATAAGACCATCCTTATTTATTATTAATAAATCGGTTGAAACAAAAAATTACCAACAAAAATGAACGTCGTAACTAATTTATTAGATGTCACGTTTTTGAAGTTACGTCAAATTTTGATTTCATGTTAATGTCATAACGCAAAATAAGATATAAAAATGCGATATTCTGATGAATCCAAAAAACTTATGCTTAATGTAGTAAACTATTTTCAAAACGATTTAGGATCTCGATTTAAGGCAATTCAAAAAGCGTCCGAAGTACTAAAAGTTCCAGAAAGCACATTATATAATCTTGAAAAACCAAACAGAGCTACAGATTTCGAATTTAGAAGAAATATGTCTGCAAGCGTTTCCCGGAGCAAAACCCGAATTACAAAAAATACCCTGCATTGTTTGAGGGAAGTAATTTATAAAATGTATGCGCGAAAGGATAAAATCACAGTAGAAACTATTTTACGGCAATTTATCGAAGAGTCTCCAGAAACTAAGATTTCCAAAGGTTCGTTATATTTGGGAATTAAAAAAATGGGTTTTCATTTCAAAAAACAGGATGGAAGAAAACATTTATTGGAAATGCCTGCAGTCAGATTAAAAAGAATATTATTTTTGAACAAATACCATGCTGCTAAAAGCGAAAAGCTCTTTACACCTGTTTTTCTGGATGAGACATGGGTTTTTAGTAAAAGCGGGGACAGAAGAATGTGGCAAGATGGTACTAAACACAGTGATTTAAAAATAACTGGAAGTGGGACACGATATGTAATTGTTCATGCCGGTAATAAAAAAGGTTTTGTGGCAAATGCATCGCTTATTTTTAAATGCAATAAAAAAACAGGCGATTACCATGATAACATGAACACCGAAAATTTTGAAAATTGGTTTAAACAGCAACTAATTGTAAACTTGGAAGAACCATCGTTAATTATAATGGATAACGCAACGTATCACAGTCGCCTGGATGAAGAAATCCCAAGAAAAAGTTGGAGTAAAACACGCATGTTAGAATGGCTCAAAAAAAAGAATATTCCTTTTCCAGATCACATTTTAAAGGATGCTGTTTGGAATATAATTGAAAAGCAAGTTTTGCCAGAAAAAAATTATCATTTAGACAAATACGCTGCCGAGCATGGTCATTGTGTTCTCAGGCTACCACCCTATCATTGCCATTTTAATGCCATCGAAATGGTATGGTCAGAAACTAAAAGGCATTATGACCAAGCTATTACGAAAACTGCAAGGTCACCTACTGAAGTCTTAAAAGTATGGAATGACGTTGTAAAAAATGTAACGGAGCAACACTGGCAGAATTACATAAATCATACAGAGAAAATTATTTCTGAAGCATGGGAAGTAGAAAACAAACTGGACCTACTAAACATCGAACCTATGGTGATCTCTGTATCCAATGAATCCGATGATGAACTATCACTTTCCGAAAGTTATTCTGATTTAGAAACTAATTAAACTTTGCCTTGAAGATCACGTTGTCATTTTTTTAAAATCTAGAATTTTTACTTAATCGAACTCTGAATTGCCATATTTTTTTAAGAAAACTATGTATCTAGTTAATAAAACAATGTTTTTAAAATTAGTGCGCTTCTTTTATATTCTTTTATTATGTCAACATCTTTAGAATTTTATGAATTTCATAAAATTAATTTGTATTATTACAAACCGCCACTGATAATATGAAATTTCAAGTCACTACGCCAATGCAATAAGAAATATGTCAAGCATTTGACATGACAAAGGTCATAACCTAATTTTTTTCATGCGGGTTCAGATGGTTCAAGAAGCCGCATACGTTAAGTTACTAAAACGGCTGGTACCTCTAAATAGGTATTAATTTTACTATATCTATCGGTTGTGCATGGAAGGGGAGGAAACAGCCTCTCACATTATCTGACTCATTGGAGATATATATTGAATAGAGTATCCAAAAGGACCTAGGGAAAAGACTGTTGAGCCTGATAAGGGCTACTGGTCTCTTCACATAAACGGTGTAACCAAGAGTAGAAAAAGCCTAAAGGCAGAGGTCTCTAAGCCTCTGACTGGTGGTGCCGAATTAATCAGTCAATGTAATATAAGTAGGAACTAGTGAATTTTAATTTCTTTTTTATGTACCTATTGTTGATTTAAGACCACATAAAGTGAAAAACAACTTCTTTTGTTAAACAGATATTAAAAAAGTTAGCCTGTTTGGTTCAAGTAACTTTGAACCTTTTTCTAGTCACTGCAAGTAATCTAATCAGTATCAAGTCAATCCTAGGTGGTAGACATTTTATAAATGCTGACTTTTTAAATGAAAAACTGGGTGTGCTTCTGTATAAAGGGTGTCCTACCGGGAATGACCCATTAGAAGTTCTGGGAAAACTATGAATATTTTCTACATTTTATTCAAATGTTAAATATTATAATTATAAATATTTATTCATCCTATCTAGATTACACATATATATTTACAAGGAAGTGTTTTCGGAGTGAGTGATCTTTTGGCACAGATCACCTACCTGGTAGGGTATGGGATGGTTACATCACCGCATATCATGGACATCCGATAAAACATTTAAAAGGGTTTAACTTATTCGCAAAAATTGCCATCTACCATAGGAGTACGATACAATTTTTATAGGGGATTAATTTATTTATAAACATTTCTATATCATGAACGTACTATAAAATGTATAAAGAGGGTGGATTTATTCGTATAAACTTTCATTTACCATGGACGTACAAAACATTTTTCAAAGGGGTTAATTAATTTGCAACAATTTCCGTCTACACATGAGTTTGCGATAAAATTGCTTTTCCATGGGCGTAAGATAAAATTTTAATAAAGGGGGTTAATTTATTTTTTAAAATTTTTTATTCTTACCTTGACATATGTCATAATTAACGAAGTCTTATCATGACATACAATGAGTTTGATATTTTTCTCCATGAAAAATATTGTTTAAACAATCGTGAAATGCCTTAGTACGCACTTCCATATTATAAGAAATAATTTTTTATAGTCGTATTAAATAAACATTCAGAATAAAGTGCTTTAGCCTCTTCAAAGCTTGATGATTAAATGATAATATTTTTATCGTCTTTATATTATTTAAACATATTGACGAGGAAAGTTCATTTACCGATTTTTTTATCTATAGCGATTTATGATGGTGAAAAGGTTAAAAACGTTTTTTACTTTGGGCATATTAATTGTGTCAGAAAATTCTGAATTTTTGGCAGTTTTATAAGAGTCTCAAGATTTGATAGGGAATCTATCAATAACATAGAAGTCTCTGTATACCAGTACATCATAAACTATATTAAAAAATATATCAGGTATAATTATTTAAGCCATCTTGTATTCCACGCTTTAGGGATATTGTTATTTGTTTTTTATTGAAGCTAGTGAACCTTGCTCCAGTAAAAACATTGTCCGGAAGTTAATGCTAATGCTCGAACTTTTCAGCGTGCCGTCAAAAGGAATGGGTAGGTAGGTACCACTGTTTCAAAGTACTAACTACACAAGAACTTTTTCCCGAAGATAACTTTGGGCGGATGGAGTTTTGTGAAATTATGCCAGAGAAGCAGAATATAAATGGAAATGTTTTTGACTTCATTTTCTCTACAAAAAAAAAACACAATCTCCCCGGAAAATAAACGTATGTCCTCAAAAGTTATAAAGGAATTTTAGGTAACCATATTATATTTTATTGATGGTTACCTAATGGTCGCCAATATTTGCAGCTTTTACTGAATGGAATAATTCCAGCCTTCCTGTTAACTTTCAGGAGGTTTGGTTTCAACAAAACGGCTGTTCATCTCACAACGAAAGAAAAACCTCCATTTTTTCAATCAGAAGTTTCCTAATAACAATTGGCCCACTAGGTTGCCTGACTTCTTGATTTCTTTTTTGGGAATTTTTAAAAGAAGACATTTATGGATACGATGTTGACTGGGCCAAACATTTAGATGAATTGCGGGCAAAAATAACTTGTGTGTCCAGGAGAAATTTTGAGGACAGATTTGGTTTAATATGATTAGCACAATGTGGAATACCTATTTGAGCCTTTAATGCATTAAATTTGTAGTACCTAGCCACTTTTTTTACGTATCACTCACGAAGTTTTTCTATAGTTCAGTTTTAGTTTTAAGAGTATTTTGTTCTGATCTGTGCTATGTCTAAAAAAAACACCCAAAGATGAATTTTCGAATGGTAAAGATGAATAGATAATTGCGTGAACCATGGCGCTTTTCTTTCGCACGTGACTCAATCTATCCCATCGACTACAACAGTCAAACTATCAGTCCAGTCTGAGTCTTGCGCAATGCTTCTAACAAACTGCTATGCGTGTATTCGTCACGAAAATGTAGAGGTGGGAATACTCTATTTCGACCAGATCTGTATTATTTATGATTAGGTTCTCAATTTTTTTATGATGATAAGCAACTAACAACAAAAAAATCGATAATTTCATTACATTAGTAAAAATCCAAAATGAGACAAGACAAATACCGTTAGTAGATGAATTTCTTACAAAGACTGTTGAAATTTAATTTTAGATAAAAATTTGTTATTTTAATAATCAATAACTTGACCCGTATTATGATGTCCTTCGTAATTTTTTTGATAATTGTATATATTTATCTATCTAATTTTTAAAGTAGTTAGTTCCTCTTATATCTTATTTGCAACTGGTAAAAGGTTAGTTTTATATTTATATTATTTATTATCGTCACGTAATTTGTGTAATAATTTTAATAATTAAATTGAGTATTCATTTGAAAAAAAAGTTATTGTAAACTGTTAATTGTAGCATATTTATAAATGAATGCATTAGGATAGAAATATTCAGAGATAAATGCAGATGAATTAAAGCAATAAAATTTCGCAAAATTAATAAAATTTTTCGGAATCTCACAGAAGTATGGGAACTGTAAACTACATGTTTAAAATGAGTACCTATTGGTGTCCACGACATTTCCGGACACGTGGCCCCAACAAATTTAAAATGGGACAACCGGTATATATTATTAAATTTTTGGGTAAATCGTTCAAAAACAGATTTCAAATTAATATTTTGTGTACCTATTCGTTACAAAAATGTAGAGGTGGGAATACCGTTTCCCTATGGTCGGTAAAAAAGTGAATTAATAATTAACATTATTGTATGATTTTAATTTAAAAAATCAATAATTCACGAAGCTATATCTTTTTGTTTTAGATGAAGATCTTAATAATATGTATTATATTCGAGATAATAGTTTACCTTGTGTCTGCTAAATCTATCAACAAGAGAGACTGTTGCAGTACTATATGTACATCTTCATGTAATTCTGGATACTCTAATTGTAACAGTAGACCATGTAATTCTGGATACTCCAATTGTAACAGTAGACCATGTAATTCTGGATACTCCAATTGTAACAGTAGACCATGTAATTCTGGAGGTTCTGATTGCAACAGTGGCTCATGTAATAACAGGCCAAATTGTGATCAAAAAAACAATCCGTGCAATGATAATAGCGAGGAAGATCCAATTTCAGAAGAAGTCTTGCCAGTGTTAGTACCTTTTCCACAAAATCCTTCAGCGTTACCGATAATATCTCCAACTACAGTCAATAATACCAACGTCAACAATTCTACATTAGAATTCACGATGACAAATACTATTAACACAGTCAACAATATCAGTGTACCAATCAGTATAAATTCAACCAACCAAAATTCGATTGTTATACATTTAGAGAAAACAAAAGAATATGATCAACTAGATCAATCCATCGAGGAAATTGAACAACCACAATGCTGTTACGTTATTGGAAAAAAATGCGATGCTAATAATATATGTACAACAGAGCGACGCAAAGAATGTTCTGATATATGTAAAGGAATACTTCCAGAAGGTTTGTATCTTTTTTATAATTAGACCATTTTCCAGCTTCATATTGTTTCGGTTAAAGTGTTTACTTAGATGGATCAGATTCACAATTGGTCCCGATAACTGGCGCTGATATTCGATCCCAAAGAACGTCTTGTCCAATTAGTAGGCAAGCCATTGTGTCGGGTTCGCTAGTAACTGAATATTTAATTGCTACTACTGTGAAAGTTAAGTCTGAGTTGCAGAAATAGTCCGACGTTAAATAACCGAATAAAAAAAAAAAGAGGAAGAAGAGAAGGGGGAGAGACGTAGACAGGAGGAAGTTGAGGAGGGTAGAAAGGAGGAAGAAGAGGAGAAGGAGGAGAAGCGTAGACAAAAGCAGATGTAGAAATTATTAATTGCCTTACACAAATTCAGGAAACATTAAAGCTAGAGATAGGACAGCTTAATAAAAGAGTAGACCATTTAGAACACCAACAAGAAAATTTAAGATCTGATCTAGAGAAGCAAATTAGAAATGAAATAGTTAATGTAGAAAGAAGAATTCGTACCCAAGCTTCGGTAACTAATATTGAAATTGTAGGCACGACCTCGTCCTTTTGTATAACCGAACCTGTCCCCATTCAAAGTACAGTTTATCAAAGCTACTCAAGCAAGACCCTGAAACCACCCAGATTTGATGGCCAAACGGAATGGGAAACATATCGACTCCAATTTGTAGCTGCGGCCAAAGCCAATGGTTGGACTGAGATACAGACGGCTGCCTCATTGATAGTGTTGCTTCGTGGGCAGGCAGCAACCGTTTTGCAGTTTTTTCCACAAGACACGCTCAATTATGCGTCCCTCGTAAAGGATGGACAACGGCACTTGAAGCAAGTATTCCAGAGTCAGCTAGAAGTACGTAATCAAAAATTAAATGAAAGCCTACAGGAATTTGAGGCCGATATAAAAATATTGTTGCATCTTGCCTATCCTCAGGCACCTAAAGATTTCCTAGAGCAAATCGGCATTCGTTGATGGATTACAAGATATGTGGAAATGCAACAAGCTCTCCGGCTACAACACCACAAAACGTTAAATTAAAATCTGATTGCAGCTCATAAATATGAGGCAGCAAAAAGCATATCAAAATCTTTCCGTCCTAAATTGAGATAACTTCCAATAGCCACCCACAATCTACTCTCTCACAAATCTTGGATATACTCCAAACTATGCGACGAAATACCCAAAATGAAAGTACGAGATGCTTCAACTGCGGAAGAATCGGACACATTCAGAGAACTTGCAAAAGCAGAGCCCGTCCAACGAATAGGAAGTTGAGAAATGAAGTCAGAAGGTCTTCTAGATCGCCATCCCGGAGCCCCTCACAAAGTCCAACAAGAAATAACCACACTAGATACGCGTCTCTGAGAAGTCGATCTCCCACACCTTGCCTTGCCGCCGGCTCTCATCAAGGAAACAAATAAAAGTTGACTCTACGGAGCGGGAAACTACTGGCAGCCCCAAAATCCGCACTTACATTTTAAGTAAAAACTTCAAAACTAAACTAACTAATGTTAATTGTCCCGCCTTTTATACTTTTAACCTATTCCAGGCAGTTCTCGACTTTTCGATGACACTCTAGAGACTTTTCGATGACAGTTCTAGATGATTCTAGATGTATGTTATCGAAAAGTCGAGAACTGTCTGGAACAGGTGAAAAGTATAAAAGGCGGGACAATTGACATTAGTTAGTTTAGTTTTAAAGATTTGAAAATTTGAATCTGTGTTCTGATAGTGAGACGTTAAAATCGAATAAATAAATAAAGTTTAAGAAGTCGTAAGGAGTAACTATATTTTGAATGGATGTTTTAAGTTATGTATGTCGTACGTTATACCTGTATATAAAAAGCTTCAACAATTTTTTCACTATACTATAATAGGTATTTCTTTTTTTTAGTGAATTCACCCCAATCCACAATTGGTCTGGATCCAATTCAATCTATAGTAAACAAGACAACTGTATACCAGCCTACAGAATACTTTAATAGACTTTTCTACCCACAACCACCGCTCCAAAGATTCCCCATTCCTCCATATCCTGTTCAACAATTTCCTTTTCAACCATTACCATCAGTGATTCAATCTCCCTGTTCAATGAACTCAAGATCCCCATGTAGTCAATCTCAACAAACTACATCTCAGCCGCTATCCCAAATTTTATTTAATCCACAAGCTAAGTCGGTATTTCCTTTTTCAATTCAACCCCCAAATCAGTCACTATTCCCAAATTCAGTTCAACTACCAAATCAGCCACTATTCCCAAATTCAGTTCAACTACCAAATCAGCCACTATTCCCAAATTCAGTTCAGCCGCTATCTCCAATCTCTATCCGTCCACAAGTTCAGCCTCAGCCACAAATTTTCATACATAAGCCAGTAGGAAGCAATACAACCCTTTACCAGCCACCAGAAAATTATTTTGGAC
The DNA here is from genome assembly GCA_947563755.1 of Lochmaea crataegi. Taxonomy (NCBI): domain Eukaryota; kingdom Metazoa; phylum Arthropoda; class Insecta; order Coleoptera; family Chrysomelidae; genus Lochmaea; species Lochmaea crataegi. The sequence continues at coordinate 12,627,843 of OX387429.1, read as the reverse complement.
TATTCTATCAACCAGCAGTTCAACAACAGTCGCCCTTCCAACCATCACCAGCTGTTCAATCCCCATATTCAATAAACCCAGGATCCCCATGTAGCCAATCTCAACCACCAATCCAGTCGCTATACCCAAATTATTATCAACCACAAGTCCAGCCGCAACCACAGCAGGCTTTTATTCAACCTTCAATGCAGTCAACAGTAAATAATTGCGGAAGACAAGCTCAACAAACAGTGCAACAAATATTATTTCCGAATTATCCCTTTTCTCCTTGTGGTCAATTGAATTTACAGCCTACACCAGGTGTACCCCTTACTGTAGACCAACCTAAATCCAATTTTAATGGCTACTATCTTAGACCACCCTGGTCATATCAAAATCCTTCTTTAAACCAACCTTCAGATTTTTATTTTAAGTGCTCAATAGCAGACATTAATCAAATTCCTTTAAATCAACAAAATGTCCCTGTTCAACATGATGTGTCTAGGGAATCTCAGCAGCAGCTGGAAAATCAAAGTGCATTCTTACGAAGTGTACTTTTATCGTTACAACAAGAAAAACAACAAACAGAAAAACACCAACAACCATTTATGCAAAATCAGTGATTATAGGTTAATATATATATATATGTAACCAAAAAGTTTTTTTATCATTAATAAAAATGTAGTAGATTTTTTGTAATGAGGATTTCTCGATAATTAAATCATTGTAATGAAATAACTCTCGTATAATATGGGTTTTCACAACGATCATTGGACAATAAAGAATCAACCCTGGGTATATTCATAGATATTGAGGGAGCGTTTGATGAAACAACCCTCCCAACAATTACCCAGCAACTTAACTCCAGGAATGTACCCCTGGTAGTGGGAGAATGGATACTCAAAATGCTCTCTAATAGAGCAATAAGTATCAATGTAGAAGACATCAAAGTGAGAGGACTGGTCATGAGGGGATGCCCGCAGGGAGGGGTCTTCACCGTTTCTTTGAAACATACTCCTGGATACCCTGATTAATCACCTCAACAATAATGGATTCTACTCAATCGCATACGCGGATGACATAGTTATCTTGCAGACCGGAAAATTTGTGAACACACTGTGCGATAGAGCGCAGGATGGGCTCAAATTAATAGAAACATGGTGTAACGAACACTCACTGTCGATCAATCCCAAGAAGACTGAGATGGTCCATTTCACCAGGAACAGAAGATTATCGGGCTTAAAACTCCCCGAAATCTTCAATAGCAAATTAAACTTCTCTGAAGAGGTGAAATACCTTGGTATTACCCTCGACAGGAAGCTAACTTGGAACTATCACCTACAGAGCAGAGCAAAAAGAGCATATTTGGCTTATGAGCAATGTCGGATGACAGTGGGACGCACAAGGGGTCTCTCCCATCGTGTGGTCACCTGGATCTACACTGCAATCATAAGACCTATGCTAATGTACAGAGCCATTGCATGGGGACCGAAGGTTCTACAAAAATTAAATCAAATACAGCGAATGGCTTGTTTAAACATCACAGGAGCCATTAGAACAACACCAACCGCGGCAATGGAATTAATTATTGGTCTGACCCCTCTGGACTTTGTACGTCAAAGAAGTTGCGTTAATGGCCATGTTACGATTGCGCTCGGCTGGTGTAAACCCCGAAGTAGGAGTGGGTCAATTGAGGCTAAGTCTATGGCGAGAAGCGCTTACTGCGCTACCCCTGCTGCAGGCAGCCAATGATGCAATTGAACCCAAGTTTGTGTTTAATAAACCCTACAAAATACAAATAAAACAGAACTCAGAGTCAGATGCTGCAAATGCAATACGCATATATATAGAAGGCTCAAAAACCAAAGAAGGCTCAGGATGTGGAGTTTACTCCAGATCACTTAGCCTAAGCATTTAAGTGGGTAATGGGAAAAAATACCAGCGTGGTTCAAACAGAACTGGCTGGTATCTCAATTACCACAAAAGAACTAACCAGAAAAGGAATTTCTGGCAAAAACATAACAATCTGCACTGACAGCAGAGAAACCCTATTAGCCTTGAACAGACAACGTGTTACATCAGGACTAGTATTAGAGTGCCACCAAGATTTAGCTAACGCCTCGGTAGATAACAATGTTATCCTCAGTTGGGTTAAAGGGCACGACAGGAGTAAAGGTAATCGCATTGCCGATTCTTTAGCCAGGGAAGCGGCTGGACTAAAAATTTTGGGACCCAGTGACACCTACGGCCTGTCGACTTCGACAATTGCGGAACTAGCCTAACTGCGGCACTCACGCAGAAGTTATTAATAATCATCGAACAGCTCATCGACCTAATGCTGCTGATAATTTTAATAACGGTGTAGTCCTTGCAGGACGTCCTTTAAAAACGGGAGAACTGTTTGAAGTACGACTCGATAGGGTCGTAACCAAATGGGCGGGATCAATCGAAATTGGTGTGACTACGCATAGTCCGGTGGATCTGGATTTTCCGTTTTCAATGACTAATGTTCGGTAAGTTGTTTAATTTAATAAATGACAGGGTATTATGGTGAATGATATTCCAGATCTGGAACACGGATGATGACAGGTAGCGGTATTATGCATAATGGAACTATTGTTCTGGAACAATACGGAGTTAACTTGGAAGTTGGAGATAGAGTTGGGGTTTTAGGGAAAGAAAATGGTTTACTGCATTTTTTCGTTAACGGAGTGGATCAAGGGTGCGCTGCGTTTAATATTTGGAGTAATTGGTAAGTTAATAAGAAGGTTAATGAATAATAAAGTAAGAGACACTCAGTCGTTAGTGATGGGATAATTCGAATTAAAAATCATTCATAATCCGATTATATTTATATTCAGTCTAATGTGCTCGATACTACTGATCTCTGTTCTGTTATCTCTCAAGTAACAGTTTAATTGGGAGTGTAGAGCAGTACTGTAAAAAAAGGGCAAATAGAAACAACAATTATATTTAGCTATGGTAAGAGTGGAGTTAAATATTTAACAATAATACACAAAATATCGTATAGAACAACCAAAGCAATGCAAAACTTATGAAATTGAATATAAGCAATCGTTGCCCATCATGGCTGGAAGTTGTCCCTCTCTCGACTGGAAGTTGTTCCTTTTATCGGTAGAAAATATAATCAACCGGTTAAAATATTCACAACCGATGGAAAATATTCCCCGCCGGCGGAGGAAATCGCAGACAAAACTAGAAAATGCGCCCCCCTGAAAGCTGGATGTTCTCTACCGGCTTCACTAAGCCAGAGTTTATCTTTACTCTAGCAAAGTGCAGATATGTATATACTGATATGAAAAGTGGAATCATACAACACATATACCAAACAAGGGTTATTTCAGTATAAAATCTAAATAATTAAAACTATTTGAAAAGGAAATTTGAATTTAAATGAACAAAATAAATAAAGTAAATAAATCAAACTAGAGAAGGCATAGTTTGAATTTTAAAATATACCTTATACATATGAATAATAAAAATAAAATAAAATTTGAATTACATTTAACTAAATAAAATATAAACAAATCACCTGACAAATATTTACAGCCCAAACTTTAAACGGGAATCCTTATAACTTTTCTCTAATTTATTGAAATCCTATCACATAGTTTCAGAATTTTCAAAAGTTTTGCAAAAGTTTCTTGGCTCATAATAAATCTAAAAAGAAAGAACCTGAAAATTAAAAATTATTAGTTAGATTATAAAATCTGACACTGGTAAAAATAGAAAAAGTACACTTATGAACATATTTAACAAGGTGTGAATCTAGATTTGTCAACTCGAACGGAAGAAAGGACATAGCAACAGAAATTAAAACAGATATCAAATAATTTTAAAAATTTGTAACTAAAAGAAAAAAATAAACTTTCATATCAGAAAAAGATCAAATTATAAAATAATCAAGTCAAATAACAGAAATCAAAAATTATTAAAAATAAAGAGACATATGGTTGTTGATTAAAAAAAAATTGAGATACGTTGCTATTGATTAAAAACGGGAGAGAAAGCGTCGGGTTTTGAAAAGAAAGATACAGAATTGAAAAGTATAAGCTTTTTGATGTTAGAAAATTAATTTAAAATTAGGCTACATTATGTTAAAAAGTGAGACTTTACAGTAAATTTGTGTTACTAACCTTCGTAACAAGTTCCTGTTAAAAACAGATGGTAAATAATCACTGCAAATATTAAATTCCTCAAATAAACCATGAGTGAAACCTCCAAGAGGTGAGCAGAACTGAAAATTTTCCGAAGCCGACACCGAAGCCATATCGAAGCCACTTCTACGGGGGACTTCAAGGCCCAGAAAGGTCTAAAACACAGAAAAGAAGTAATTATCCAATCTTCAAAAAGTAGTACAATATGTATAATAATTTTTTTGCTTATTATTTCAGTTAAAGGAATCTTGGGCATTAAATTAAAATACGCAGTTTGTATCATTATTATAAGTTCGTATGTTTAAAATCAGCATTAAAAATTGATTGTATTCAGGGTGTTCCTAAATTCAGGCGAAAAAATTCAGAAGGTGATTTCCAGTATAAAATTATGATAAGACTTTCCTATAGACAAAATCTCCTAAACCCATCCCCTTCCAAGATAATCACCCTGAATAAAATTGAGTTTTTTTTCTCAAATTTTAGTAAAGATGGAAACTTTAAATTTTGTAAATTTCGTGAACTCGCAATTACTAACCACCGGTGTTTTCTCAACATTCCCGTTACATTCTAAGGGAGTGAAATTATCAACCCTTACTTTATTTAATATCAAATCTTATTTTCTCTAGTTGAGTGAGTTGTGAAATAAAAATATTATTTAAAATCTCTATTGTCAAAACAACAAATTTTAAATAATATTTTTATTCCACAAAACTCAATCTAGAGAAAAAGATTCGACATTAAATAAATTACAAAATTTTAAGTTTTCATCTTTACTAAAACTTGAGAAATATAAAATAAAAACTCAATTTCACTCAGCCTCTTTTTAGGGGTGATATCTCGAAAGGGAGTGGAGTGAGGACATTTTTTCATAGGAAAGACCTATTATAATTTTATACGGGCAATCACCTCCTGAATTTTTTCGCATAAATTTAGAAACACCCTGTATGTAGTATAAAATATTATAGAAACCTCTGTTAAGTATATAAGGTGATTCATGAGGAACTGTACATACTCCTATCTTGTATTGATTTTCCTGTGGGGTATGTCAAATATAAAATTTCAACTTGTATTTGTTTTTTGAAAACGTTTATCAAGATTTAAGAAAGTTTGCAAATAGATAATGAATAATAAGTTTTCCTTTAGATAATAAGGTTGGACACACAATTCCAGAAGTTTATGTTCCAAATTGCATTGTAGGTATTGTCAATTTATCGAGTTCTCAGAATATTGTTTCGCCAAAAAAATTCAGTTCGATCATTTTTCAATTGAAGAAAATAAAATAGAAACATTAAAAAAGAATCGGTTTGTTTAAATTAAGAAAATTTGAGAATACAAAAGAGTACCTATAGCTTATCTGTTTTTTGAAAAAAGTATCTGTAATACTGTAGGTTTTTATTTTGAGTAGAAGTATAAGAAAAGTCTGAGAATTCGATAAATTGCAAATACCTATGAATTTCTAAATACATATTATACAGGGCGATGTCTTAAATTCAGTTGTATTATTAAAAATATAACAGAATCGTTTGATGCGTTCGTGAGATATCGTTGTCGAAAAAAATCGAAAAACAGTGTTTTTTTGTAATAACTCCGAAATCTTTCATCAGATCAATTTTTTTGTTGCAAATTTTTTATAGAGCTCAAAAAACTACATCGATCGCCGCCAACCGCGTGAAAATCGGATAATTTATTCAAAAGTTATAGCAGTTTGAAAATTAAAAAAATCGTGTTTCATCGAACTTCAATAAGACTCGACTTTTGAGCTCGAAGAGCTCAAAAGCATCGAATAGCTTTATCTTTGAGCTCGGAGAGCTCAAAATAACACAAAAACATCGCAACTAGCGACAAAATCGCATGCGTTTGAAAATTGAATTTAGCGGAAAGCTGCAGGGATGGCCTTCAGGGTCAAACGATTTCCAGATTTTTTGTTTTGAAAAGTGGATTTTCGAAAATTTCATGACTCTATTTGAAGGCGAAATAATGATTTTATCAAAAAACTGACTGTTCCAGTCGATTTTTCGGCCCAAAAAACTCCTCTTTACAAAAATTTTATCTTTTTTTGTCGAAAATTTAGAATAAAGGGGTAGATATGGAAATATTTTGCGATACAAATTGATTTTTTCTAACTCCCATAATCCTTGGAAATATGGACTCAGAATTCACTAAATTATGTAAAATTGTCCCCTCTATCGATTGGTGAAGACTAGAACGTTCTATCTTTCCTATTTGTCGAGTTATGAGTATTTTTTGTTTTGAAAAGTGGATTTTCGGAAATTTCATGACTCTATTTGAAGGCGAAATAATGATTTTATCACAAAACTGATTGTGCCAGTCGATTTTTTGGCCAAAAAAACCCCTCTTTACGAATTTTTAGCATTTTTTATAATTTTTTTGTCGAAAATTTAGAACAAAGGGGGTAGCTATGGAAATATTTTGCGATACAAATTGATTTTTTCTAACTCCCATAATCCTTGGAAATATGGACTCAAAATTCACTAAAATATGTAAAATTGTCCCCTCTATCGATTGGTGAAGACTAGAACGTTCTATCTTTCCTATTTGTCGAGTTATGAGTATTTTTTGTTTTGAAAAGTGGATTTTCGAAAATTTCATGACTCTATTTGAAGGCGAAACAATGATTTTATCACAAAACTGATTGTGCCAGTCGATTTTTTGGCCAAAAAAACCCCTCTTTACGAATTTTTAGCATTTTTTATAATTTTTTTGTCGAAAATTTAGAACAAAGGGGGTAGCTATGGAAATATTTTGCGATACAAATTGATTTTTTCTAACTCCCATAATCCTTGGAAATATGGACTCAAAATTCACTAAAATATGTAAAATTGTCCCCTCTATCGATTGGTGAAGACTAGAACGTTCTATCTTTCCTATTTGTCGAGTTATGAGTATTTTTTGTTTTGAAAAGTGGATTTTCGAAAATTTCATGACTCTATTTGAAGGCGAAATAATGATTTTATCACAAAACTGATTGTGCCAGTCGATTTTTTGGGCAAAAAAACCCCTCTTTACGAATTTTAAGCATATTTTATTTTTTTTTGTCGAAAATTTAGAACAAAGGGAACCAACCATTCTGGTTTGCGACTAGAAGGAATAACATCACTTGTGGACCGGTTTCGGCGTTTTTGCGCCTCATCAGCACAAGGTAGATGCCATTTGTCCAAGAGCTCTGAGAGCATAATCCTGGACTAGAGACTACGTCCATACCACACCAACACATTCGCCTTAGTACAGGAAATGTTAAGAGTTGGTTCTATCTTAACAGATATACCAACCCCGTTTACTTTAGAAGTGTAATTCAATGTCTGTCGGATAATATAGCCCGAGAAGTAGTTGTTGCTTCTTAGTGGATGGTCTGCTCTTTGGAAATTAATTTTTCTAATTTTGTAAAGCGTTTAATAGTATTGAACTATTATTTTTTGACGACAAAGGAAATATTTTGCGATACAAATTGATTTTTTCTAACTCCCATAATCCTTGGAAATATAGACTCAAAATTCACTAAATAATGTAAAATTGTCCCCTCTATCGATTGAAGAAGACTAGAACGTTCTATCTTTGCTATTTGTCGAGTTATGAGTATTTTTTGTTTTAAAAAGTGGATTTTCGAAAATTTCATGACTCTATTTGAAGGCGAAATAATGATTTTATCACAAAACTGATTGTGCCAGTCGATTTTTTGGCCAAAAAAACCCCTCTTTACGAATTTTTAGCATTTTTTATAATTTTTTTGTCGAAAATTTAGAACAAAGGGGGTAGCTATGGAAATATTTTGCGATACAAATTGATTTTTTCTAACTCCCATAATCCTTGGAAATATGGACTCAAAATTCACTAAAATATGTAAAATTGTCCCCTCTATCGATTGGTGAAGACTAGAACGTTCTATCTTTCCTATTTGTCGAGTTATGAGTATTTTTTGTTTTGAAAAGTGGATTTTCGAAAATTTCATGACTCTATTTGAAGGCGAAATAATGATTTTATCACAAAACTGATTGTGCCAGTCGATTTTTTGGGCAAAAAAACCCCTCTTTACGAATTTTAAGCATATTTTATTTTTTTTTGTCGAAAATTTAGAACAAAGGGAACCAACCATTCTGGTTTGCGACTAGAAGGAATAACATCACTTGTGGACCGGTTTCGGCGTTTTTGCGCCTCATCAGCACAAGGTAGATGCCATTTGTCCAAGAGCTCTGAGAGCATAATCCTGGACTAGAGACTACGTCCATACCACACCAACACATTCGCCTTAGTAAAGGAAATGTTAAGAGTTGGTTCTATCTTAACAGATATACCAACCCCGTTTACTTTAGAAGTGTAATTCAATGTCTGTCGGATAATATAGCCCGAGAAGTAGTTGTTGCTTCTTAGTGGATGGTCTGCTCTTTGGAAATTAATTTTTCTAATTTTGTAAAGCGTTTAATAGTATTGAACTATTATTTTTTGACGACAAAGGAAATATTTTGCGATACAAATTGATTTTTTCTAACTCCCATAATCCTTGGAAATATAGACTCAAAATTCACTAAATAATGTAAAATTGTCCCCTCTATCGATTGAAGAAGACTAGAACGTTCTATCTTTGCTATTTGTCGAGTTATGAGTATTTTTTTTTTAAAAAGTGGATTTTCGAAAATTTCATGACTCTATTTGAAGGCGAAATAATGATTTTATCACAAAACTGATTGTGCCAGTCGATTTTTTGGCCAAAAAAACCCCTCTTTACGAATTTTTAGCATTTTTTATAATTTTTTTGTCGAAAATTTAGAACAAAGGAGGTAGCTATGGAAATATTTTGCGATACAAATTGATTTTTTCTAACTCCCATAATTCTTGGAAATATGGACTCAAAATTCACTAAAATATGTAAAATTGTCCCCTCTATCGATTGAGGAAGACTAGAACGTTCTATCTTTTCTATTTGTCGAGTTATGAGTATTTTTTGTTTCGAAAAGTGGATTTTCGAAAATTTCATGACTCTATTTGAAGGCGAAATAATGATTTTATCACAAAACTGATTGTGCCAGTCGATTTTTTGGCCAAAAAAACCCTTCTTTACGAATTTTTAGCATTTTTTATAATTTTTTTGTCGAAAATTTAGAACAAAGGGGGTAGCTATGGAAATATTTTGCGATACAAATTGATTTTTTCTAACTCCCATAATCCTTGGAAATATGGACTCAAAATTCACTAAAATATGTAAAATTGTCCCCTCTATCGATTGGTGAAGACTAGAACGTTCTATCCTTGCTATTTGTCGAGTTATGAGTATTTCTTGTTTTGAAAAGTGGATTTTCGAAAATTTCATGACTCTATTTGAAGGCGAAATAATGATTTTATCACAAAACTGATTGTGCCAGTCGATTTTTTGGCCAAAAAAACCCCTCTTTACGAATTTTAAGCATATTTTATTTTTTTTTGTCGAAAATTTAGAACAAAGGGGTAGGTATGGAAATATTTTGCGAATCAAATTGATTTTTTCTAACTCCCTTAATCCTTGGCAATATCGACTCAAAATTAGGGCTGGGCGATTATCAAAAAACATAATCGATTATCGATTATATAAAATAATCGATTATTTTCGATTAATCGATTAATCGATGTTAATCGATTAATTGATTAATAAAAAAAAATCGATTAATTGATTGATAAAAAAAATCGATTAATCGAAAAAAATCGATTAATCCAAAATAATCGATTAATCCAAAATAATCGATTAATCCAAAATAATCGATTAATCCAAAATAATCGATTATTCCAAAATAATCGATTAATCGATTAATCGAAAATAATCGATTAGTCGATTAATCGAAAAAATCGATTAATCGAAAAAAATCGATTAATCGAAAAAAATCGATTAATAGAAAATAATCGATTAATCTAAAATAATCGATTAATCGAAAATTTATTATTTTTCATTATTCTTGATAACGGCAGCTGGACCGCTACCGAAACTTTAAAAATAGAGTTTCAACAAACATCGTGATCAAGAACTTTTATATTTAACTAATTTTTTCCCTAACTCAAGCCTTTAAAAAGATTGACAATTTGGAACTTACGAAAATATTTTGAAGTTTAAGACTTAAAAAAATTGTCAAGATTTTCCAGTCGATTTTCCGGTCCAAAAAACCCCTCTTTACGAATTTTTAGCATTTTTTATAATTTTTTTGTCGAAAATTTAGAACAAAGGAAATATTTTGCGATACAAATTGATTTTTTCTGACTCCCATAATCCTTGGAAATATAGACTCAAAATTCACTAAAATATGTAAAATTGTCCCCTCTATCGATTGGTGAAGACTAGAACGTTCTATCTTTCCTATTTGTCGAGTTATGAGTATTTTTTGTTTCGAAAAGTGGGTTTTCGAAAATTTCATGACTCTATTTGAAGGCGAAATAATGATTTTATCACGAAACTGATTGTGCCAGTCGATTTTTTGGCCAAAAAAACCCCTTTTTACGAATTTTTAGCATTTTTTATAATTTTTTTGTCGAAAATTTAGAACAAAGGGGGTAGCTATGGAAATATTTTGCGATACAAATTGATTTTTTCTAACTTCCATAATCCTTGGAAATATGGACTCAAAATTCACGAAAATATGTAAAATTGTCCCCTCTATCGATTGGTCAAGACTAGAACGTTCTATCTTTCCTATTTGTCGAGTTATGAGTATTTTTTGTTTTGAAAAGTGGATTTTCGAAAATTTCATGACTCTATTTGAAGGCGAAATAATGATTTTATCACAAAACTGATTGTGCCAGTCGATTTTTTGGCCAAAAAAACCCCTCTATACGAATTTTTAGCATTTTTTATAATTTTTTTGTCGAAAATTTAGAACAAAGGGGGTAGCTATGGAAATATTTTGCGATACAAATTGATTTTTTCTAACTCCCATAATCCTTGGAAATATGGACTCAAAATTCACGAAAATATGTAAAATTGTCCCCTCTATCGATTGGTCAAGACTAGAACGTTCTATCTTTCCTATTTGTCGAGTTATGAGTATTTTTTGTTTTGAAAAGTGGATTTTCGAAAATTTCATGACTCTATTTGAAGGCGAAATAATGATTTTATCACGAAACTGATTGTGCCAGTCGATTTTTTGGCCAAAAAAACCCCTCTTTACGAATTTTTAGCATTTTTTATAAGTTTTTTGTCGAAAATTTAGAACAAAGGGGGTAGCTATGGAAATATTTTGCGATACAAATTGATTTTTTCTAACTCCCATAATCCTCGGAAATATAGACCCAAAATTCACTAAAATATGTAAAATTGTCCCCTCTATCGATTGGTGAAGACTAGAACGTTCTATCTTTCCTATTTGTCGAGTTATGAGTATTTTTTGTTTCGAAAAGTGGATTTTCGAAAATTTCATGACTCTATTTGAAGGCGAAATAATGATTTTATCACAAAACTGATTATGCCAGTCGATTTTTTGGCCAAAAAAACCCCTCTTTACGAATTTTTAGCATTTTTTATAATTTTTTTGTCGAAAATTTAGAACAAAGGGGGTAGCTATGGAAATATTTTGCGATACAAATTGATTTTTTCTAACTCCCATAATCCTCGGAAATATGGACTCAAAATTCACGAAAATATGTAAAATTGTCCCCTCTATCGATTGGTCAAGACTAGAACGTTCTATCTTTTCTATTTGTCGAGTTATGAGTATTTTTTGTTTTGAAAAGTGGATTTTCGAAAATTTCATGACTCTATTTGAAGGCGAAATAATGATTTTATCACAAAACTGATTGTGCCAGTCGATTTTTTGGCCAAAAAAACCCCTCTTTACGAATTTTTAGCATTTTTTATAATTTTTTTGTCGAAAATTTAGAACAAAGGGGGTAGCTATGGAAATATTTTGCGATACAAATTGATTTTTTCTAACTTCCATAATCCCTGGAAATATAGACTCAAAATTCACTAAAATATGTAAAATTGTCCCTTCTATCGATTGGTGAAGACTAGAACGTTCTATATTTGCTATTTGTCGAGTTATGAGTATTTTTTGTTTCGAAAAGTGGATTTTCGAAAATTTCATGACTCTATTTGAAGGCGAAATAATGATTTTATCACAAAACTAATTGTGCCAGTCGATTTTTTGGCAAAAAAAACCCCTCTTTACGAATTTTTAGCATTTTTTATAATTTTTTTGTCGAAAATTTAGAACAAAGGGGGTAGCTATGGAAATATTTTGCGATACAATTGATTTTTTCTAACTCCCATAATCCTTGGAAATATGACTCAAAATTCACTAAATATGTAAAATTATCCCCTCTATCGATTGGTGAAGACTAGAACATTCTATCTTTCCTATTTGTCGAGTTATGAGTAATTTTTGTTTCGAAAAGTGGATTTTCGAAAATTTCATGACTCTATTTGAAGGCGAAATAATGATTTTATCACAAAACTGATTGTGCCAGTCGATTTTTTGGCCAAAAAAACCCCTCTTTACGAATTTTTAGCATTTTTATAATTTTTTTGTCGAAAATTAGAACAAAGGGGGTAGCTATGGAAATATTTTGCGATACAAATTGATTTTTTCTAACTTCCATAATCCTGGAAATATAGACTCAAAATTCACTAAAATATGTAAAATTGTCCCCTCTATAGATTGGTGAAGACTAGAACGTTCTATCTTTCCTATTTGTCGAGTTATGAGTAATTTTTGTTTCGAAAAGTGGATTTTCGAAAATTTCATGACTCTATTTGAAGGCGAAATAATGATTTTATCACAAAACTGATTGTGCCAGTCGATTTTTTGGCCAAAAAACCCCTCTTAACGAATTTTTAGCATTTTTTATAATTTTTTTGTCGAAAATTTAGAACAAAGGGGGTAGCTATGGAAATATTTTGCGATACAAATTGATTTTTTCTAACTTCCATAATCCCTGGAAATATAGACTCAAAATTCACTAAAATATGTAAAATTGTCCCTTCTATCGATTGGTGAAGACTAGAACGTTCTATCTTTCCTATTTGTCGAGTTATGAGAATTTTTTGTTTTGAAAAGTGGATTTTCGAAAATTTCATGACTCTATTGAAGGCGAAATGAATCTTTAGCATTTTTTATAATTTTTTTGTCGAAAATTTAAAACAAAGGGGGTAGCTATGGAAATATTTTGCGATACAAATTGATTTTTTCTAACTTCCATAATCCCTGGAAATAAAGACTCAAAATTCACTAAAATATGTAAAATTGTCCCTTCTATCGATTGGTGAAGACTGGAACGTTCTATCTTTGCAATTTGTCGAGTTATGAGTATTTTTTGTTTTGAAAAGTGGATTTTCGAAAATTTCATGACTCTATTTGAAGGCGAAATAATGATTTTATCACAAAACTGATTGTGCCAGTCGATTTTTTGGCCAACAAAACCCCTCTTTACGAATTTTTAGCATTTTTTATAATTTTTTTGTCGAAAATTTAGAACAAAGGGGGGTAGCTATGGAAATATTTTGCGATACAAATTGATTTTTTCTAACTTCCATAATCCCTGGAAATAAAGACTCAAAATTCACTAAAATATGTAAAATTGTCCCTTCTATCGATTGGTGAAGACTAGAACGTTCTATCTTTGCTATTTGTCGAGTTATGAGTATTTTTTGTTTTGAAAAGTGGATTTTCGAAAATTCCATGACTCTATTTGAAGGCGAAATAATGATTTTATCACAAAACTGATTGTGCCAGTCGATTTTTTGGCCAACAAAACCCCTCTTTACGAATTTTTAGCATTTTTTATAATTTTTTTGTCGAAAATTTAGAACAAAGGAGGTAGCTATGGAAATATTTTGCGATACAAATTGATTTTTTCTAACTCCCATAATCCTTGGAAATATGCACTCAAAATTCACTAAAATATGTAAAATTTGTCCCCTCTATCGATTGGTGAAGACTAGAACGTTCTATCTTTCCTATTTGTCGAGTTATGAGTATTTTTTGTTTTGAAAAGTGGATTTTCGAAAATTTCAATGACTCTATTTGAAGGCGAAATAATGATTTTTATCACAAAACTGATTGTGCCAGTCGATTTTTTGGCCAAAGAAACCCCTCTTCACGAATTTTTAGCATTTTTTATAATTTTTTTGTCGAAAATTCTAGAACAAAGGGGGTAGCTATGGAAATATTTTGCGATACAAATTGATTTTTGCTAACTCCCATAATCCTTGGAAATATAGACTCAAAATTCACTAAAATATGTAAAATTGTCCCCCTCTATCGATTGGTGAAGACTAGAACGTTCTATCTTTTCTATTTGTCGAGTTCATGAGTATTTTTTGTTTTGAAAAGTGGATTTTCGAAAATTTCATGACTCTATTTGAAGGCGAAATAATGATTTTATCACAAACTGATTGTGCCAGTCGATTTTTTGGCCAAAAAAAACCCCTCTTTACGAATTTTTAGCATTTTTTATAATTTTTTTGTCGAAAATTCAGAACAAAGGGGGTAGCTATGGAAATATTTTGCGATACAAATTGATTTTTTTCTAACTCCCATAATCCTTGGAAATATGGACTCAAAATTCACTAAAATATGTAAAATTGTCCCCTTCTATCGATTGGTGAAGACTAGAACGTTCTATCTTTCCTATTTGTCGAGTCTGTGAATAATTTTTTGTTTCGAAAAGTGAATTTTCGAAAATTTCATGACTCTATTTGAAGGCGAAATAATGATTTTATCACAAAACTGATTGTGCCAGTCGATTTTTTTGGCCAAAAAAACCCCTCTTTACGAATTTTTAGCATTTTTTATAATTTTTTTGTCGAAAATTTAGAACAAAGGGGGGTAGCTATGGAAATATTTTGCGATACAAATTGATTTTTGCTAACTCCCATAATCCTTGGAAATATAGACTCAAAATTCACTAAAATATGTAAAATTGTCCCCTCTATCGATTGGTGAAGACTAGAACGTTCTATCTTTCCTATTTGTCGAGTTATGAGTAATTTTTGTTTCGAAAAGTGGATTTTCGAAAATGTCATGACTCTATTTGAAGGCGAAAATAATGATTTTATCACAAAACTGATTGTGCCAGTCGATTTTTATGGCCAGAAAACCCCTCTTTACGAATTTTTTAGCATTTTTTATAATTTTTTTGTCGAAAATTTAGAACAAAGGAGGTAGCCATGGAAATATTTTGCGAATCAAATTGCTTTTTTTCTAACTCCCTTAATCCTTGGCAATATCGACTCAAAATTCACTCAAATATGTAAAATTGTCCCCTCTATAGATTGGTGAAGGACTAGAACGTTCTATCTTTCCTATTTGTCGAGTTATGAGTAATTTTTGTTTCGAAAAGTGGATTTTCGAAAATTTCATGACTCTATTTGAAGGCGAAATAATGATTTTATCACAAAAACTGATTATGCCAGTCGATTTTTTTGGCCAAAAAAAACCCCTCTTTACGAATTTTTAGCATTTTTTATAATTTTTTTGTCGAAAATTCAGAACAAAGGGGGGTAGCTATGGAAATATTTTGCGATACAAATTGATTTTTTTCTAACTCCCATAATCCTTGGAAATATGGACTCAAAATTCACTAAAATATGTAAAATTGTCCCTTCTATCGATTGGTGAAGACTAGAACGTTCTATCTTTCCTATTTGTCGAGTTGTGAATAATTTTTGTTTCGAAAAGTGAATTTTCGAAAATTTCATGACTCTATTTGAAGGCGAAATAATGATTTTATCACAAAACTGATTGTGCCAGTCGATTTTTTGGCCAAAAAAAACCCCTCTTTACGAAATTTTTAGCATTTTTTATAATTTTTTTGTCGAAAATTTAGAACAAAGGGGCGGTAGCTATGGAAATATTTTGCGATACAAATTGATTTTTGCTAACTCCCATAATCCTTGGAATATAGACTCAAAATTCACTAAAATATGTAAAATTGTCCCCCTCTATCGATTGGTGAAGACTAGAACGTTCTATCTTTTCTATTTGTCGAGTTATGAGTATTTTTTGTTTTGAAAGTGGGATTTTCGAAAATTTCATGACTCTATTTGAAGGCGAAATAATGATTTTATCACAAAACTGATTGTGCCAGTCGATTTTTTTGGCCCAGAAAACCCCTCTTTACGAATTTTTATCATTTTTTATAATTTTTTTGTCGAAAATTTAGAACAAAGGAGGTAGCTATGGAAATATTTTGCGAATCAAATTGCTTTTTTTCTAACTCCCTTAATCCTTGGCAATATCGACTCAAAAATTCACATCAAATATGTAAAATTGTCCCCTCTATAGATTGGTGAAGACTTAGAACGTTCTATCTTTCCTATTTGTCGAGTTCAATGAGTAATTTTTGTTTCGAAAAGTGGATTTTCGAAAATTTCATGACTCTATTTGAAGGCGAAATAATGATTTTATCACAAAAACTGATTGTGCCAGTCGATTTTTTGGCCAAAAAAACCCCTCTTTACGAATTTTTAGCATTTTTTATAATTTTTTTTGTCGAAAATTCCTAGAACAAAGGGGGGTAGCTATGGAAAATATTTTGCGATACAAATTGATTTTTTCTAACTTCCATAATCCCTGGAAACATAGACTTAAAATTCACTTAAATATGTAAAATTGTCCCTTCTATCGATTGGTGAAGACTAGAACGTTCTATCTTTGCTATTTGTCGAGTTAATGAGTATTTTTTTGTTTTTGAAAAGTGGATTTTCGAAAATTTCATGACTCTATTTGAAGGCGAAATAATGATTTTATCACAAAACTGATTGTGCCAGTCGATTTTTTGGCCAACAAAACCCCTCTTTACGAATTTTTAGCATTTTTTATAATTTTTTTGTCGAAAATTTAGAACAAAGGGATAGGTATGGAAATATTTTGCGATACAAATTGATTTTTTCTAACTTCCATAATCCCTGGAAATATAGACTCAAAATTCACTAAAATATGTAAAATTGTCCCTTCTATCGATTGGTGAAGACTAGAACGTTCTATCTTTTGCTATTTGTCGAGTTATGAGTATTTTTTGTTTTGAAAAGTGGATTTTCGAAAATTTCATGACTCTATTTGAAGGCGAAATAATGATTTTATCACAAAACTGATTGTTGCCAATCGATTTTTCGGCCAAAAAACCCCTTTTTACGAATTTTTAGCATTTTTTATAATTTTTTTGTCGAAAATTTAGAACAAAGGGATAGGTATGGAAATATTTTGCCGAATAAAATTGATTTTTTCTAACTCCCATAATCCTTGGAAATATGGACTCAAAATTCACTAAAATATGTAAAATTATCCCCTCTATCGATTGGCGAAGACTAGAACGTTCTATCTTTCCTATTTGTCGAGTTATGAGTAATTTTTGTTTCGAAAAGTGGATTTTCGAAAATTTCATGACTCTATTTGAAGGCGAAATAATGATTTTATCACAAAACTGATTGTGCCAGTCGATTTTTTGGCCAAAAAAACCCCTCTTTACGAATTTTTAGCATTTTTTATAATTTTTTTGTCGAAAATTTAGAACAAAGGGGGTAGCTATGGAAATATTTTGCGATACAAATTGATTTTTTCTAACTTCCATAATCCCTGGAAATGAAGACTCAAAATTCACTAAAATATGTAAAATTGTCCCTTCTATCGATTGGTGAAGACTAGAACGTTCTATCTTTGCTATTTGTCGAGTTATGAGTATTTTTTTGTTTTGAAAAGTGGATTTTCGAAAATTTCATGACTCTATTTGAAGGCGAAATAATGATTTTATCACAAAACTGATTGTGCCAGTCGATTTTTTGGCCAACAAAACCCCTCTTTACGAATTTTTAGCATTTTTTATAATTTTTTTGTCGAAAATTTAGAACAAAGGGGGTAGCTATGGAAATATTTTGCGATACAAATTGATTTTTTCTAACTTCCATAATCCTCGGAAATATAGACTCAAAATTCACTAAAATATGTAAAATTGTCCCCTCTATCGATTGGTGAAGACTAGAACGTTCTATCTTTGCTATTTGTCGAGTTATGAGTATTTTTTGTTTCGAAAAGTGGATTTTCGAAAATTTCATGACTCTATTTGAAGGCGAAATAATGATTTTATCACAAAACTGATTGTGCCAGTCGATTTTTCGGCCAAAAAAACCCCTCTTTACAAATTTTTAGCATTTTTTATAATTTTTTTGTCGAAAATTTAGAACAAAGGGATAGGTATGGAAATATTTTGCGAACCAAATTGATTTTTTCTAACTCCCATAATCCTTGGAAATATAGACTCAAAATTCACTCAAATATGTAAAATTGTCCCCTCTATCGATTGGCGAAGACTAGAACGTTCTATCTTTCCTATTTGTCGAGTTATGAGTAATTTTTGTTTCGAAAAGTGGATTTTCGAAAATTTCATGACTCTATTTGAAGGCGAAATAATGATTTTATCACAAAACTGATTGTGCCAGTCGATTTTTTGGCCAAAAAAACCCCTCTTTACGAATTTTTAGCATTTTTTATAATTTTTTTGTCGAAAATTTAGAACAAAGGGGGTAGCTATGGAAATATTTTGCGATACAAATTGATTTTTTCTAACTTCCATAATCCCTGGAAATATAGACTCAAAATTCACTAAAATATGGAAAATTGTCCCTTCTATCGATTGGTGAAGACTAGAACGTTCTATCTTTCCTATTTGTCGAGTTATGAGTATTTTTTGTTTTGAAAAGTGGATTTTCGAAAATTTCATGACTCTATTTGAAGGCGAAATAATGATTTTATCACAAAACTGATTGTGCCAGTCGATTTTTTGGCCAAAAAAACCCCTCTTTACGAATTTTTAGCATTTTTTATAATTTTTTTGTCGAAAATTTAGAACAAAGGGGGTAGCTATGGAAATATTTTGCGATACAAATTGATTTTTTCTAACTCCCATAATCCTTGGAAATATGGACTCAAAAATCACTAAAATATGTAAAATTGTCCCCTCTATCGATTGGTGAAGACTAGAACGTTCTATCTTTGCTATTTGTCGAGTTATGAGTATTTTTTGTTTTGAAAAGTGGATTTTCGAAAATTTCATGACTCTATTTGAAGGCGAAATAATGATTTTATCACAAAACTGATTGTGCCAGTCGATTTTTTGGCCAACAAAACCCCTCTTTACGAATTTTTAGCATTTTTTATAATTTTTTTGTCGAAAATTTAGAACAAAGGAGGTAGCTATGGAAATATTTTGCGATACAAATTGATTTTTTCTAACTCCCATAATCCTTGGAAATATGGACTCAAATATCACTAAAATATGTAAAATTGTCCCCTCTATCGATTGGTGAAGACTAGAACGTTCTATCTTTGCTATTTGTCGAGTTATGAGTATTTTTTGTTTTGAAAAGTGGATTTTCGAAAATTTCATGACTCTATTTGAAGGCGAAATAATGATTTTATCACAAAACTGATTGTGCCAGTCGATTTTTTGGCCAAAAAAAACCCCTCTTTACGAATTTTTAGCATTTTTTATAATTTTTTTGTCGAAAATTTAGAACAAAAGGGGGGTAGCTATGGAAATATTTTGCGATACAAATTGATTTTTTCTAACTTCCATAATCCTCGGAAATATAGACTCAAAATTCACTAAAATATGTAAAATTGTCCCCTCTATCGATTGGTGAAGACTAGAACGTTCTATCTTTGCTATTTGTCGAGTTATGAGTATTTTTTGTTTCGAAAAGTGGATTTTCGAAAATTTCATGACTCTATTTGAAGGCGAAATAATGATTTTATCACAAAACTGATTGTGCCAGTCGATTTTTCGGCCAAAAAAACCCCTCTTTACAAATTTTTAGCATTTTTTATAATTTTTTTTGTCGAAAATTTAGAACAAAGGGATAGGTATGGAAATATTTTGCGAACCAAATTGATTTTTTCTAACTCCCATAATCCTTGGAAATATAGACTCAAAATTCACTCAAATATGTAAAATTGTCCCCCTCTATCGATTGGCGAAGACTAGAACGTTCTATCTTTCCTATTTGTCGAGTTATGAGTTAATTTTTGTTTCGAAAAGTGGATTTTTCGAAAATTTCATGACTCTATTTGAAGGCGAAATAATGATTTTATCACAAAACTGATTGTGCCAGTCGATTTTTTTGGCCAAAAAAAACCCCTCTTTACGAATTTTTAGCATTTTTTATAATTTTTTTGTCGAAAATTTAGAACAAAGGGGGTAGCTAATGGAAATATTTTGCGATACAAATTGATTTTTTCTAACTTCCATAATCCCTGGAAATATAGACTCAAAATTCACTAAAATATGGAAAATTGTCCCTTCTATCGATTGGGTGAAGACTAGAACGTTCTATCTTTCCTATTTGTCGAGTTATGAGTATTTTTTGTTTTGAAAAGTGGATTTTCGAAAATTTCATGACTCTATTTGAAGGCGAAATAATGATTTTATCACAAAACTGATTGTGCCATGTCGATTTTTTGGCCAAAAAAAACCCCTCTTTACGAATTTTTTAGCATTTTTTATAATTTTTTTGTCGAAAATTTAGAACAAAGGGGGTAGCTATGGAAATATTTTGCGATACAAATTGATTTTTTCTAACTCCCATAATCCTTGGAAATATGGACTCAAAAATCACTAAAATATGTAAAATTGTCCCCTCTATCGATTGGTGAAGACTAGAACGTTCTATCTTTGCTATTTGTCGAGTTAATGAGTATTTTTTTGTTTTGAAAAGTGGATTTTCGAAAATTTCATGACTCTATTTGAAGGCGAAATAATGATTTTATCACAAAACTGATTGTGCCAGTCGATTTTTTGGCCAAAAAAACCCCTCTTTACGAATTTTTAGCATTTTTTATAATTTTTTTGTCGAAAATTTAGAACAAAGGGGGTAGCTATGGAAATATTTTGCGATACAAATTGATTTTTTCTAACTTCCCATAATCCCTGGAAATATAGACTCAAAATTCACTAAAATATGTAAAATTGTCCCCTTCTATCGATTGGTGAAGACTAGAACGTTCTATCTTTCCTATTAGTCAAGTTATGAGTATTTTTTGTTTTGAAAAGTGGATTTTCGAAAATTTCGTGACTCTATTTGAAGGCGAAATAATGATTTTATCACAAAACTGATTGTGCCAGTCGATTTTTTTGTCCAAAAAAACCCCTCTTTACGAATTTTTAGCATTTTTTAAAATTTTTTGTCGAAAATTTAGAACAAAGGGGTAGGTATGGAAATATTTTGCGAATCAAATTGCTTTTTTCTAACTCCCTTAATCCTTGGCAATATCGACTCAAAAATTCACTAAAATATGTAAAATTGCCCCTCTATCGATTGGTGAGAGACTAGAACGTTCTATCTTTCCTATTTGTCGAGTTATGAGTATTTTTTGTTTTGAAAAGTGGATTTTCGAAAATTTCATGACTCTATTTGAAGGCGAAATAATGATTTTATCACAAAACTGATTGTGCCAGTCTTTACGAATTTTTTAGCATTTTTTTATAATTTTTTTGTCGAAAATTTAGAACAAAGGGGGTAGCTATGGAAATATTTTGCGATACAAATTGATTTTTTCTAACTCCCATAATCCTTGGAAATATGGACTCAAAATTCACTAAAATATGTGAAATTGTCCCCTCTATCGATTGGTGAAGACTAGAACGTTCTATCTTTCCTATTTGTCGAGTTATGAGTATTTTTTGTTTTGAAAAGTGGATTTTCGAAAATTTCATGACTCTATTTGAAGGCGAAATAATGATTTTATCACAAAACTGATTGTGCCAAGTCGATTTTTGTCCAAAAAAACCCCTCTTTACGAATTTTTAGCATTTTTTATAATTTTTTTTGTCGAAAATTTAGAACAAAGGGGGTAGCTATGGAAATATTTTGCGATACAAATTGATTTTTTCTAACTCCCATAATCCTTGGAAATATGGACTCAAAATTCACTTAAATATGTAAAATTGTCCCCTCTATCGATTGGCGAAGACTTAGAACGTTCTATCTTTCCTATTTGTCGAGTTATGAGTAATTTTTGTTTCGAAAAGTGGATTTTCGAAAATTTCATGACTCTATTTGAAGGCGAAATAATGATTTTATCACAAAAACTGATTGTGCCAGTCGATTTTTTGGCCAAAAAAACCCCTCTTTACGAATTTTTAGCATTTTTTATAATTTTTTTGTCGAAAATTTAGAACAAAAGGGGGTAGCTATGGAAATATTTTGCGATTACAAATTGATTTTTTCTAACTTCCATAATCCTTGGAAATATAGACTCAAAATTCACTAAAATATGTAAAATTGTCCCTTCTATCGATTGGTGAAGACTAGAACGTTCTATCTTTCCTATTAGTCGAGTTATGAGTATTTTTTGTTTTGAAAAGTGGATTTCGAAAATTTCATTACTCTATTTGAAGGCGAAATAATGATTTTATCACAAAACTGATTGTGCCAGTCGATTTTTTGTCCAAAAAAACCCCTCTTTACGAATTTTTAGCATTTTTTAAAATTTTTTGTCGAAAATTTAGAACAAAGGGGTAGGTATGGAAATATTTTGCGAATCAAATTGCTTTTTTCTAACTCCCTTAATCCTTGGCAATATCGACTCAAAATTCACTAAAATATGTAAAATTGCCCCTCTATCGATTGGTGGAGACTAGAACGTTCTATCTTTCCTATTTGTCGAGTTATGAGTATTTTTTGTTTTGAAAAGTGGATTTTCGAAAATTTCATGACTCTATTTGAAGGCGAAATAATGATTTTATCACAAAACTGATTGTGCCAGTCTTTACGAATTTTTAGCATTTTTTATAATTTTTTTGTCGAAAATTTAGAACAAAGGGGGTAGCTATGGAAATATTTTGCGATACAAATTGATTTTTTCTAACTCCCATAATCCTTGGAAATATGGACTCAAAATTCACTAAAATATGTGAAATTGTCCCCTCTATCGATTGGTGAAGACTAGAACGTTCTATCTTTCCTATTTGTCGAGTTATGAGTATTTTTTGTTTTGAAAAAGTGGATTTTCGAAAATTTCATGACTCTATTTGAAGGCGAAATAATGATTTTATCACAAAACTGATTGTGCCAGTCGATTTTTTGTCCAAAAAAACCCCTCTTTACGAATTTTTAGCATTTTTTTATAATTTTTTTGTCGAAAATTTAGAACAAAGGGGTAGCTATGGAAATATTTTGCGATACAAATTGATTTTTTCTAACTCCCATAATCCTTGGAAATATGGACTCAAAATTCACTTAAATATGTAAAATTGTCCCCTCTATCGATTGGCGAAGACTAGAACGTTCTATCTTTCCTATTTGTCGAGTTATGAGTAATTTTTGTTTCGAAAAGTGGATTTTCGAAAATTTCATGACTCTATTTGAAGGCGAAATAATGATTTTATCACAAAACTGATTGTGCCAGTCGATTTTTTTGGCCAAAAAAACCCCTCTTTACGAATTTTTAGCATTTTTTATAATTTTTTTGTCGAAAATTTAGAACAAAGGGGGTAGCTATGGAAATATTTTGCGATACAAATTGATTTTTTCTAACTTCCATAATCCTTGGAAATATAGACTCAAAATTCACTAAAATATGTAAAATTGTCCCTTCTATCGATTGGTGAAGACTAGAACGTTCTATCTTTCCTATTTGTCGAGTTATGAGTATTTTTTGTTTTGAAAAGTGGATTTTCGAAAATTTCATGACTCTATTTGAAGGCGAAATAATGATTTTATCACAAAACTGATTGTGCCAGTCGATTTTTTGGCCAAAAAAACCCCTCTTTACGAATTTTTAGCATTTTTTTATAATTTTTTTGTCGAACATTTAGAACAAAGCTATGGAAATATTTTGCGATACAAATTGATTTTTTCTAACTTCCATAATCCTCGGAAATATAGACTCAAAATTCACTAAAATATGTAAAATTGTCCCCCTCTATCGATTGGTGAAGACTAGAACGTTCTATCTTTGCTATTTGTCGAGTTATGAGTATTTTTTGTTTCGAAAAGTGGATTTTCGAAAATTTCATGACTCTATTTGAAGGCGAAAATAATGATTTTATCACAAAACTGATTGTGCCAGTCGATTTTTTGGCCAAAAAAACCCCTCTTTACGAATTTTTAGCATTTTTTATAATTTTTTTGTCGAAAATTTAGAACAAAGGGGGTAGCTATGGAAATATTTTGCGATACAAATTGATTTTTTCTAACTCCATAATCCTTGGAAATATGACTCAAAATTCACTAAAATATGTGAAATTGTCCCCTCTATCGATTGGTGAAGACTAGAACGTTCTATCTTTCCTATTTGTCGAGTTATGAGTATTTTTTGTTTTGAAAAGTGGATTTTCGAAAATTTCATGACTCTATTTGAAGGCGAAATAATGATTTTATCACAAAACTGATTGTGCCAGTCGATTTTTTGTCCAAAAAAACCCCTCTTTACGAATTTTTAGCATTTTTTATAATTTTTTTGTCGAAAATTTAGAACAAAGGGGGTAGCTATGGAAATATTTTGCGATACAAATTGATTTTTTCTAACTCCCATAATCCTTGGAAATATGGACTCAAAATTCACTAAAATATGTAAAATTGTCCCCTCTATCGATTGGCGAAGACTAGAAACGTTCTATCTTTCCTATCTGTCCGAGTTCTATGAGTAATTTTTGTTTCGAAAAGTGGATTTTCGAAAATTTCATGACTCTATTTGAAGGCGAAATAATGATTTTATCACAAAACTGATTGTGCCAGTCGATTTTTTGGCCAAAAAAAACCCCTCTTTACGAATTTTTAGCATTTTTTATAATTTTTTTGTCGAAAATTTAGAACAAAGGGGGGTAGCTATGGAAATATTTTTGCGATACAAATATGATTTTTTCTAACTTCCATAATCCTTGGAAATATAGACTCAAAATTCACTAAAATATGTAAAATTGTCCCTTCTATCGATTGGTGAAGGACTAGAACGTTCCTATCTTTCCTATTTGTCGAGTGTATGAGTATTTTTTGTTTTGAAAAGTGGATTTTCGAAAATTTCATGACTCTATTTGAAGGCGAAATAATGATTTTATCACAAAACTGATTGTGCCAGTCGATTTTTTGGCCAAAAAAACCCCTCTTTACGAATTTTTAGCATTTTTTATAATTTTTTTTGTCGAACATTTAGAACAAAGGGGGTAGCTATGGAAATATTTTGCAGATACAAATTGATTTTTTCTAACTTCCATAATCCTCGGAAAATATAGACTCAAAATTCACTAAAATATGTAAAATTGTCCCCCTCTATCGATTGGTGAAGACTAGAACGTTCTATCTTTGCTATTTGTCGAGTTTATGAGTATTTTTTGTTTCGAAAAGTGGATTTTCGAAAATTTCATGACTCTATTTGAAGGCGAAATAATGATTTTATCACAAAACTGATTGTGCCAGTCGATTTTTTTGGCCAAAAAAAACCCCTCTTTACGAATTTTTAGCATTTTTTATAATTTTTTTTGTCGAAAATTTAGAAACAAAGGGGGGTAGCTATGGAAATATTTTTGCGATACAAATTGATTTTTTCTAACTCCCATAATCCTTGGAAATATGGACTCAGAATTCACTAAAATATGTAAAATTGTCCCCCTCTATCGATTGGCGAAGACTAGAACGTTCTATCTTTCCTATTTGTCGAGTTATGAGTAATTTTTGTTTCGAAAAGTGGATTTTCGAAAATTTCATGACTCTATTTGAAGGCGAAATAATGATTTTATCACAAAACTGATTGTGCCAGGTCGATTTTTTGGCCAAAAAAACCCCTCTTTACGAAATTTTTAGCATTTTTTATAATTTTTTTGTCGAAAATTTAGAACAAAGGGGGTAGCTATGGAAATATTTTGCGATACAAATTGATTTTTTCTAACTTCCATAATCCTTGGAAATATAGACTCAAAATTCACTAAAATATGTAGAATTGTCCCTTCTATCGATTGGTGAAGACTAGAACGTTCTATCTTTCCTATTTGTCGAGTTATGAGTATTTTTTTGTTTTGAAAAGTGGGATTTTCGAAAATTTCATGACTCTATTTGAAGGCGAAATAATGATTTTATCACAAAAACTGATTGTGCCAGTCGATTTTTTGGCCAAAAAAACCCCTCTTTACGAATTTTTAGCATTTTTTATAATTTTTTTGTCGAAAATTTAGAACAAAGGGGGTAGCTATGGAAATATTTTGCGATACAAATTGATTTTTTCTAACTCCCATAATCCTTGGAAATATGGACTCAAAATTCACTAAAATATGTAAAATTGTTCCCCCTCTATCGAATGGTGGAGACTAGAACGTTCTAATCTTTGCTATTTGTCGAGTTATGAGTATTTTTTGTTTTGAAAAGTGGATTTTCGAAAATTTCATGACTCTATTTGAAGGCGAAATAATGATTTTATCACAAAACTGATTGTGCCAGTCGATTTTTTTGGCCAAAAAAAACCCCCTCTTTACGAATTTTTAGCATTTTTTATAATTTTTTTGTCGAAAATTTAGAAACAAAGGGGGTAGCTATGGGAAATATTTTGAGAAACAAATTGATTTTTTCTAACTCCCATAATCCTTGGAAATATGGACTCAAAATTCACTAAAATATGTAAAATTATCCCCCTCTATCGATTGGTGAAGACTAGAACGTTCTATCTTTGCTATTTGTCGAGTTATGAGTATTTCTTGTTTTGAAAAGTGGATTTTCGAAAATTTCATGACTCTATTTGAAGGCGAAATAATGATTTTATCAAAAAACTGATTGTGCCAGTCGATTTTTTGGCCAAAAAAAAACCCCTCTTTACGAATTTTTTGCATTTTTTATAATTTTTTTTGTCGAAAATTTAGAACAAAGGGGTAGGTATGGAAATATTTTGCGATTCAAATTGCTTTTTTTCCAACTCCCTTAATCCTTGGCAAATATCGACTCAAAATTAGGGCTGGGCGATTATCAAAAAACATAATCGATTATCGATTATATAAAATAATCGATTATTTTCGATTAATTCGATTAATCGATGTTAATCGAATAATTGATTAATAAAAAAATCGATTAATTTGATTGATAAAAAAATCGATTAATCGAAAAAAAATCGATTAATTGATTTTGATAAAAAAATCGATTAATCGAAAAAAATCGATTAATCGAAAAAATCGATTAATCGAAAAATAAATCGATTAATCGAAAAAAAATCGATTAATCGAAAATAATCGATTAATCGAAAATAATGGATTAATCGATTATTAGAAAAAAAATCGATTAATCGAAAAAAATCGATTGATCGAAAAAAATCGATTAATCGAAAATAATCGATTAATCTAAAATAATGGATTAATCGAAAATTTATTATTTTTCATTATTCTTGATAACGGCCAGCTGGACCGCTACCGAAACTTT